>BPLQ01003745.1:0-35769 GCA_021605075.1 Caerostris darwini | reverse complement strand
AATTCACCAGATTTATACTAATTTTAGATTTTCAAAGTACTTAATTATGATTCGGAGATAAGTATTTTGAAATTTGAAATCAAATGTTTTTGCAAAATTTGTATAAATGTAGTTTTTCTAGTGCGGCAAAGGGGTTTTATTGAAGTTCCAGAAAAAGCAAACACAATATATATTGGGTTAACATTAATTATTGATTTTTAAAATCACGCTACTTAGGGATATGACAAGATAAATGAAGTGAAAATATTAACATTTTTAATATGCTAATTGTTTTTTCTAAGCTACGTTAAAACAAGTATCGTTAACCTAAATTTCTCAATATTTATAAACCATCCATGAATTTAGCAAATAATATACCACTTTAATTTCATTCCATTTGCATTTGATGTAAGCAATTTTTTAATTTATTTAAAACTATCTTTAAAAGTTCATAATTCTAAACCTTTTTATATAAATAGAATTTATATCTAACATTAAAATAAAAATTAATTTTCGTTTTACCAGCAAAATGAAGTTTTTTTTGAATTTTAGGATAATTGATCTTTTAAAAATTAAATTTATATTTTAACAATATAAATATTTATACATACTCTAAAATGTAAATATAAAATGAAAAAAAAAATATTTTTTTAAATAAATATAAATTTCATATGCATTACGAAATCATCAGTGAAAAATTCAGTTTATGTAATAGAGTTTAGTATCATAATTATAGATTTCATTGAAATATACATTTACTTTCAAAAGTTGATACATTCTATTTCGTTCATTTATTTATTTATTATTTTTTTTTTTGCTTTGTAAAACCAATTTAATTCCCGAATTCATTAAAAATCAAATATATTTCCCATTAAAAAAAAAAAAAAAAAAAAAAACATTTATAACGACATTTAAGTGCATTGCTTAATGGACAGTGTAATCACAGTATTTGGCATTTGAAACTAGTTAATTTTTATGAATACTTCGAATAAAGTGTTGTATTCCTTATTCACCTTCATTCATCAATGGTTTTCATACAAATGATTCATTCTTTGGTCAATTGAATTGAAAATATTCCCTCAAAAAAATATGATAATGTAGATTTTTATTTATACAGAGAAGATTCTTGAATGAAGTTTTCCGATAATCTCCCATTAAATGACTCAATTGGATGTATCTGTTTCTAATGATAAAGTATCTTATTATTAAGTCAACTCGGGAAGATACTGAAAGTGAAATCTGCATTGTTTATTGAAACTCTCATCTAAACGAGAAATTAGAAAGAAAATCTCCTATCGCATATGCGTACTAAACAAGTGCCCCATGCATTCCGCGGACAATTCACCAACGAACAATGAAATCGGATCTTCCGAGCACATTTTTAAATGTAACTATTCCACATTTACATATCGCAATTAGAAATAATATCATCAAACTATGTGATAATAATAAGCATGTGTTAATAGCAGCAAACTATCACCAGGCAGGTCGGATGTCGTTATGAAAACCACATATATGGCAACTAACGACATCATGTCTCCAAGGATTCTACTAGAATTCCTTAATTTTATGCTATCTAGCTCGTTATATTAATGAACAGAGATCAAATGATCCTTTGTAATTAAATATGCTACATCTAATTTATATTATTTTTTGCACACCAATCTCTAGTAAGTATCTAATCGATAAATGAATGGTAAAATTATCCAGTATTTCAAATGTAACTCAAATCTGATATAGATGTTATGTATAACCTGTATATTTCGGTTTGTACAACACAGACTAGGATAAAAAGCATTTCATACATGTTTTATAGAGAAGGCCAGTAGTCCATAAACATTTCATCGTACCCCCGGGATCCATTCCTACGAGCAATGATTAACTTTTATTGTTACTGCCTCTAAGAGATTGCTGATATATAATTCATGAGACCGAGCAGTGTAATGTTACGTTCCATCTACAATGTGTCAGTGTGTTAGTGAATATTTCGATGCTACTTAACGTTTTCGTAAGGCATAGCTAGTAGTGTTGAAATAGGATGATTTGTTATATATTACAATCACATCACTTTCAAATGTAGTTTCTTATAAAACATTTTATATCCAGTTAGAACGACTGAATGCAAATATATGTTTCTGGAAAAAAAATCGTAAACCACAATAAAAATAAATTATTTGTAGTTAAACATTTCACAGAAAATTTTTGTTTTTAAATTATATATGTTAAACATATAATTAAAATTATTTTATATCAAAATTATAAATATTTACGGACGCGGAGTAACAATGCCCCCGCAACGGTCTGACCATTTTTTCGATTTTATGATTAATATTAAAAGTAATTCTGTTTATTAGCCACTTTATTTCATATCAAAATATATTAAATAAAATATATATATATGATTAAGATGATTTTATTTCAAAAAAGTTATTAAAAAAATTACAAAGAAAAAATTGTTTGATATTTTTACAAATAACATGTTAGTTTGCATCTAATACATTTGTGATAATTTTTTTTATTAAATTTATTTTACAGAAATACAAGGAATTCGCAACTTTCAGTAGATAAAAATATAATAATGAGAATGATTATTATATAATTGTAAACTTTATTTGATGCAAAACTTGTAATATTTCTTTAAATCGTAACTTATTTAAATGCAATGAAATGGCAATCGATTATAAGTTTAAGAAAATGTAAAAATTTATAACTAGAATTCAAATTTTTAATATGCACTTTAATAAAAATGAGCAAGTCTATGCTATTGTTCATTTTTGTGCTATCTCATTATCTGTGTCAATTTTAAATTATTAGTTTTAAGCAATTTTTTTTTCTTGTAGGATTTTCCAATATTATTGTGCTAGCAAAAAGAAAATATATAATAAAAAATCCCTATAGAGTAAAAATTTGCAACATCATTTTTCGCTAATTTCGTAAATTAGCAACTGGAACTATTGACCGGAATCTATTTATTGATTACTCTAAAATTTTCGTGATGTTCTTCATACATTTTTTCAACCTTTTTCTGGTATGAGGAAGAAAAAATCTGAAATTAAAAGACATTGAAAATTGAAAGTTAATATAAATTTCAGTTAATTTCGCATATTTTGAATACAAATTGGAATATGAAGATATTAAATAATTAATTTGAATATTTATACCGAGGTGACAAAAAATACTTTATAACTTTCCTACTCCAGAGGGAAAATAATTTTGAAAATAACAATAATAATAAGATATCCAGTCCATTTACTAAAATTGCAATGTCTGCGCAATAAATATAGCATCGAATTAATTTGGATGCGGTTTTGGAATAAATGAAATAATTTTGAAATATCCTTAAGTAATTTTTGGATGAAGGGTTATTGCTAGAGAGATGAGAACAACAAATTTATTAAGTTTTATATATATGTTTTTTACGTTAATAAAAAACAGCTGTCCTTCCGGCTATACCATAATAATACAAATTTTACTTTATACACTGAAGTGACAAAAGTCATGGGATAGCAATATGCAAATTTTCAGATGGATGGTTTCATTGCGTAGAACAGGTATAAATGAGCAGTGCTTTCGCAGAGCTTTCATTTCTGTTCAAGTTATTCATGTGAAGAGGTTTTGACGTGATGATGACCGCACGACGGGAATTAACAGACTTTGAACGCGGAATGTTAGTTGGAGCTAGACGCATGGGTCTTGCCATTTCGGAAATCGTTAGGGAATTCAACACTCCCAGATCCACTGTGTCAAGAGTGTTCCGAGAGTATGAAATTTCAGGCATAACATCCCACCATGGACAGCGCAGTGGTCGACCGCCTGCACTTAACGATCGAGACCGGCGACATCTGCAAAGAGTCGTAAATTCTAACAGACAAGCAACACTGCGTCAAATAACCGCAGAAATCAATGTGGGACGTACAAGGGACTTGTCTGTTAGAACTGTGCGGAGAAATTTGGCTTTCTTGGGCTATTCCAGCAGAAGACGGACTCGAGTGCCTTTACTGACAGAACGACATCGCTTGCAGCGACTCTCGTGGGCACGTGAGCATATCGGTTGGTCCCTAGATGAATGGAAAACCGTGGCCTGGTCCGATGAGTCACGATTTCAGTTGGTAAGAGCTGATGGTAGGGTTCGAGTGTGGAGCAGACCCCACGAAGCCATGGACCCAAACTATCAGCAAGGCACTGTTCAAGCTGGTGGTGGCTCCGTAATGGTGTGGGCTGTTTTTTCATGGCATGAACTTTGTCCTCTGGTGCGACTGGACCGAACATTGACTGGAAATGCTTATGTTCAGCTACTTGGAGATCACTTGCAGCCATTCATGGACTTCATGTACCCAAACAACGATGGGATTTTTATGGATGACAATGCGCCATGTCACCGGGCCACAACTGTTCGCGATTGATTTGAAGAACCTTCTGGACAATTCCAACGAATGATCTGGCCACCTAGATCGCCCGACATGAATCCCATCGAGCATTTATGGGACATCATCGAGAGGTCTGTTCGTGCCCAAAATCCTGCACCATCAACGCTTTCACAATTATGGACGTCTATCGAGACAGCATGGCTCAATATTCCTGCAGAAGACTTCCAACGACTTGCTGAGTCCATGCCACGTCGAGTTGCTGCACTTCGCCGGGCGAAAGGAGGGCCGACACGATATTAAGAGGTATCCCATGACTTTTGTCACTTCAGTGTATATATATATATATATATATATAATTCAACATTATATTCTCGGTAGTGTAGGAAAGCTATAAAATATGTTTAGAAACTTCAATATAAATTTTCAGATTAATTAATTAATATCTTCCCATTCCACTTTCGATTCAAAATAAGCGAAATTACCTAAAATTTATGTTAACTTTCAACTATGTCTTTTAATTTCAGATTCTTTCAACTCGATAGCACAAAAAGTAGAAAAAATAAATAAAAAACATCAGGGAAATTTTACAGTAATCAATAAATAGCTTTCGGGTCTAAATTTACGAAATTAGCCAAAAAAGATGTAAATTTTTACTCTAAAGCAATTTTTTATATTTAAGTTATTTTCTTTTAGCTATCATGGTAAAGGCGGAAAAGCCTATAAGAAAAAAAATATATATAAGAAAGAAAACAGTACAATTTATTACAGAACAATTAACAACAGTACAATTAACAGTCAAAAATTATGGTTAAAATTAAAATTTAAAAGGGACAATAGCTGGAACTAAAACGCACAATGACATACATGTGCTCATTTGTATTAAGTGTATGTTAAAAATTTGAGTCGTAGTTATAAAATGATACATTTCATTAATATTATATTCGACTGCAGTTTGATTAGACTTAGATATTTTACGATTTAAAAAAATGGCTACAAGTTTTGCATCAATTTCAGTTTACAATGATATATAAATCATTCTTATAGTCACATTTTTATTTTTAACAACTCAAAGTTTTAAAATCATTTCACTTCCGTAAATAAACTTAATAAAAACACTTATACCACAAATGTTGCTGATGAAAATTAACGAACTAATTGAAAATCAATCATACAATTTTTTTATAACACAATTATGCAATTATTGTATAATTTTTTCTTCTTTTTCGTAATTTTTTCAATCAATATTTTATACGATATTTATCTACTAAAGATTACACATGTTTTATCTTTTCAGGAATGCAAACTGAAAATTTTTTTTAAACCAAAACATTTCTATTTTTGAGCAATTTTTATTATCATTTTTTTTATATTCTAATCAAAACTACAAAATACTTTTGCCCTTTTCCCCACATTTTATTATTATAAAATTATTCATATGTTTTTAGTATTTATTTAGAAACAATATGCTTAATCTTTAAAAGAGTTTTCAATAAAAATATGGTTTTTAAGCCTTTAATGGTTTTTTTATGAGGGGGGCTGAAGCCTAAATATATAAGAAGTTGAAAATTATGATTTATATTATTTTAAAGGGCTCTGAGACAGTCAAGAAATGTACATGGGACAAAAAGTCATTTAATATATTTCTTTAATTTTTTAACTGAAAAACAATTTTAAATAACAATATTTTTACAAACTATTATAAGAAGATTCAAAACAAAATAAGGAAATTGCATATAAATAATTAAATTAGAAATTAATGTGTATCTACTTAAAATGCAATAATTATTAGCAAAATAAATTATTGTGTTAATTATATTCTATCACATTCTCTTATTTTTGAATATCTAAATTTAAATATTTTATTTCATATTTTTAAACGATTCGTACCAAAATATTTTAATTATTTAAAAAATATATATATACTAAAAAAATATATATATCGTAAAATCTATTTTGTAATGATGAACTTTTCAATGCATTATACCTACAACAAAAGGAAATTCCCTTTCCAAATAAATACTCAGCAATTACAACATTTAATTTTTCTACTAAAGAAAACAAATATAACAATATTGAAAACAATTCTATTTATAATAAAAAATTCCTAAGTGTCATTATTGTTTCCTTTTTCCTAAGTTCACGAAAATCAGTTTTTCTCCAATAAAAAAAGGCTTTAATTTTGATTTTAAAATGTTTCCTTTCTTTAATACAATATTACAAAGCATCCATCAAAGAAATTTTTTTCAACCTACATCTAAACATTTTACAAAAGATTAAAAAGGTAAGGGGCGCATCGAAAAAGGGGGCTCTATCAATTAAAACTTTTAACATACAAGGGCCACGTGATAAAATTCCCATGGGTGACAACCGGATCAATACTGCAAAAAGCACAAAAGAGAACAGACACCCCAAGATATAATTTTCTAGTACGAATAACTTGATTTTCCCCAACTAACAATGTACCTCCTTCTTCCCAAAACCGAATGAAACATTAAATTTCTATTACTTAAGCAAGCTCCATTCTCGGTCACGCAAGCAGACATATCTGGTTGTCATGCCAGGTAGCAGATCCCTTTTCTTGCTCGCTCGATATTATACAAATAGTACTGGGACCATTCATCATAGGAGACAAGTGAAAAATCCCCATCGATTACCTATTCGAAAAACTTCCCCTCGTAAATCTCTTCTCCGGCGTTTGTTCTCCGATGGCAAGGTGTTGCGATTGCCTGTATTATCATCGTTCCAGGGAAGTGTCAAGTCGTTGGCCGAAATTGCAGTGTCGTTTTACGAGGCGATCGACGGGCAGATCGAATTTATTCGGATGCGAGCGTGGAATGGATTGCCAGTGTTTGATTCGCTGGACTCTCGGTATTCGTTAGGATATCGAGGATAGTGCCTTTTGAGAACAGAAGGCTTTTCGAAAAGTTCTTTGATGTCAGTTATAAGGTGTATAAAAAAAGCCTAGGATTCGATATTTTTAAGTTAATAAAATGAGACGGATTTATGTTATTGATCAGGAGAAATATCGGGCACATGAACTCGTGATACATTGTTATTAGTCCAGAATTTAAGAAATTTCTTCCGTATGTCTAATAAATTTTTTAATTATTGTCATTATTGAAGACAGAGTTTATTAAAATTATCTTGTTTAATATAGTTTCTAATATATATGGATAATTTGATATATTAACAATAAAAAATAATAATTTATCAATATCAATATTAGAATATATTGGTAATTTGATATATTAATAATTGATAATACGGCGATTGCCCGTATTATCATCGTTCCAGGGAAGTGTCAAGTCGTTGGCCGGAATTGCAGTGTCGTTTTACGAGGCGATCGACGGGCAGATCGAATTTATTCGCATGCGAGCGTGGAATGGATTGCCAGTGTTTGATTAGCTGGACTCTTGGTATTCGTTAGGATATCGAGGGTGGTGCCTTTTGAGAAAGGAAGGCTTTTCGAAAAGCTCTTTGATGTCAGTTATAGGGTGTATGATAAAGCGTAAGATTCGGTATTTTCATATTAATAAAATGAGTAGGATATATTGTATTGATCTTATTTTTTAATACACTTCTATTAGACTGGAATTTAAGAAATGTCAACTTCAGAAAAAATTATGTACTACCATGAGCAAAAAATAAGACCCATTATTTTATTTTTCAAAAACTATTTATTTTTCTTCCAAGTTTATTTCATCGCCTTCAAAGTAATCCCCTCCGGACACAATGCACTTATGTCAACTTTATTCCAATCCTCAATGACAGTCATAAAAAGTCATCGGCAGGCATGGCCTTCCAAGCACGCTGCGATTCACGTTGAATCACTTCGATCGACTCAAACTGGTGTCCCTGCAGTGGTTTTTTTTAGTTTAGGGATTTGTCAGAAGTCGCACGGTGTGAATACCGTTGTTGTGGAATGATATGGGCTTCATTTTCGGTAAAAAAAAGTCATGAATTTCATTTCCGGTCACTAAGAATCAATGCAGTGTGAGCTCTCGCACCAATCGTGTTTTCGGTACCAAAAAGAATGTGCAGGGAAAATTATCAAAGATTCATCAATTTCTTAAATATATATATATATTTATATATATATATATGTGTGTGTGTGTGTGTCGGCTGAGAGCAATGAAATTTCCTTTTTTTATTAATTATATAATTTCTGTGGTCAAACTAAGGATACAGTTTAGAAAACCTTCAATTCGAAATTCAATGATTTTGCTTATTATCCGAGACGGACATTTTGTACATAATGGAGTATATAATTTTAGGAAAACAGAATTCAAAAATTTTTCCAGAATCAATTTAAAACTTGAATAGGACCGTTTTTGATTTAAATTCGTTGTGATGAAAATGTAAACAATTCAAACATTCGACAGTTACAGAGTATTGAAGTGATAATTATTCTTATGAAACCGATCAATTACAGCCCTAAATATGAAATGTGTGCTTACATAGATGCGGATAAATGATCAAAATATTAAAGTCCATTTCTGTAGCAGAAACATTTGCCCAATTTGCGATCTTGACTTTCATAAACGAAGATTAACTTCAAAATATAATAGCATATTATAATTTTAATATTTTACCATTAAAGAGATGGTATAATTAAGATATTTAAAAGATATTTAAGATATTAAGATAATATATTTGAAAACGAAATAATTTATAAATATATTAATAATAAAAAGTCATTTTTTGAATTTCAGCTTGTAAGAGCAATGTGCAAAACTTTTATTTCAATTTGCAAATTTTTTTAAAAAAATGTAATTTTATTTCCGTAAATTTAAAAAAAAAAATTATATTGACATATATGAATATAAATTTGTGTTCACGCTCAAGTAGTTACCATTTCTTACAAAAGTTTGAAATTATTTTATCCAGTAATTATTTGTACTTGGTAACTTTCTACTTCCAATTAATTAATTCTGTGCATCATCTTAATTCGGAAACCTTAAATTTATTTTCTTTCAGAAACCTTAAATTCAGCAACTTGAAGACAGACATGACATAAATTCCAAACAGTAATAACGTATGAATAACAATCAATTTACTTCTAATTAATTATAATTATGTTTTTACATAAGAAATGAATAATTCAAGATATATATAAACAATTTTTGGAGCAGTTTTACAATAATAGTTTTGAACACAGCATCCCATTTTCATCACAATATTCTTTGACATTCTCAACAACATATGAGCACACTAAACATTCTTAGAATGATAGACTGTAAGTAATTTTTAGGAGTTGGAATAAATTGAAAACCATTTGCAATCAGTCATCCAGAAGCATCGAATATTTTGTTACTTTACAAATAATTTTACAGAAGAACAATTGCTGTTTCTCTAGAATATTAAGAATTGCTTCTGCTGTGTTTCGTATCGACCAACCTCTTTCATATTCGCCTGTTTTCTGGCGCCCCTTCTGAGGAACTACCTCCTCCCCACGGAGTTGAGGAGTTTAATCACCCTCCAAAAGTTAATTAAAACTGGGTAGTCCAAAATGAAAACTAATAAAATAACTAAGAAACGGTGCAGAATTTTCATCATTGCAAAGTTATAAAGGATGCGCCTTGTCTGTTTTCAAAGGAGCTATGAGGAAAGCCATAAAAAAATGATTGAACACACATTAACATGAAATTCGAAATTTTCCCCACAGCACAAAGACTTAAGTAGATTTTAACTCAGAAAAAGAAAATTATGGGAAATAATAATGAAATATCTGAATCTTAAGAAGCAATGTGAAGCAGGAGATTATAAAAATAAAATAATGAATGAAAGGTATAAAAAATGAATGCATAAAATGATGGATTTTTGCCCTTTTTTAGCAACAAGCTTTTTATTAGCTGGATACATGTATGTGTGTGTATATGTATATATATTATTTATGAAAAAAACTAGGAATTCTTAGTGGAAATAAAAAGAGAGGTAAAATGAAATTTTTGATAATAATTAACATGTTTTTGTGCCAATGTTTATTTCTTAAAACAACGTCTTTATTTTGTCTTTTTTATTTTGCATAGATTCTTTGCTATCAGTGCTCGACTAATATAAAAAATATGCCTTTCGCTAGATAGCTAAGAGGTTTTTTTCCCTTGTATGGAAAAATGCAATGTGCGTGGATAAAAAAAATGCATGGAAAGCGACAATTTCTGAGTTTTATTCATAAATAAAAAGCATTTTTTTATGTGCAATTGGACAGTAGTATGCTTTTTTTCCATTTATCTATTATAAATTAATTTCTTTTAACTTTATCGTAACTTCTAACATCTGTATTTCATGTGATAATGCTGACAATTTCTTAATGTCATAGAATAAATTGTAATTTCATTTTCATCTATAAACTTTTATTGTTGGTGGCACATTTTAAATTGCATATTCATGGTACATTTTTAAACAAATAATTATACTACTATAATTTTTTTTGTATAAAATCATTTATCGAAAGTTCGTATTAATCTATTACACATATTAGGGATTTCATGTAATTTATACCATTAAATATTGATTATAATTTGACATTTCTATATATTTTTGACTACTCCTTCCCATTACTTTAAAATAAGAATTCCGCTTATAATGCTTTGAAAGAAATCATAAATATAAAAATTTCAAGATTACAATTTGTCACTTTACTGTTCCTTGAAATAACTTATACTAAAAAATTATTAAATATAAAACACAATTAGTAAATATTAAATTTAAAATATAATTATAAACATAATTTATTATTATTTTTATAAAAAAATTATAAATCTATTATCTAATTGTAACCAAAATCTATTTCATTTTCTATCATGAATGCTCTATAAATAATCAAAAATACTTATATTCAAAGGCATATTTTAATTTTAAATATCAGAAAACAATTTATCGATTTATTCATCGGACATTTTTGTAAAATGTATTATAATATTATGTTTTAAACATAATTTTTATAAATCAAGTAATTTAATTAAAAAATTTTTATGCAACATCATTTATTTGTATATATTTTTTCTAATAATTCCAAAAAAAACAAAATTCAACTACAAAAAAGAAAAAAGTACTGACGATTTTGTAATTAGTTGGGTTTTTTTTCAGTAAATTATTTCATATTACATAAATTAGGTATATTAACTTTTACTTTTATCGCAAACATCGAGTTTATAGACATTATTGATTTCTTCTGTCTTAAAATTGAATTTTTCTCATTAACGTTTCTTCAATTAAAATTCAATTAAATGAATTAACATGTTTTTAACTAATGTCAAAAAATAATAAAATTAAAACTTCTGTTAATGAAAAAAGCAATGCATGGAGATAACTGAAATTCTGTGATCGCCACCCTGAAATTAATTTGTTCCATAATACATTAAAAATTTATAAAGTACTAATCAGCAATTTTTTTTTGTTTAACTAATCCGATTTTAATATTTTATGTATTAAATCTAAGGTTTGAAGCAGTATTGAATGGTTTTTTTTGTTTTTTTTTAATTTTAAACAAAGAAAATCTGCAGCAATTTAATGGTATAAGTTTCATCATTAAGTAAAAATATAAAAAAGTTGATAAATATCCTCCGATATTTAGCGCAAATTTAAAAATACGGAAGTTAACATGATAATTGGAATCGCCTTTCCTAGTCATTCCTTTCAAAACGAGAAGAATCGAACTGATGATTTTGACAATGGTTATAAGCGTCTAGCTTCGATTGTCAGGCTGCCTAATTGGAATCTTCACTCCATCAGCACTCAAATATTGGACAGTTATCCGTGGAATTCTTACATGAAGTTAATTGGTGGGTTGTACGTGGTATATAACAATGGAACACTAGGTTTATTTATGACAAAAAAAAAAGAATTATAACGCGTGTATAAAATTACATCGTGTTTTATTATCTCAAATAACTAACGTCAAAAGATGTTTGTCTATTTTAGTGAATGCAACCTATACTTATATGAATACAACAAATCTAATTAAAATCAAAAACAAATTTATTTGGAAAAGATCACTAATTAATATCGAATGGAATTTATTTATAAAAGAAAAATATCAATCAATAAACTTTCAATAACTTTGGAACCATGGATTAGTTATGAAACTGATTACTTATGAAATCCATCAGGAAAGATCAATTTTCAATCAAAAATATTTTAGATCAACTGGTAACCGAGAACTAATTCATGTTGTCTACCAAAAATGTCTTTTGCTGTGAAAGATATCAATTACATGGAAATTTAAAGATAATTTTGAGGAGATAGGGGCCCATCTTACGCGAGAATTAGTATTCAGGGTTTTTCCCCATATTACGCAATTACGCATGAACTGTCGACTCCAAGTGGCTAATTTCATCATGATCCCACATTTAGGAAATTATCCCGGAGAAAATTTAGAAAACAATAATTGCATTTCTACATTAGTTAGGAACTGTTTATATGGCAAACAGTGGGGAAAACGAGTTCTTTAATGTGATAATTTCTTATGTTTCGATGTTAAATATATAATTTCGTAAACATATTTAATAAAAATAATGGACTATAAAAGTAACTTATAAATTTTTAAAAAAAATTTATTTTATAAAATATAAATTGTATCCAGCCATGATCGATTCAAATTTAAAAGTTTAATTGTTTTTTCTTACAACAATATAATTTTACAAAACATGTAAAAACACAGGAACAGAAGAAAAAATATAATAATATTAAAAATGGGCTTTTGACCATTCATTAGTTTTCGAAACGAAATGTGTAATAAATAAATAAATTATTATTTATTTTAACCCGATGGAATTTTTTTTCCACTCCGCACATTTGAATTAACGTTCCATTAAGCAATGGAAAATTGCAAGAACAGGTGGTAACCTAAATTACTCTGTGGTAACCAAACATGGACAGCATGTAGTACTTTCACTGCAATGGTAAAAAAAAAGTAGTACAATAAAGATTTTGTTATAAGTAGTTACACTTTATTCAACTTTAACATGCTAACTGTGACAACTGGAGTCCCAAGTAAATGAATGAATTATTCCTCATTCTAAAATGGGAAATGGTTTTGGAAAACACGCAAGTCCACCATGTCCTGTAGTGTCAAGTCTACACGAGGGCTTTGGTTAAAACTAGACACGCAAACTCTGTGCAAGTCGATTGTTTTTGCTTTTGTGGCTGCTGCTATTTGATGTTTATTTTTTTGTTGCGCAAAACTTTAGCACTTAATGAGATTTCCTTGGGTATTTTCACGCAAAAATGCAATCACACGCTCGCTGAGTATAATAGCTTAAAACGTTTGTTTTACAAGTGCAAACGCATACATTTTGTTGTTTGGTAGATTCCGTGGGTACCAACACATGTGCTGAAATGGAAAGTGTTGTTGTAGGGAGTTTCGAATTAAGTGGTAATATTCGTTTCTTGATTTGTTATCGGATTTAGAAGATGAGAATTTTACGATTCGAGTTTTTAAAGTGCCCCTTTCTAAAACTAATTCACTGAAATGAGTTTTTATTAATATTTATTTATTTATTACAATGTCTTTAGAAATGTAGTTAAAGAAAAATAAATAATAAAAAAAATAATGCATATTTAAACGGGTTTGTTTATAAATAATGGAAAGACAGCAATTTAACTAAGTGTGTTAAAAATTGCAATTTCCCAGATTTTTCTAATTTTAGCTTTTTAAAGCACTTAATTATGTGTCGGAAATATGCTTTCTGAAATTTGAAATCAAATGTTTTTGCAAATTTTGTATAAATGGAGTGACAAAGAGATTTTACCTAATTTCCTGAAAAGGCAAATTTAATGTATATTGTGTTTTTAATTTTAATTTTTAAAATCAAGCTACTTGGAGATATGCCAAGCTAATTAGAGATAACTGAAAATATTAACATTGTTTTCAATATGAATAATTTTTCTAAACTAGGTTAAAACAAACATCGTTATTCTAAATTTCTCAATATTCATGATATTACAAATAACAATGCCGGTTAATATATATTGATTATTGTTAATTATTATTATACTTAGATATAATGAATAATTTTAGTTTATTTGGAATTTATTTCTCTTAATCATTTAAGATTATTTTAAATAACAGATAAAGCTGATGTTTATATCTTACATTTTGCTCATATCTTTAATTTTAACCATCCATAAAGTTAGCAAATAAAAAATTACTTTAATTTCATTTCATTTGCATTTGAGGCCTTAGCAAGCCTCTTATAATTTATTTTAAAATATCTTTAAAAGTTTATAATTCTAACCTTTTTTGGATTACCGTAAATTAATATTATACTTAGGTACAATAAAATAATTTTACTTCATTTGGCATTCATTTCTCTTCATCATTTAAGATTATTTTGAGTAAAACTAAAACTGACGCTGATAAACATTTTGCTGATACTATTTATATATTACCCATACATGAAGTTAGCAAATAAAATATTACTTTAATTTCATTTCAGTTACATAAGAGGCGCGCCTTTTTTATTTTATTTTAAAATATATTTCAAAGTTTAAAATTCTACGCCTTTTTATATAAATAGAATTTATATCTAACATTAAAAATAAAATTAATTTTTTGTTTTATAAGTAAAATTGTATGATTTTGAATTATAGAATACTATAGAACTTTCGAAAATTAAATTTTCATTTAAAAAAATAATTATAAATATTTTAAAACATGAATATAAAATTAAAAATAAAATATTTTAAATAAATACAAATTACACATATTTATATCATCAGCTAACAATTCAGTTTATTTAACAGAATTTAGTACAATAATTATAAGGTGTCAAGGTATCATAACGTTCTACTTTCGCTCATTTTATTTATTTTTTTATGCTTTGAAAAAAAAAAAAAAAAATGAACGAAAGTAGTTTAATAGAACAATTTTTTTTTAAATATAATTTCAGCACTTTATTTTAAATAAATTATATCAATTATTCCTGAATTCATTAAAAATCCAATACCTTTCCATGTTATGAATGAAAGCAAATTTCGTTATTGCGCTAATGAAAATTTTATTAATGGAATTGAATGGAAATATGGAACTTTTTGAAATGAAATAAATACGTTTTGTCATCAAATATAAGAAAATTAAGTAGATGAAAATCAATTTTGGGGCTTTTTTTTATCTTGTGTTCTAACATGTTATAAGTAATATCATAATTTGTTATTATATTTTAGATCATTTTCCTGGGATAACATAGATGCGGAGTCAATTTGACCACCTTCAAAGACCTTAGAACGAATACATATGTTCTATCTAAAATTAAACAATTTTTTTTTAAATATAATTTCAACACTTTATTTTAAATAAATTATATCAATTTTGGAAGATTATGAATTATATTCTCTACTGGTTTCTAAACATTAAGAAAAAATTAAATTACTCTAATTGTATAATTTCTATTAATTGGAAGTTAATGAAATTTGGAAAAAACGTTAGTAAAAAAGAGTTTCACAAATTAAGTACAGAAAGCATTAAGTCTATTTTCTTCCCTTAAAATACATAAAATGCAAACATTACAAAATTATATTATCTGAGTTTATTGTGTGATCAGATTCAATAAGAATTGTAGTTAGCTTTACATGTACGAAATACAGATAATACGAAAACTGATTCTTCTGACACTGATGAACTGATTTTGAACTAACTCGAAAATAACTTTGTTGATAGAGTGGCAAACGAAACCAAATCCGAACTTCCTTAACACAATAATGAGTTTTACTGGCAAATGAATGTGCTTATAAAAACTTATTTTTAAACATGGACCATCGCTAGTTCCGAGTCAGTTTACCTTTAATTTTCTTATCATATTCTAATTTGGTATTACTTTTTATGCACATGGCAAAATACATTTATTCATTATGAAAAACTTCATTTAAGTTCATTGCTTAATGAAAAATGTAATCGGCATTATTTTGAAACTAGTGTATTTTTATGAATACTTAGAATGAAGTGTTTTCTTTCTAATTCACTTTCATTATTCAATGGTTTCGATATATATGATTCATTCTTTGGTCAACTGGAATCAAAATATTCCCTAAATACTATGATAACGCGGATTTTTATTTGTACAAAAACAGTCTTGAATGCAAATTTTCTGATAGTCCATAATTAATTGATTCAATTGGATTTATATATTTTTAATGATTAAGTAACTTATTATTATGTCCACTCAAATTTCTGAAAGTGAAATCTACAGTGTTTATTGAAACTCTCAACTAAACAAGAAATTAGAAAAACAATTTCGCAGATGCGTACTAACCAAGTGTTCTCATGTATACCACGAACAATCCACCAATGGGCAATGCAATCGGATCTCCCAAGCACATTTTTAAATGTAACTATCCCACATTTGCATGTCGCAATTAGAAATAATAACAGCGAACTATATGATAATAATAAGTATGTGATAATAACTGCAGACTATCAGCAGGCAGGTTGGCTGTCATATTGAAACACATATATATGGTAACTAACAATATCATGTCTCTTAGGATTCTCCTCAATTTTATGCTATCTAACTCGTATTATTAATGAACAGAGACCAAGTGACCCTATCTAATTAAACATTAAATATGCTACATCTAATTTATATTATTTTTTGTACAGCAATCTCTAGTTAGTATCTAATCGATAAATGAATGGTAAAATTATCCAGTATTTCAAATGTAACTCAAATCTGATATAGATGTTATGTATAGCCTGTATATTTCGGTCTGTACGGCACAGACTAGGATAAAAAGCATTTCATACATGTTTTATAGAGAAGGCCAGTAGTCCATAAACATTTCATCGTACCCCCGGGATCCATTCCTACGAGCAATGATTAACTTTTATTGTTACTGCCTCTAACAGATTGCTGATATATAATTCATGAGACCCGAGCAGTGTAATGTTACGTTCCATCTACAATGTGTCAGTGTATTAGTGAATATTTCTATGCTACTTAATGTTTTCGTAAAGCATTACTAGTAGTGTTGAAATAGAGTGATTTGTTATATATTACAATCAGATCACTTTCAAATGTAGTTTCCATAAATCAGGAAATAAAAAATCACAAGCCATAATAAAAAAAATATATATTTGTAGTTAAACTTTAATCAGGAGATTTTTATTTTTAAATCCCATATGTTCAACATATAATTAAAATTATTTTAAAGGAAAATCCTAAACATTTAGAGTAGTTGACCATTTTTTTTATTATGATTAATATTAAAAGTAATTTTGTTTATTAAGTTTATTTCAATTAAATATATAAATATATATATATAAGATGACAAAGAAAATTATCAAAAAATTGTATGATCCGTTTAAAAATAGTGCATTAGTAGTTTGCATCAAAAACATTTGTGGCATAATTTTTTTATTAAATTTATTTTTACAGAAATGCAAGGATTTCGCAACTTTGAGTAGATAAAAATAAAAAGGTTATAATGAAAATGATTACTATATCATTGTAAACTTAATTTGATGCAAAACTCGTAGTATTTCTTTAAATCGTTAATTATTTAAGTGCAATGAAGCGGCAGTCGATTATAAGTTTAAGGAAATGTAAAAATTTATAACTAGAATTCAAATTTTTAATATGCACTTAATAAACATGAGAAAGTCTAGGCTGTGGTTCATTTTAGATATACATATTGTCAATTTTAAATTTTCAGTTCTAAGTAATATTTTTTTTTTTTTTTTTTTTTGTAGGATTTTCCAATATTATCGTGCTAGTAGCAAAAAGAAAATATATAATAAAAATTACTATAGAGTAAGTATGTACAACATCATTTTTCGCTACTTTCGTAAATTAGCAACTGGAACTATTAACCGGAAGCTATTTATTGATTACTCTAAAATTTCATGATGTTCATGATACATTTTTTCAACGTTTTCTGGTACGGGGAAGAAAAAAATCTGAAATTAAAAGACATTGAAAATTGAAAGATAATATAAATTTCAGTTAGTTTCGCATATTTTGAATACAAAGTGGAATAATAGGAAGATATTAATTAATTAATCTGAAAATTTATACCAATGTGACTAAACCTAATTTTTAACTTTTCCTACGCCAGAGGGTAAATAAGTTTGAAAATAACAATAATAATAATAATAGTCTCCATCCTAATATATATATATATATATATATCAGTCAATTTACTGAAATTGCAATGCCTGCGTAATAAATGGAGCATCGAATTAATTTGGATGCAGTATTGGAATAAAATATCCTTAAATAATTTTTGGATGAATGGTTATTGCTAGAGAGATGAGAACAAGAAATTTATTAAATTGTATACTCGTATTTTTTAAGGTAATAAAGAAATCATGTCCTTTCGTCTTAACATATAAAAATTAAAAATGTTACATATAGGTTTTACATTATAGGATACTTATATTATTTGATACGGTAGCCAATAGATAAAATATTTTTAATGAATAAAAAATATTTAAACTCTTATTTTGTGCTTGATTGAATTGATTATTTGAACTTATAAAAATATTTTAAAAAAATATCTATGTATTGATAGTTTAATCATAAAAAATCTATTGTAAATAAATGTACTGGCCTAGTTGTTTCTTAAATTATCAAAATCTATATTTTTATAATAATGATATTATCTTTAAAACTGGGATTTTTAAAAATTAATTTTTATCTATGTATCACTCGCTGAATAATATAATTTTTCCAACCATGTTTCCGCCATTTAATAAAGTAAATCTTCTAATATGCATGATTTGAAATTGTGCGTTTGTGACCTTTATTTCAACAGTTTAAATTGAAGTAAAATAATTATTTTGTTAGATTTGTATATTAAATAGACTTAAGTTAGCTTCGTATATTAAATAACTGCTTTTTTAAAAATTATTTCAGCCCATGTATTTACACAAATCCAGCACTATCTGTAGCACAGTCCTGGAATTATGAACCAATAGTGTCCAAATCACAACTCAAAGATTAAATTCTTTCCCAATTTTGGACTACTGATTTATTATGTCTATGGTTCAGGATTCGAAAATTTTTCTAATTTGTATTTTTAAAAATAAAAAGTTTACTATGAAAACTTTTACTGGAAATTTCGAATAAAAAATTATTATACTTACCATATAGTCCGATGTATAAAGCGCACCTATACTTTGAAACAGCATTTCTTTTCATTTTTAAGTTTATTCGCCGTATAACACGTATTCTTTTTTTTTATTTACCTGAAATGTACATTTGCAGCGCTGTTATATTGTGAAGTCAATTATTCGAGGATTTTCTAATCGTTGGACAATGATATATTTCTTGAAATACAACCATGAAGCCCAAGAAAAGAGAGAGAATGGGGCGGGGGAGCAAATTCGGTGCCGTGGTATAGGATTTTCTACAGAGTTCGTTTCTTTCCTCCCCTTCCTGTGACGTACGAGGATGATGATTTATCTTAGAACAAATCACAACGCGCCTGAGACTTTTTATGCTTTCTGTAGCATATCCAATAAAGTTCGTAGTATCTCATTCAGTTGTAAATATCGGTTCTGTGAAACGAAGCAAACACAGTTCTGGTTTCAAAATCAAGTGATTCAATTTGCAAAAAGAAATTGAAAATCTTGCTGCAGCAAGGATGTTTGATGTTAGTGAAAGTGATGTTAGTGAAAGAGTGGACGAAAAATGAAATGACAATCATTAATATGCAGAGGAATAAATGTATTTTGCTTAATAGAGTAACAAAATGGCCTATCCTGGAAGAAAGTATTGAAAACCATATCGTAGAAAATTTCCAGAGTGGATTAATGTTAACAAGAAACAATGTAATGTAGGTAAAAAATACAAAATGAAATTAAAAATTTTAAAGCAACTATGAGTTGGTGTAGCCGATTTATGGAAGGAATAATTTTGATCTTAACAAAAGTTTTAAATAACTTGCTATTTATTTGTATAACAAATTGATAAGCTTCCAGAAGTATGTCGATGACCTATGAAGGCAAAAAAAAACTACTGTCACATATTGTAAATATGCCATGAAACTTCAGTAATGTTGATATGATAAGAAATAAAACAACTGATGTGAAAGGAACGAACTCACTTTAACGTAATAGTCCGTTTAGCGAACAGTACAAAATTAAAGCCCATGGTTTTTTTTTAAATGGAAAACGATGCCTAAATCTAATTTCTCGTAAGATGTTTTCATTCATGAGCTCGAGAACGGATGGATGGAAAATGTAAAAATATGGATAAGAAATGTTTGGCAAAACAATCCAAGTGCCTTAAAGAATCCAGAAAGTCTTTTGGGACATGTTCAGATTCCATCTAACGGATAATACGAAGAAATTGCTGACAGAATACAACAGAGACATTACAGTTATTCAAAGTTTATTAACGCTATTAATTCACCCTCTAGATATATGTAGCAATAAACGATTAAAAGCAAATTTAAAAAGAAGTGGGATATGTGGAAGTTAGAAAGTTAAAAATCTTTTACACAAGGAGGTCAAATGCATCATGCAGCCTTGAAATAGTGTATGAGTGGATAATAAAAGCATGGAATGAAATTAAAGCTGACATAATTCAAAAGTTAGTTAAAAAATGTAGTATACGTAACAACCTAAATGGAACGGAAGATAATTATTTATTTATGAATCAGAGTAACAGTGATGGTGAAGAAGAAACATAATTCTATGATGTGCCTGAAGATATAACGGAAAACGAATATGACGAACTTATCATGTTATCCAACAAAGAACGTTCATAATGTTATTTATTTTAATTATTTAAATAATATATTATTTATTTAAATTATATGTTCGATAAAATATATTAGTTTTTTATAAATTTTTCAAAATTTTAAATAAATGATTATTTTTAGTCAGCAAATGCAGGAATGATAAAAATAAAAATTACATTTGATCGAAATCAAAAAGTATTTTATACGCAGGCATTCATTAGATTTATTCAATTGTTCTTCGATACAAGTTAAAAAATAAAAGAAACACGGAACTTCTCCAGAAATTTCATTACGAAATCTCAGAGGACTGTGCTTCAATTGCTTCAATTTCAGTTGTTAATATCGATGACTTAATAAACAAATCTAACAGAATAATTATTTTATTTCAATTTAAACTGTCGAAATAGAAGTCACAAACGCCAAATTTCTAATCATGCATATTAGAAGAGTTTATTTTATTTAATGGCAGAAAGATGATTGGAAAAATTATAATATTCAGCGAGTGTGCATGGTTCAAGAGATAAAATTAATTTTAAAAATCTCAGTCTTAAAGATAATATATTTTCTATTAAAAAAATATAACTTATGATAATTATATCTTTACAAACAATAATACTAGACCAATAAATTTAATAACAATTTATTTTTTATGATTAAATTTAATAAATAATTAAGATAAATCAGTACTTGGATATTTTTCTTTAATATAAATTCCTTTTTTCAATCAAGTAAAAAATAAGATTTTAAATATTTTATCTTTTAGTATAAAATAGTGTAACTAACCTATAATGTAACTCTTTTTTCATCATGGTAAGCTTAATCAATTAACTAAAGGACATCAGTTCTTTATTACTTTAAAAAATACGAGTAATAAATGCGATAATACGATAATTTAATAAATGTGTTATTCTCTTCTCTCTGACAATAACCATTCATCCAAAAACTATTTAAGGATATTTTATTCCAAAACTGCATCCAAACTAATTCGATGCTCCATTTATTACACAGACATTGCATTTTAGTAAATGGGTTGAATATATATATTCAACATTATTTTCCCGCTAGTGTAGGAAAGCTATAAAATATGTTTAGAAACATTGATATAAATTTTCAGATTAATTAATTAATATCTTCCCATTCCAGATTGGATTCAAAATATGCGAAATTATCTGAAATTTATGTTAACATTTAATTTCGTCTTTTAATTTCTGATTCTTTCGTCGATACAGCACAAAAATTTTTTTAAAAATTTGTAAAAAAACATCATGAACATTTTAAAGTAATCAATAAATTTCTTTCGGTTCCGGGTTGGGTCTAAATTTGAGAAATTAGCCAAAAATGATGTAAATTTTTACTCTTAAGTATTTTTATTTTCATTATTTTTTTCCCGCTATCATGGTAAAGGTGGAACAACCTACAAGAGAAAAAAAAAAAAAGTACAATTTTACAATAATCAAAATTTGGTTAAAGTTAAAATTTAAAAGGGACAATAGCTGGAACTAAAATGTACAATAGCATACATGTGCTCATTTTTATGAAGTGTATATTATAAATTTGAGTAGTAGTTATAAAATGATGCATTTCATTAATATTATATTCGACTGCAGTTTGATTACACTTAGATATTTTACGATTTAAAGAAATGCTACAAGTTTTACATCAATTTAAGTTTACAATGATATATAATTCATTCTTATAGTCATATTTTTATTTTTAACAACTCAAAGTTTTGAAATTCATTTCAGTATATAAACTTAATAAAAACACTTATACCACAAATGTAGCTGATGAAAATTAACGTACTAATTGAAAATCAATCATACAATGTTTTGTATAACACAATTATGCAATTAGTTGTATAATTTGGTCTTCTTTTTCGTAATTTTTTCAATCAATATTTTATATGATACTTATCTACTAAAGGTTATACATGTTTTATCTTTTCAGGAATGCAAACTGAAGAATTTTTTTAAACCAAAGAATTTCTATTTGTGAGCAATTTTTATTAACAATTTTTATTTGCATTCTAATCAAAAACCAAAAAATACTTTTGCACTTTTCCCCACATTTTATTATTATAAAATTATTTATATGCTTTTAGTATTTATTTATAAGGAATATGCTTAATCTTTAAAAGAGTTCTAAAAAAAATATGGTTTTTAAGCCTTTAATGGTGTTTTTTATGTGGAGGTTTAAGCCTAACTATGTAAGGAGTTGAAAATTAAGATTTATATTATTTTAAAGGGCTCTGAGACACCCAAGAAATGTATATGGGACAAATAGTAATTTAATATTTCTTTAATTTTTAACTGAATAACAATTTTAAATAACATTTTTTTTACAAACTATTACAAGAAGATTTAAAACAAAATAAGGAAATTGCATATAGATAATTAACTTAGAAAATAATTTGCATTTACTTAAAATGCAATAATTATTAGCAAAATAAATTATTGTATTAATTATATTCTATCACATTCTCTTATTTGTATATCTATATTTAAATATTATATTTCATATTTTAAAACGATTTGTACAAAAATATTTTAATTATTTAAAAAAAATACATATATATATATATATATATATATATATCTTAATTCAGACATATATATCTTAAAATCTGTTTTGTAATGATAAAATAAGGTTTTTTAATGCATTATTTTTACAAAAAAGGCAATTCCCTTACCAAAAATACTCATCAATTACATTATTTCATTTTTCTACTAAAGTGAAGAAATATAATAATATTGAAAAAATTATATTTATAATAATGTGCTCTTAAGTGCTATTGTTGCTTTCTTTTGATCCAAGCTCACAAAATCAGTTTTTTCCAATAAAAAAAAAGGCTTTAATTTTGATTTTAAAATGTTTCCTTTTTTTAATACAATATTACAAAGAATCCATCAAAGAATTTTTCTTCAACCTACATCTAAACATTTTACAAAGACTAAAAAGATAAGGGCGCATCGAAAAAGGGGGCTCTATCCATTAAAACTTTCAGCATACATGGGCCACGTGATAAAATTCCCATGAGCGACAACCGGATCAATACAGCAAAAAGCACAAAAGAAGGCAGACATCCCAAGATATAATTTTCTAATACGAATAACTTGATTTTCCCCAACTAACAATGCAACTCCTTCTTCCAAAGCCGAATGAAACATTAAATTTCTATTACTTAAGCATGCTCCATTCTCGGTCACGCAAGCAGACATATCTGGTTGTCATGCCAGATAGCAGATCCCTTTTCTTGCTTGCTCGATATTATCCAAATAGTACTCGGACTATTCATCATAGGGGACAAGTGAAGAATCCCCATCGATTACCTATTCGAAAAACTTCCCCTCGTAAATCTCTTCCCCGGCGTTTGTTCTCCGATGGCAAGGTGTTGCGATTGCCCGTATTATCATCGTTCCAGGGAAGTGTCAAGTCGTTGGCCGGAATTGCAGTGTCGTTTTACGAGGCGATCGACGGGCAGATCGAATTTATTCGCATGCGAGCGTGGAATGGATTGCCAGTGTTTGATTTGCTGGACTCTCGGTATTCGCTAGGATATCGGCTTTTGAGAAAAGAAAGGATTTTCGAAAAGCTCTTTCATGTCAGTTATAGGGTGTATAAAAAAGCATAAGATTCGATATTTTTATATTAATAAAGTGAGTGGAATGTATGCTATTGATCAGATGAAATATTTGTATAATTTAATTCGTATTCAATATTATTAGTCTAGAATTTAAGAAATGTCTTGCGTATGTCTAATAAATTTTTTAGTTAATATTATTTAACACATAGTTTATTAAAATTAATTTTTATTTAAAAATATAATTTTGATAATTTGATTTAAAATTGATTTATTTTCATTTCTAATGGTCGTTGGCTGGAAAAAGATGATTGATGGGCAGATGGAATTTATTTGGATGCGAGCGTGGAATGGATTGAAAGTGTTTCATTGGCTAGACTCAGGGAATTCGTTAGGGTATCGAGGATAGTGCCTTTTGAGAAACGAAGAATTATTATTGTGCATATTAGAAGATTTATTTTATTTAATGGCAAAGAGGTTCTTGAAACAATTATATTATTCATCAAGTGTATACAGTAAATTAGATAAAAGTAAACTTTACAAATCTCAGTAGGAAACATAATTTTTGTATTTTTAAAGAAAAGTATAGGTTACGATAATTTCTTCATTTTGTTTTCTATTAGAAAAATATAAGTTATGATAATTTTATCATTTACAAACAATAAAACTAGGAAAATAAATTTACTAAAATTTATTTTTATGATTAAATTTAATAAATAAGGAAGATAAATCAACTCATGGTTTTTTTCTTTAATATTTTTATAAATTCAAAATATTTTTTTAATCAAGTAAAAAATAAGATTTTAAATATTTTTTATTCATTAAAAATATTTTATCTTTTGTCTACCATATCAAATTGTGTAACTAACCTATAATGCAATTTTTTTTTTTAATGTGGTAAGCTGAGTAAATAAACTAAAGTACATCAGTTCTTTATTACCTTAAAAAATGCGAGCATACAATTTAATAAATTTGTTATTCTCTTCTCTCTGACAATAACCATTCATCTAAAAATTATTTAAGGTTATTTTATTCCAAAACTGCATCCATATTAATTCGATGCTCCATTTATTTATTGAATTTTAGTAAATGGACTGAATATATATATTTAACATTATTTTCCCGTTGGCGTATTAAAGCTATAAAATATCTTTAGAAACATTCATATAAATTTTCAGATTAATTAATTAATATCTTCCCATTCCACTTTGGATTCAAAATATGCGAAATTAAATGAAATTTATGTTAACTTTCAAGTTTCGGTGTTAATTTCAGCTTCTTTTGTCGGTATAGCGCAAAAAGTTGAAAAAATGTATAAAAACATCATGAAAATTTAGAGTAATCAATAAATTACTTTCGGTTCCAGGTTGGGTCTAAATTTATGAAATTAGCCAAAAATGGTATACATTTATAGTCTATAATATTTTCTTTTTATTTTCGTTATTTTCTTTTTACTTGCACGGTAAATTTGGAAAACCCTATAAGAAACAAATAAAAAAAACTCTTTCGAGTAATAAAAAATTATGGTTAAAAACTTTTTTAAAATGGACAATAGCTGGTACTAAAATGAGCTAGAGCATGCAAGTGCTCATTTCCATTAAGTGTATATTAAAGATTTGAATTGTAGCTATAAAATTTTACATTTCATTAATCTTATAATTGATTGCACACTTCATTGCACTTAGATAAGTTACGATTTAAAGAAATGTTACGAGTTTTGCATCAAATTAATTTTACAATGACATAGAAACTAATCTGCTTATCATACACTAACGGAAAAAAAAATCCCAACGCCAAGAAAACATAACTGTAGAGTAATAAAATTCGAACAATGCATTTTTCTAGTTAACATGTTTAATCGATTAATTTTTAATTATCACATGTTAATTTAAGATCAAGAATGCATTTCAAGTGTGAAATGCTGTTACATTAATAACCGGTGTAACCTCCAGAATTTTGAATGCAATCCTGTAAACGTGCACGCATTGTGTTTGTCATTGCCGAATGTCATTTTGTGGTATGGAGTTCCATGCTTGTTATACTTATTTTGTGATTACTGCGACGGTCAGTGCTGGCTGTGGATGACGTCGTCTGGTCATCCAATGATATCACATGCGTGCTCAATTGGTGACAGATCTGGCAATCTCGTAGACCAAAATAACTGGTTGACACTCTGTAGAGCACGTTGCGTTACAACAACGGTATGAGGGCGAGCGTTATCCTGTTGGAAAACTCCCCCTTGAATGCTGTTCATGGATGGCAGCACTACAGGTTGAATTACCAGACTGATGAACAAATTTGCAATCAATGTGTTTGAGATAACCACGAGAGTGCTCCTGCTGTCATAAGAGATTGCTCCCCAGACCATGACTACAGTTGTAGGTCCAGTGTGTCTAGGTCCAGACAGTCTAGTTGCAGGAGTTCTCCGGACCTCCTTCTGCCCAACACACGGCAATCACTGGCACCAAGGCATAACTTGCTTTAATCCTAAAACACAATAGATCTCCACTCCGTCCTCCAATGAGCTCTGTCTTCACACCACTGGTATCGCAAACGACAATGGCTTTGAGTCAGTAGAATTCACGCTACAGGGCGCAGGGCTCGGAGCTGTCCTTGAAGTAACCGATTTCTAACATTCCGTTATGCCACTGCGGTACCAACTACAGCACGATTTTATGCCGCAGACGCAGCACGTGGCCGAATATGGCGGTCTTCCCCCTCAGGAACACGGTTTTCTTCAGGCAGTACCATCCCTTGACCACTGCTCTCAAAAATCATGCACAGTGGACACATCCCGACCATATTCCACCTTCTTTTAGCCCTATTACGCCCTCGTTCAAAATCGTTGAGCTGTTGATAATGGCTTCTTCGTCTTCTTAAAGGCATTCTTTGCATACATCAACTCATTACGTCGAATTTGAAAGCTCAATAACGCTCACGAACTTTACAGCACTCATTTAAAGTAAACCTGATTTGCATGTTCTTAATGGAGCTACTAGTGCTACACTTATGCGAAAAGCGTGAAAATTGAATCAATTTCATCTTTCAGATGTATAATACCACCTACCAAATTTCTTTTATCTAACACCAGTCTTTCTTGGTATTGGTTTTTTTTCCATCAATGTATATTATATTTAGCAACTCAAAGCTTCGAAATCATTTCATTTCAGTAAAAATAAATTTAATAAAAGCGTTATTACCACAAACGTTGCTGATTAAAACTAAGGAACTAATTGTAAACCGGTCATACAATTTTTTGTATAATACAATTATACAATTTGTTATACATTTTTTTCTAATTTTTCTATCAATCTTTTATCTTATACTTAAACCATCTATTAAAGGTTACACATGTTTTATCTTTTCAGGAATACAAACTGAAGATTTTTGTATTTCTAAAAATTTCTATTTTTGAGCAATTTTTATTAATAATTTTTTTTTTTTTACCCTGACCAAAAACACAGAATACACTTGAGCCTTTCCTCATATTTTGTGTATTATAAAATTAATCGCATACTTTTAGTATATATTTATAAACAATACACTTAACTTTTAGAGAGTTTTTAATAAAAAGGTGGTTTTTAAGCCTTTTAAAATCTAAATATGCAAGTAGAATTTCAAAACCACGATTTATGTTATTTTAAAGTGCTCTGACCTACCCCAAGAAAGGTATGTGGGACTAATAGTCATTTAATATTTTTTTAATTTTATAACTGAAAATTGAGGAACTATTGTTCCAGTACTTCCTGTTATTCCTTACAATTTGTAATCAAATTTAGAGTCCTGAAACATTTATATTGGAGGTCTTGTTTGCCTTCGAGGGATACATAGGCCCTTTCTGATAAACAGATGTTCTTTGTAAGTTTATTTAAAACGAATATATGTATTATTATAGCAATTTTCAAGAACGTCTGGAAAGTAACCAGTATCGCACAAACAACAATCAGTAATTACAACGAATAGTATTAGTAGTACAATTAGTAGTTACTATATAATATTAGCATTACAATTAGTAGTTATTAATAATATTAGTAATTCAATTAGTGCAACGAGTACAGTTAATAGTTCTGAATAATTATTTACAAATTCTAGAGTATTATTAAGGTAAATACCGGAATGTAATAAATACGATATCAAATGGACATCCAGAAAAGCCTGGATAAGGATATAATTATTGTTGTATTTCCCGTTTTGATGGATACATCATTAAAAAATTATTATTTATATTTTATTTTCTATTCAAGTCATATAAATTGCAATACTTTTAAACACCGCGTATTGCCTATTTTAAGACTTAAAAGTCGAAATAGAAGGCATTTATTGACTACTCTAAAGCACTTTTGTGTCTTACATATATTTCTAATTTTTTCGTTCTAGTGAGAAGAAAAAAATTTTAAAAATTACTTAAAAGTGAAATATTTACAACAAGGAAGATATTTTGGAAAAAAATGTAGGAAGTAAGTTATTTTACGATTAATCAGAAATTATTTATATATACACAAACACACACACACACACACACACATATATATATATATATATATATATATATATGTATGTGTGTGTTGTTGTGTTAAATCTGAATGAATTCTTCTTTAATGTCTCATAAATGAATGAAAAAGGAATATTGCATAACAGAACATTTCTGAATTTTTGAATTCTGCATAACATTTTGAAGTACAATGAAGAAGAATAAGAAAACATATTTATACTACATCATGGTATCATGGTATACCAGATACGGTAGTCAGGCGAATAATTTAATATCTAATCTAGAGCTGAATAATTAATCATTAAAGACTTGTTATCCTAATTAGGTGAATGCATTAGCATGCATCAATTAGCTACAGCATAATTATTACACATTATTTTTGAAACCCTCTCTTGTTATAGATCTTTCTTGGTATGTTTAATAAAACAATGCTAAAAAAATTCAAAGCGATTATTAAGATGCAGTATATGCTAAAATCAACATCCCAGCAAATTTGAAATTCCAGTTTAGTATTAAACAAATAAACTAAACATTTGGATTTGGAAAAAAAACTTTTAAACATTTATTTAATTTTTCGAAAGACTAAAGCTTCAATAAACTTTTAATTATTCTTTTTATTCTATAAGAAAGTAGAAGAAAGAGATGATTGAAAAATACAAACTTATGGAAACTAAATTTGAGATTGTGATTTGTATTGTGTAAGTTTATACCAGATATTGGGATATTTCATTCCACTTTAATATGATATCATGGACTAACATTAATTAACATTTGTCGCTCATATTGTAAATATCGTCAACAAGCTGAACGAACTAAGAGGCAGCAGAAAAGATAATGAAGATATCCGCCCCAATTAAAATGAAATATATGCCTGCATGTAGATATTGTTTTTTTGCTGAGACAAGACAAACGTCTCTTTTTACTTAATTAAATGGAAAAGCAAATAAAAGAGTAAATTATGCACCATTTCTTTTCTAAAATTTAAATTATTTCTCGAAATCAAGGGTTACATTCCCGCCTATTTGTATTCTTATTTCTTGTTAATACTCCTAATGAATATTAGCCTTTACAATATTGATTAAATCAGATACTATCAATTCATTTCTGTTGTTGTTGTTGTTGTTGTCGTGTTCCTCATGGAAGTAGGGAAGAAGGGTGCAGCTTCAGCTCATTTCTGTTTTTCAATCTTTATGAATATATTAGATAATACATTGATCACTTCGTAAACCAGCACTGCAAAAAAAAAAAAAAAATAAATAAATAAATAAAATTTTCTTTAAAAAATTGCGTAGAAACATCACAAAGTTGGTTCTTCTTTAAAAACAGAAAATCCCATAATTAATTTATAGTTATCAAAACCGAGAAAAATAATTATTAAATACCTTTTTTCGAAACAAATTAATGATTTTCACGTTCTTATCTCATTATCCCATTCAGCAACCTGAACAAAACTTTGACTCATTGATGTTCAAGATATTTATTCCTAAACGAAAATTCTCTTATCTTCTTTTAGGACACGGCCTAACAATCAATGGTTCAACGCAATATAAGTGTTCTGCTGAGAGAGTAACTATCAAGTTGAGAGTTCGTATTTGTGATCAATTTTATTCAATTCCTTCTATTATTCAGTTCCTTCTATTACTCCCCCTATATATATCTTGTTTAAATTTTCAATCGTTAATAAAATACTTTTTATTCATCCACTCAAGTTCAAATAAAGTTTTTTTAACTTGCAGGGGATGACGCTTGAAGTTAATACAGTTTTTTCAAACATTAATTCAGTAATTAAATTTAATTAATTAATTTTAGTTTTTTTTTAGATTTAACTTGTATACATCTACCAATAGATGGCGCCAGATAAACTTAAAAAAATTATTGAAAATTATTTATAAAGGACTTTCTGCAATAGAGTGAAAAAAAAAGTAGGAATTGACTTTAAAATTTTTTTTTTTATATATTATTTTTTTTTTCCTCCTCGGCAAGTCTACTTTGCGTTTTGAGTAGTTACGATTTTAAACACCTTAATAGCATAATTTTCAATTATTCATTTTTTTATTATTCTTTTAATGCTATAGATAGCTAAATAAACTATTTGTAAGCCATAGTCTGAATACGCTATCTAAAAACAAAGCCCAAATAAACTTTGACACTTTAAGAGATGCATGAGAGGAAAAAGAATACTACAATTAGGTCATCGCTGAAGTAGGTAAACATTTGAGGAGCGTAATTGGAAATCAATGTTTCTACAGAATGGATTAAAAAAATTAAATGCAAACATAATATTAATGCAATATTCTACTATTGCTAATACTACTAATGATATTAATGCAATATTCTACTAATGTTAATACTACTGATGATATTAATGTAATATTCTACTAATGTTAATACTACTGATGATGTTAATATAATATTCTACTAATGCTAATGATATTAATGCAATATTCTACTAATGCTAATACTACTGATGATATTAATGTAACATTCTGCTAATGTTAATACTACTGATGATATTAATGCAATATTCTACTAATGCTAATACTACTGATGATATTAATGTAATATTCTACTAATGCTAATAGTGCTGATGATATTAATGTAATATTCTACTAATGCTAATAGTACTGATGATATTAATGCAATATAATCTACTAATGCTAATCTACTGATGATTATAATGTAATATTCTACTAATGCTAATAATACTGATTATATTAATGCAATATTCTACTAATGCTAATACTACTGATGATATTAATGTAATATTCTACTAATGTTAATACTACTGATGATATTAATGTAATATTCTACTAATGCTAATACTACTGATGATATTATTGTAATATTCTACTAATGCTAATACTACTGATGACGTTAATGCAATATAATCTATTAATGCTAATATACTAATGTTAATACTACTGATTATATTATTGTAATATTCTACTAATGCTAATACTGATGACTGATATATCTAATGCATAATTAATATGCTAATAGTACTGATGATGTTAATGCAATATAATCTACTAATGCTAATACTACTGATGATTTTAATGTAATATTCTACTAATGCTAATAATACTGATTATATTAATGCATTATCTTCTTTCAAATAAAACACTTTTAAGTATTATTTTAAACACAATATAAATATCTCAATGCATATATCGAATATTACTATTTTGTATTTCCTGAATATTACAGTGAAATATCATCTGAATATTATTTTAAAGCAAAGAATATATTTTAGAAACTACATTAAACTTAAGTTAATTTTATTAAAAACCGTCTTAAATAATGGCATTAATAAAAAATATATTACGCATACGGAACACATTTCTTAAATTCCAGACTAATTTTAGTGTATTTTCGAATTAAATTGTCCAATATTTCTCCTGATGAATAACATATATCGTATCCATTTTATTAACTTGAAAATATCAAATTTTACACCTTTTTATACACACTATAACCGACATCAAAGAGCTTTTTGAAAACCCTACATTTCTCAAAATGCCCTATCCTCGATATCCTAACGAATACCGAGAGTCCAGCGAATCAAACACTGCCAATTCACTCCACGCTCGCATCCGAATAAATTCGATCTGCCCGTCGATCGCCTCGTAAAACGACACTGCAATTCCGGCCAACGACTTGACACTTCCCTGGAACGATGATAATACGGGCAATCGCAACACCTTGCCATCGGAGAACAAACGCCGGGAAGAGATTTACGAGGGAAGTTTTCGAATAGGTAATCGATGGGGATTCTTCACTTGTCCCCTATGATGAATGGTCCCAGTACTATTTGGATAATATCGAGCAAGCAAGAAAAGGGATCTTCTATCTGGCATGACAACCAGATATGTCTGCTTGCGTGACCGAGAATGGAGCTTGCTTAAGTAATAGAAATTTAATGTTTCATTCGGTTTTGGGAAGAAGGAGGTGCATTGTTAGTTGGGAAAATCAAGTTATTCGTATTAGAAAATTATATCTTGGGTGTCTGTCCTCTTTTGTGCTTTTTGCTGTATTGATCCGGTTGTCGCCCATGGGAATTTTATCACGTGGCCCGTGTATGCTGAAAGTTTTAATGGATAGAGCCCCCTTTTTCGATGCGCCCTTATCTTTTTAGTCTTTTGTAAAATGTTTAGATGTAGGTTGAAGAAAAATTCTTTGATGGATGTTTTGTAATATTGTATTAAAAAAAGGAAACATTTTAAAATCAAAATTAAAGCCTTTTTTTATTGGAGAAAAACTGATTTTCACGAGGTTGGTTAAAAGAAAACAACAACAGCACTTAGGAGGGCATTGTTATAAATATAATTTTTTTGAATATTGTTATTTTATTTTCTTTAGTTAAGAAATGAAATAATGTAATTGATGAGTATTTACTTGTAAGGGAATTTGCTTTTGTTGTAAATATAATAAATTGAAAGACCTATGCTTAGCACTACAAAGCAGACTTTATATATGTCTGAATCAAGTTCTTTAAGAGGTTTTTATTTAAAAAATTTTAAGAATTTTTTATCTAAAGTATTTAGTAAAGTATTTTTGGGCAAGTTGTTTCGGAAAGATAAAATATATCACTTAAATATAGATATACAAATAAATGGAAGTGATAAAATATAATTAATACAATAATTTATTTTGCTAATAATTATTGCATTTTAAGTAGATACAAATTAATTTCTAATTTAATTATCCATATGTAATTTCCATATTTTATTTTAAAATTCTTCTTGTAATATTTTGTAAAAATTAGTTATTTAATTAACACAATAATTATTATAAATTTAACTTTATAAGAATTTTCACATGTTGAAACATTAAGAATTGTAATATATAAGTTTAAAAACATTTTCTTTTAAATACTATTAACAAACCGTTTTACATTTGTATACACCAACGTTAACAAAATATTTTGAAAAATGTAATAAATCTTATTTGAACTCACGTAATATGATTTTGTATTTTAATATTCTTCCTTCAAGACTGCAATAATGCAATGAGTGATGGCATAACAAAATAAGAATTCATTAATGCGATAAAAAATAAAATGCGATGAGAAAATGAAATAAAACTATGTTGCTACATTAAAAACAATTCTAGAATATTAAAAAATTAAATTTTATAAAACTTAAATTTTAAAAACAACAGTAAATTCTTATTTATCTTTAAATGTTTTATGATATACTTTATTGAGAAATTTGCAATAAAGTATTAAAAAAATTATATTAATCCAATTAATCCAATATTTCTTCCGATCTATAACTTATATCCTACTCATTCTATTAACTTGAAAATATATAATCTTTTTTATACGCTCTATAACTGACATCAAAGAGCTTTTCGAAAAGATTTCCTTTCTCAAAAACCCCTCTCCCCGATATCCTAACGAATACCGAGAGTCCAGCGAAGCAAACACTGGCAAATCCATTCCACGCTCTCATCCCAATAAATTCGATCTGCCCGTCGATCGCCTCGTAAAACGACCCTGCAATTCCGGCCAACGTCTTGACACTTTCCTGGAACGATGATAATACGGGCAATCGCAACACCTTGCCATCGGAGAACAAACGCCGGGGAAGAGATTTACGAGGGAAGTTTTCGAAATAGGTAATCGATGGGGATTCTTCACTTGTCCCGTATGAGGAATGGTCCCAGTACTATTTGGATAATATCGAGCAAGCAAGAAAAGGGATCTGCTATCTAGCATGACAACCAGATATGTCTGCTTGCGTGACCGAGAATGGAGCTTGCTTAAGTAATAGAAATTTAATGTTTCATTCGGTCTTGGAAGAAGGAGGTGCATTGTTAGTTGGGAAAATCAAGTTATTCGTATTAGAAAATTATATCTTGGGTGTCTGTCCTCTTTTGTGCTTTTGCTGTATTGATCCGGTTGTCGCTCAAGGGAATTTTATCACGTGGCCCGTGCATGCTGAAAGTTTTAATGGATAGAGCCCCCTTTTTCGATGCGCCCTTATCTTTTTAGTCTTTGTAAAATGTTTAGATGTAGGTTGAAGAAAAATTATTTGATGGATGTTTGTAATATTGTATTAACAAAAAAGGAAACATTTTAAAATCAAAATTAAAACCTTTTTTATTGGAGAAAAACTGATTTTTGGGAGCTTAGGCAAAGGAAAGAAAATAGCTCTTAGGAGTGCGTTATTATTATAAATATAATTTTTTTAATATTATTATATTGAATAGAAAAATTAAATAAAGTAATTGATGAGTATTTACCTGGTAAGGGAATTTATTTTTGTCGTAAAAATAATAAATTAAAAACCTAAGTTTATCAGTATAAAGCAGATTTTAACATATATATTTGAATCAGGTTTATTAGTTGGTTATCATTTTTTTTTTTAAAAATTAAAATTTTTGGACAAGTTTGTTTAAAAATACGAAATATATCATTTAAATATAAAAGACAAATATGTGTATGTGATAACATATAATTAATAAAATAATTTATTTTGCAAATAATTAATGCTTTTTAACTAGATACAAGAAATTAATTTATAATTTAATTATCTGTGTATAATTTCCTTATTTTATATAAATCATCTTGTAATAGTTTGTTAAAAATATTTATTTAATTAACTGAATATTTATAATATAATTGATTGTATAAGTATTTTAAAATGCTAAAACATTAAAAATTG
>BPLQ01003743.1:0-11637 GCA_021605075.1 Caerostris darwini | reverse complement strand
TAGCAGTGTATTTGTATAAAAATCTAATTTTTGTCACTTGTATAAAATTGATCTTGAAACAAAGAATTTAAAAGCTTCAATAAATATTGTTTTAAGTGCAATTTAATTTGTTACAAATATGACAATGTGATCTTAAGGGAATTATAATTCAAAAGTCGTATATTTATTAATATATCGCAATTAATTCAAAAGTCGTAGATTTTTATTTCATTGAAAATTGTGAATAAACTAAATGTTTAAATTCTCCCACTGAAGTAAAATGCAGTAGAAATATTTTAAAAATTGAATACAGCATAATTTGTTTCAATGTTTCTATTTGGAAAAAAAAATGATGAAAATTCAAAAATATATTTCTTTTCTTTTACTATTAATTTTTAAACAATAATGCTTGTTTTAAAATAAATAAAATACAAAGAAATCAGAAAAAAGTAAAACTTTCTTCACAAAACGAGAATTAAAGCTGTGTGAATTTATATTTGGGATAGTTTAAAATTTACTTCCAAAAAACGTTTAACTGTGACCTTAGGCGAATAAAAATAAAGATTAAAGAAATATTGCAGAAGATTTAAATTGATGGATAGTGAAATAGTTCCCATTAATTTCAATATTTTCTTTTAGTAGCTGTTTTCATCTTTCTTCGATAAATTTGAGTCAATGTTTCCTAAACTCATTAAATAAATCTCATAAAAAGAAAAATTTCAGATTGTTTAAAGCTGCTTCATAAATTGAATGCATAAACAGCAAAGATTTCTTGATTGCAGATATCTAAAACGATTCATAATTTTAATTTTAGAGGGTTTGAACTGTTTTCTTAATATTTGTTTTAGTTTCAAATATTAGATGGATTATGGAGATATATTCTGTAAAATTTGCCTGTTTCAAATATTAGAAGGTGCTTTAATTAAAATAAATTATATTTATTTAATTTTAATTCCTTTAATTTTAATTTATATTATTTAATTTTAATTAATTAAATTTTATTTTAATTGAATTATTTTTATTTTTAATTTACTTTTAATTTACTTTTTCATTTGATTTTAATTTAATTTTTACATTTGATTTTAAATTAATTTTTAAAATTTAATGTTAAATTAAGTTAGGTGTTTTAATCACTGGAAACTCTAATGATGTCATATCTATTTTAAAATGTCCAAAGTACTTAAGTAAGTTAGCCATTATGATTTACTATAAGTTCATTAATTGAAAAGAATGTAAATACATTATTTGACATAAAAAACTGTCCTTATCATTAAGTTTGAAATATGAAATTATTATCATTTAATTATGTATATTAATCAATAATTACCTCATTATTATAATTATTTTATTAAGTAATTGTTTATTAATAAAAAATTGATTATTTTATTAATCAATAATTAATGCCTTAAGGACTTTAAAATTTTCTTTATAATGTATATTCTTCCCAATGATGTTGGAAACAGCCAAAATTTCTGTATCTCAAAATTTCTGCATCTCTCACACACATTACAGAATCAGAAATGTTCAATCAATCTCTCAATTCTAAATTCGTAACAATTTTGGAGAAATAATTAATTAGAAGAATATTGAAATTGTTTTAATAAATATGGTAATTTAAGTGAATAACATATTACAACGAAATAGGAAATTTAATCTGAAGGAACAATATACCAGCACTCAAATCGTGGGATTCAAATGTGTACTTTTACTGGAAGAATTTCGTTAATTAAGTACATAAAAACAAATTTTAGAGGGTTTGAATTGTTTTCTTACTATTTTTTAATTTCAAAAATATTATTGGATTATAGAGATATATTCTGTAAAATTTGCCTGTTTCAAACATTAGAAGCTGCTAATGTGCTTTAATCATTGAAACTCTAATGCTGTCATATCCATTTTAGAATGTCCCAAGTACTTAGTAAGTTAGCCATTACGATTTACGTTCATTAATTGAGAAGAATGTAAATAAATTATTTCACATAAAAACTATCCTTATCATTAAGTTTGAAATATGAAATTCTTATAATTTAATCATGCATATAAATCAATAGTTATATCCAAAACAAATAAAATGATTTAAGAACTTTAAAAATGTTTTCTTTATAATGGATATTCTTCCCAATAATGTGGAAAATAGCCAAAATTTCTGTAATACCAAACAGGAAGGAAGTAAAGTATCATATAGATATGAGAGTATATATCATCACATTATAGTATCAGAAAAATTCAGTCAATAGCTCAATTTGAAATTCGTAATAATTTTTGAGAAACAATTCAAGAATACAAGACTAATATAATTTCAATACAAGAATATTTAATTTTTTTAATAAATATGATAATTTTATTGAATAACATATTACAAAAAATATGAATTTTAGTCTGAAGGAAACATCTACCAGCACAGTGAAAAATTGTGGGTTTTAAATGAGTAGTTTTACACAAAAAATTTCGTTAATCAAGTTAATAGCATTTTATCACAGGTAATAAATTTTTAAAGTAGGAAGAATAATCAGTTTGTAAGACTTACTAAGTATCAGCCTGTGGGGATTTAAAAAGAAAAATAAACTGGGGATTTAAAACGAAAAATAAATTGGGGATTTAAAAAGAAAAATTAAATTGGGGATTTAAAAATAAAAATAAATTCATAGACTATAAAAAATTTCTTGAAATGAAAAGAAAAAGTATTTTAATTTCAAAGTAACTGATAGTTAAAAACTCAGGAACAAATCTAGTATTTTTAAAAGCTTTAGTCTATAAATGAACCACAATTAAATAAATAAAAGATATTTAGTAATGCAAAAAATTAAAAAAAAAAAAAAAAACACAAAAAAAATTAAAAATATTTTTTATAAATATACACTAAATTTGAAATAACAATTAAAAAGCTCTAGAATTATTTATTAATATATTAAAATTTGTAATTATATATAATATAAATTTATTTAAAATTATATTTAAAACAATAATAAGAGTTTATTTATTATTATTATTCTATGAAATGAAAGTTATTTGAAGTAAAAGGTATATATTTTAGTAGTAGATGTAAAAAAAAATATGCAACCAAAAATTTTATTTATGGGGCCTGAATGGGCGAGTGGCTAGCGCTCTGGCGCTCGGTACAACAGGTTTCGGGTTCGAGACCGGGCGGTGCCTTGGATGTTTGTAGTGGTTCGGAATCCACTTTAAACCGTAGTTCCCAGTTCTAATAGGATCGTAGAGCGTTGCGGGGGCATTGTTAATCCGCGTCCGTATCTTGGAGTTACACGCTCTCCCTGGGTAATGCAAAGTGACTAACGTCTGTGCAGCGTTTGCCTTAAGGCTTCCAAGACCAAGCTGTCTAAGTGTTTGCCAGCTGCATTAGAACAAAAAAAAAATTATTATTTTTAATCATTTCATTCTTCTCTTAAAAACTTAATCTTAATCTAGTATTTTTAGAAGCTTCAGTCAATAAATGAACCACAGTTAAATAAATGAAATATATTCAGCTATGCAAAAATTTTTAATTATAAAAAAATAGATATGCACTAAATTTGAAATAACAATTAAAAAGCTCTGGAATTATTTATTAATATATTAAAATTTGTAATTTTAAATAACATAAATTTATTTAAAATTATATTTATAACAATATTTAAGAGATAATTTATTAAAGTTAAATCAAATCAAAAGTTCAAAATCAAATTACTTGATAAAAGTATCAAATTACTTGAAGGTAGTATATATTTGAGCAACAGACGTAAAAAATATGTAACAAAAAATTATTTTTTGCCTCATCTTATTTCAATGAATGGTTGCCTTATAATAAAAAATTAGTTTCAAATTGCATAAATCAGCAATAAGTACAATAGTTGTAACCTAAGTAAAATAGATTATTTTATAGAAGTTACTAAAATACATTTTTAGAAATTCTAATTTAATATATTTTTTAGTTTTATTTGCATTTTATAAGTTTTAATAAAAGTTTTATTACCATTTCTTATCCGTTTTTCCTTATATATATCTAATGAAAATAAAATGAAATGATTTTACTTAGATTTATTTAGTAAAAAAAATCAAAAAACATCATTAACATTATTTTTTAACAGTGATTATCAGGCAAAAGTGTTCATCAGGTTCAAAAGTAACTCAACGTTCAAATAATAGGCAGAATTGTAACAAAAATATTAATAAAAAATATTATTAATAAAAAAAAATCTTCTCTTGCACATCTCCTTCACGAAGATTATTTTTTCAAACTTTTCTACAATTATCATTGATAGATACCATTTTGATGTTTCGCTAAATTTACAGAAGTGGCTATTGTTTAAGAATTCTTGCCACAAAGCACCCATACCGTTTGCTAAGCACGTTTCTTTGACCTTTGTTTAGTATTTCAAAGTGTTGCAAAAGTCATTTTCAATGTTAACTTATTGCTCTGATTTTCGTTGAACGCCGCCGAAAGAAAAGAATGTAGACGCCGCTTTAATTCCAAGTCTCAAGCGCAGGAAAGTAATAATGGGATCGCATACAAAAATATAGTTGGCTGCAGGCGAGTCGAAATTAGATTCTTTGAATGCTCACTGTTCAATGAATATATTCAGCGTGTATTTTGATACCAAAATTTGCACTGAATTTAGATTTGCTCCAAAACTAGCTCCTTTGACTTTTACTATTCCATGAATATAACAGTGTGTATCTTCAAGGAACCATTTACTTCAAATTTAACTTGAAAAATTCTGAAAAAAGTCAATTTAATTGATTAAGTACTATTTTTATTATTTATATTTTTATAATTAAATTCTGTTATATTATATTCATATATTTATTTGTTATCTTTCTATAATTAAATGATGTAAAATTGTTCTAAAAGATCATCTTGTGAAAGCAAAAACAATGTTACTTAAAAAAAAAATCGATTAAAATTCTTTTTTTAAGATTGCTGTTATACTTTTTGTTCTTACATTAAATTCAAAATTTATGGGTAACATTTCTATCAGATCTGCTGTTTGTTTACTTTGTTTTAAATAAGTAAGTTATCCGCTCCTATTTTCATTATTCTCTTTTCAAATCAACAGCAAATTTATTCTACTCAAAATACTCAAGCAAATATTTTTTTTTTTCTAATTTTATCCTCTCTGCACTGTGAGTAAACTTTTCACCAAATTCATGTTTTTATTTTGAACTATTTTCGTCCTAAAGGTTTCTTCGAAATTATTTATTTTTAGAAAATGACTTAAATTATATCAATAAACTTTTAATTAAAAAAAGGAAGCAGTGTTGAATTAAATTCTGTCATAAACAATATTTTTAGTTATTTTTTTTAATCATAACTCTTTTTACGAGACTTTTTTTTCAATGAAATTGCTTTTCGAAAGCTTCAACGAGAAAATAATTTCTTTAAAATTTTTGTACCTAAAACAAATTTAAAAATAAGTGATTAAAATTACTAGAGCTTTTTTAATTCAATATTTTAAAAGCACGTTTTTCAATATTTATTTTTTTAAAAAAATAATAATAAATAAAAACTGATATGCAAAGAGAAAAAGAGACATCTATTAAAAAAAACATGATTTTTTATTACGAAAAAAAAAAAAAAAAAAAAAAAAAAAAAAAAAAGAGCAGAGTCAGTTTGATGCATTCATAATTCCATGAAAGTAGTGAATTTTTTTTTCTCTTGATTAAATTTTTTTTTTTTACTTAATTTTTTTAAGCTTACATAATGAGTTTTTAGAATGACCGGCAATAATTGACTTTTTGTTACAGCTTTTCGCGGAAGTTTCATCATATGAATTCCTTAATAAAAGATTCCGAAATAGAAAAGGGGGAAAATATTTGCTTAATAGTTTCTTTATTTATTTTATTTAACAAGTTGTTTCAAAGGAATCCGATTGAAATGAAGCAATTGAATAAATGCTAATAAATTTTTTAGAAGAAGAGAAAAGAGAAAGAACGTCTGTTATCTCTCGATTTAATCTTAGAAATCCATTTAGATACTAGACAGCTTTATATTATCAGTAATGAATGCAAATTTGCCCTTTTAAAATCACATTAAACTTGTTAGATTCCAGACAGTACTGAATTATCAATAAAAGGCGAACTGGATATATAAGCATCAATAATAATCAAATGCTAAAGGTTAAATTGCTTTTAATGTCTACTTTAATAACATTCAAATAAACTCCGATCCAAATTATAAAATAACAAGAAAGATTCTATAGACAAATTAACCCACTCAACTGTTTGAATGAGTCGTAGACGATTTTTGTGTTGAAGGCCTACCACGCTCGTGTCGGCCATTGACATTTAAAGGAAAAAATATTTCCAGGCGAATCCTCAATATTTCGACTTGACGTGGGTGGTTTATCAGAGAAAATAACTCTCACGCTGAGAATTCATTTCTGTGTTAATTTCTTTTACTTTTGAAACTTGTTAGATTCCAGACAGTACTGAATTATCAATAAAAATGAACTGGATATTTAAGCATCAATAATAATCAAATGCTAACGGTTAAATTGCTTTTAATGTCTACTTTAATAACATTCAAATAAACTCCGATCCAAATTATAAAATAACAAGAATGATTCTATAGACAAATTAACCCACCCAACTGTCTGAATAAGTCGTAGACGATTTTTGTGTTGAAGGCCTACCACGCTCGTGTCGGCCATTGACATTTAAAGGAAAAAATATTCCAGGCGAATCCTCAATACTTTGACTTGGCGTGGGTGGCTTATCAGAGAAAATAACTCTCACGCTGAGAATTCATTTCTGTGTTAATTTCTTTTACTTTTCTCTTCTAAATAACAGAATAGTTGCAATTTCTGTAAGAGACGATGATCATTTTAGTATACTTAGAAAACATTATGGCTTTATAATGGTTTAAAGGTGTGTTTTTAAACATTCATTCACATTATTTGAGATAAAATTATTATTATAAGTTTTGCAAAGAGTCTTTCATGGCTAATATGATTTTATTAATCAAATGTCTTTCTGACAATAATAAATATATCATTTATGAAGATATTAAAAAAATTAATAATTCACCAACAATTTGTTGTAATTAGCAATTAAAAGCATTTATAGCCATCCTTTACATATTATATAATCAAATGATTATTAAATGTAATACTATGCAATACTAATTTTCTTAATTCAAAATACATATTATCATTAAAATAAATTATTTCACTGTAAATGAATACATTTAATTTATTTAAATAATTCTACTTTCTATACAGACCATAAAATGTATTCTCTTTGATATTTTTAAATTTAACTGAACAATTTTACAAATTTAGTATCTATATAAGTATAGTTATTATTATTATAATTATTTATAAATTAAGTATCTTTAGATTGTAAAATCAAGTTTATATTTTGCAAATTAAATTATTTATATTTTGGATTTAAAGCAATTTTAACAACTCAGATAAAATATGAAAATTAGAAATCATCTTTTAAATTAAATTAAATTCTACAGTTGTTGAAAGATTTTATTAAGTTGTATTTATACTGTATTATTATTCAATAATTTAATGGTTTCTATAACCAAGCCAAAAATACCTTTCAAGAGTTAGTTTTAAAAAATATATGATGAAAATAATTTTCTTTTTAGACTGCTCGTTTATTTAAATTGAATTCAAATATGAATTCGAAAAAATTTCATATATTATTTTTGGATTCTTTTTTCAGTCGAGCATTATTTCATATATTTATTTAATTAAATAATTCTTCTAAATATATTTTAGTAACTTTTAGAATTGTATCATTTTTAATAAAGGGATTGTTGCATGATATTATTTGTTGTTAATTTCTAACACAGAAATGTTAGATAAAATTTTTAATATCTGAAAATTCTGTTTTATGTCATTAAATTTAAAAAAAAAACTCTAATGTTTTTGACTAAAAAAACTTATAATTAATTTCCCCTTAACCCAATAGAAAATCGTTTATTAAAAAACAAACTCTTATAACTAAAAATAATTTTAAAACCTTTAACATATTGCTTGGAGTCTATAATGAAGTTAATTGTTCTTTTATAATAAAATGAAAATTACTGAAAATAAATAGCAATTTTTAAATTTTTTATAAAATTAATTTCATTTGCTGCAAATTAGCATTTCTTATGCATGAAAAAGTGGTTGCTTTAATTTTTAGTTGAATAATTATTGTTAAAAGTATTAAAAAAAAATTAGAGTTTCGTGATATGAAAAGCAGAAAAAATATGAACATAAAGTTTAAAAAAAATTATAAAAAATATATAACTCTAAAGACTCGTTTACGACCTTAAGTAGTATTTTTTGTTTCTTTCAACTCACAGAAAAGAAATGTCGTTACTTTTTTTCCCAAGTTTCTCTCTACGCCGTGAAATATCATTAATTATATTATGTGCAACATTTTTCACATTTCAAGTGCTTTTGCTTGAAGAACATTCCTGGCGTTATACTTTTAAAATGCTGCAGCTATTTTAAAAGAAATTTCATTGTACTCTTAATGTATTGTGAATCTCAATATGCAAGAGGAGAAAAATTAAAAAAAAAGTCTTATCGCCTCACAAGTTTGTCCAACACATATTTTTTAATTTATTTTTATTTAATTTAAAATTAATTATAGAGGTATGTGGCGCATAATGTTCTACACAGAAAAATATAACTTATTATATTAGTAATTATTAATATGTATTCCGTTATTCTAGTAATGAAAATTTTCTGATTTTTTTAATTTAAGCTTTATTATGGGGCCAGATGGCCAAGTGACTAGCGCTCTGGCACGCTGTGCCGCAGGTTTCGGGTTCGAGTCCCGGCGGTGCTAATGATGCTTGTAGTGGTTTGGGATCCACTTTAAGCCGTAGGTCCATATTTCACATGACTATAGAGAGTCACGCAGACTTCTCACCCATATTATTCCCAAACTGTAAAGGGACAACTCAGCTCTAGGCACAGTGATGTGATGTTGTGGTGTGGTGTAGTAGTAGTAGTAGTAATAGTAGTTAGTCAGACTACCTGGATGTATATATGATATTTAATATATGATCGATTTATACAACTTTCATTATCTTAGAATCCATGCGAATGATTCCAAATATTGATAAAAAATTTTGAATTTGTTTTATTAGCAAAAGAAGCTAATATTATGATATTGAAAATCTTAGTTATCTGGAGAAACTTTATTAGTTTGATTGAAATTTGTTTTTCTCAGTGGTTCCATGGATGTTTGCAGGGCTTCGGAATCCACTTTAAACTGTAGATCCATGTCTAATATGACTGCCTTGTAGGGCTGATAACACTACCCCGTAAAAAGAAGACATCTCCTGTTTCGAAATCTGCCAGTAGGCAGACGGCCTTACCCCACCATGGGACTGTTACTCCAATGATGATGTTCAAAGTTTATTATGTTTAATTATGGAGATAATTTAATTATTATGCTTTACCTATACATGTAAGTATAATTTTTTTATTAAAATTTAAAATATGTAATATTTAAAATGAAACAAAGGAGATTCAAAGTACTTTTCTCTATATTTGTGAAAATGATATAGCTATTTATGCATGCATGGTAATTTATGAAATTCAGATATTATTTGTGATTTAATCGATAAGAATATTCAATGGAATTTAAAAAGACATGCTTTTGAATTCTACGTCTATTTTCACTTTTTGAACCTTTGGACCTTTCATAATGTTAGTTTTTCTCTTTTGAGTACATTTTTGTTAAAATTGGATAAAATGTCTTTCTACTATTAAAAAAGAACTTACAAATAATTACTTAGAATAGAAGGCTCCAAAGTATTACATTCTTTTAAACAAACTATTTTTATATTTTTTTTTTATATGTATATTTAATTTTTATTATTTACAAACTATTTTTATATTTTTTTAACGTAATTTCATATGCAAATGAACATTCATTACAAAATTTTACAGTTAGCAGCTTTTCTGAGAAAAAATTTTTATGCCTTATTTATATTTTCAGAAATGCTCAGAAATCATGAGTACGTATGGCCTCTCATGGGCTTGGCCAGCCAAGTGGGATAAGAAACAACAACAGAAATGCTAATCATGTCTTATTAAAATAATATTTCAAGAACGGAAATAGAAGAATACGAATGTTGACGATGAATAACTTTCCTGTAGAATTATCAACGGTAAGAGTAGGAATTATCGAAAGAATAGGAATTATCGAAAGTAAGAGTAGGAATTATCGAAAGGTAAGAGTAGGAATTATCAAAGGTAACAGAAATCGAATTTTAAAGCCTAGTTTGATTTTAGTTGATTGAAAATTTCTGCTATCATAGGATACTATATAAATAGGATATATATAGGATACTATAGTTTTAAAAAAGTCATAAGTTTTTTTTTTAACCATTGTAAAGTTAATTCTATACCCTGCATTTTCGACTTGCATACGTTGTACTAGAATAGAATAAAGGTTTTAAGAATTGATAATTGATTTCTGTTCTTGTTTTAAAAGAAAAGAAATCAATTACCAGTTCACAAATGACATTATATATTAGGTAACCATCAATAAAAGAAATCAATTATCAGTTCACAAATAACATTATTTATTAGGTAACCATCAATAAAAGAAATCAATTATCAGTTCACAAATAACATTATTTATTAGGTAACCATCAATAAAAGAAATCAATTATCATTTCACAAATAACATTATTTATTAGGTAACCATCAATAAAAGAAATCAATTATCAGTTCACAAATAACATTATTTATTAGGTAACCATCAATAAAAGAAATCAATTATCATTTCACAAATGACATTATATATTAGATAACCATTGAATAAATTACTTGATCTCATAATGAAAAAAATTTACCTTATTACTTCTTATATCAAGATGTCAGTTTCAAATATATCATATAGTTTTGAAAATCAATTGATGTATGTCATGAAGGATGGCGATAACGTAGGATGGGGAAAAAAAAAATTAGTTGTAGAAAAAAAAATTAGGGGTAGAAAAAAATTAGTTACTTGCAGCATTTCATAGATAAGAGTTAAACGATAAAAACTGAAGGATTAAAGCTCGTTTCAGGATTTTTAAAGTTTATAAGGTTTAAATCATTCTCAGAAAATATGTTGTAAACTCTAAGCATTATTAATAATGTTAATATAAGTCATTAATAATAATTAGCATTAATGTTAATACGTCATTTGTTTAATTATGTATTGTCTGTATAAATTTATTTCGGCTTTTATATGTTAAGCCTTATAAAGAATGTATTCATAAATTTTAATATAATAATATACAAAAAAAAGAATTTTTTCATAATTTTTACTATCAAAGTTTATGACTCTCTCAAAAATAAGCATCTTTAAAAAACAAGAACAAATGTAATATTTTTATCTCTGTTAATATGTAAAGAAACTTCTAAGTATTAAAGAATTAAATTTATTTTTCTATAGAACGTTTTAATTTACAGTAAAATTAAATAGTATTTGTATATAAATAGGTAAATCAATGTAAAAGGCTAATTTTATCAAGTGATCACTTAAACAAAAAGGATTTTTACAACTTGGATTGTTATTATTTAGTTATTTTTGAAAATTATAGAAAAATGTGCATAAGCATATTTTCGATATTTGATGCTTACAAAAGATAATTTGATATAGTTTAAAGGATAATCTGTTTATAAAATCATTTGAGAAAACTTAATAACTATA
>BPLQ01003739.1:0-12806 GCA_021605075.1 Caerostris darwini | reverse complement strand
TCAAGGATGACTTCTGGTGGCTTTGGTACAACACAGCAAAGAATTTCCTCTCAATCTAAACTATTATTACAATAACGAACAATATATCCATAAAAAATTAAATAAATAAATCATCTGGTAATTCTAACTACATCTTTTTATTTTCGTATTAAAATAGATAACAACTTTCGACGTTTCGATCTTCATATGTAAATCTTAAGTTTAAATATTTATTTAAGTCAAACAAAACCTATTATTTATTTTTAAAAAAAAATAATGAACGCTTCATGGAATTCTAATTAAAACGATAATATTTTTCGCACGAATAAACACTGAGCATCTTCCCAAGAAAGAAAAAATAAGGTACGACAGGAAAAGAGAGAACATATCTCTCGCCGTCTCCTGTCTCCTTCGGTTTCCAGGAGAAGTTCGAGAAGAGAAAGTGCTCGAGAAAATGTTTACAGATAATTTCCACGGTCAAGCGAGCCCGTTTCTGCAGTAATAAAAGTATTTCATCGCAGTTGCCCAGGTGGATGCCGTGGAGGGGGAAAATATAGAAAAAAAAATGAATGCCAATATTTGTCGATTTGGAGATGGAAGTGGTTGAAGTTTTATTTTTTTTGGTATCAGCAGTTTTTGTAAGAAATAAAGTTTGTCTTAAGCTTTTTACAGTAGAAAAATTATTTATTGTGTTTTTTTGTTTTTTTCAAAAGAATTTATTTAAGCATCATTGTAGAAAATGAAACGCTTTACTGTTACTTTTATCATTTTAACTACAGTCCGTACAACTTTTTATATTACGTTTTTTAACTTTACATTTTAAAGCAAGTTATGATTTAGTATTTGATATCAGTTTTCATTTGTTTATCTTCTTTTTTTTGTGTGATAAAAATATTCTTTATAGATTATATTTATACTCATTATAACATGAGAAAATGTTTTCAAAATAAATAATCTTGAATAGAGATAAGCAGACACAAAGTTTAATAATGTGAGGGAAATTAAAACAAAATGAAACAGGCCGAAAGATTCACATTCACTTGGATAAAGCCAACATGCTTCAGAATTGTCCATTTTAAAATCAAACATCTGAACCAATATTATTTTACTGCTGTTGTGTCGAAGATATTACTTCAGTGAAAATAACCGATATTCGAATTATATCTGTTATTTGGCATGGAATGTCAAATAACAGATATAATTCGAATATCGGTTATTTTCAAAATATTTATTAATTGCCCGCAGCCTGAAGACTTAGGAAGAGTGCGAGTTTCACACAACAGAAATTTGAAGTTATATGCTGCATGTATACGAACAAACAAAGTCACTTAATCGAGACATTTTAACGGAAACATTTATTAATATGCACACCATTATGAGCATCATGTACAGTAGGTATACAAGCTGCATGATATACAATAAGGTGATGAAAAATGTTTACAGGATAATGAGTCATGCTGACTGCTATTGGAGAGTATGAAGAGTGAATAGGAGAATAGGAGAATAGGTGTTGCCACCACGCGTCTGCTAGGAAGCCAGTTATGCAGCAACGTTTACTATATAGACTCGTCGATTCGACATACAGAACACATCGCCATAGCTTATATCCCCTTTATCACCAGGAAACGGGAAATTGCGCCAGGGAAACACCACAATTTTCACGTTAATTATTTTCTATGTTGGAATTTTACTATGCGAGATGCACTTTTACCACAACAGCACACGAACTCTACAGTTTGAAATCTTGTCCAAAAGAGAATAGCCATTCCTTTTTGTAAATCTGATAAACTGCTCTATTTCTGAATAGTAACAACTGAAGTGTTTTTCTAATGTATTGAAGATGCTTTATTACGCCCACCACATCTAATGGTGATATTGCCATCTATGATTTTTTATATAATATTGATCTGTATGAGGTATGCACATTAAGGTGTGTGCGTGTGAACAATATATTTAAACTAACTATATTAAAATAAAAAATAAAATTGTCATACTTGTATACATTGAATTAGTAATGGTTTGGTACCATTGTTGCAGTAACCATCCCAAAATAGGTTAATTTTTGTGCATCAAAAAATTGAAAGTTTGAAATTTTCGTTCATAAACTTATTTTAATCTAAACTGACTTGCACAATTCCAAGCATTATCTATCAACAACCATTGTAACGTTGTTCAACGCAAAGTTTGAAATGTTTTTTCAATAATACTGTAAAATACATAATAAATTCTTGAAACATTCACCTTCGTCTAATGTCTTGAAAGATAACAGTTTTGAGACTCTTCCATTAAGTTAAGAAATATTAATGTATATACAGATCCCACATCCAAAGCTGAAAGCCTTTTAAAAAATTACATACCATATACCTTTTTAAATGAAATTGACATACTATGAGACTACCACTTTACCTTCATAGTGTATCAAAGTATGTTTTTATTGTGAAAATATAATGGAAATACATTTTGTTCTCTTTAGTAAGGATTTTAGACTACAAAGTTGTTGTTTTTTCGCATCGGAGCATTTATTGCTTCTATGTGTTTTGGTCTATAAACGGGTGGTTAATTTTCCGATTTTCAAAATTGGCTTCTGATAACTTTTTCCATTAAAAATGAACATCCCAAGGTGCGACTTCTGGGAAATTTATATCCTTTATTTACCTCCCCAAACGAGATAATGGATGTCCTGTGTTACAGATTTAACGTATCTGGACATAAAAATGAAAATTTCAATTCAATTAGGTTTTCGAACTTCAAATTTGATATAGCCATCAGGTTACTAAAGATCCACTTCACAATTATACAAAAAGTTAAATGTGAAAGTGGATAAAAGTAGATACCTCCAGAAAAGATCGTAAGAATGAGATTATATTTGAAAAGTTTTTTTTAACAGAAAATAACTTCAGCTTGTAAATAAATACGATAAATATGTAAAGACATTCATTTATTAGAACAGAAAGAATTTTCTCACTGAACTGTCAAAACAAATTCACTTAAATTCAAGATCATGAGATCATATGTGAAGACCTGAATTGAAAAAATTTTAATAATTCAGATGAATAAGACCATTTTATATATGATTTCAAAAATGAATTAACACTTGAAGAATTGTAAATACCAGCTTATTGCGATGAAATTATTTGATTATATAATTTATCCCATTTCATTATTAAGAAAGATAAATGAAGAATAAAAATCCTCAGAAACGATTTTCTTAATCAAAAAGAAGTTGATAATGTGACAAATTTTCACATAAAGTAATTGAAACCCTCCAGTTGATGTACATTCCATTAGGAAAATCAAAGTAAAGAATTATTTTATACTTCAAAAATAACGCACAATGAGTTCAGATGACAAAGAGCAAACCGTGTGACGAACAAGAAAGAACCTCTCGCAATTTGTGACAGGAAGAAAATCTGTAACCTCTCTGGTGGTGTGACACAGGAGCACAAATTCTCATTAGTAAAGAGCCTTCTTCACCGTACCTCTGGAGGACCCTCAATTAAGATAACAGCTCTCCAACTCTTCCCCTCACTGCAGTAGCTTCAAATTCAAAACTGTGGAATCACGCACCAGAGCATTCTGACGCCTTTCACCCACGTGGAGGTGCCTATAAGCATGACTTCCGTCATTGTAATTTAATGAAGATTTTTCCTCACTTTCGTTATCCAACAGAGCATGCATGCGACACCTGATCTCTCTTTTTAATTCTTTCTTCCCCAGTTAGAGTGAAGTTACGCCTGGTAAAATTAGCCATGCTGAAAACTTTGAGTAAAATAAATTTCGGTGTTGATTAGCAAATTGAAAGTTAGATGGGAGGGTCTTATTAGGTATTAGTTGCTATTATAATATTTCATTAAATAGATTTAAAGCAGGGATGCATATGCGGTAACCTTAGGTAGTCTTTAAAGTGTTATGCTTTATGCTTTTCTATGTGAGCTATTCTTTTATATAGACTAATCTATTTTATTTTAATCCTAAACCTGTATCAAAATTTATTAATTGTTGGGGCTGAATTTAATACGAAAATGAGAAAATAACAAGTAAAATATTATACTTTAAAAAAGTAGATAAACTTTTTTTTTTTTTTTTTTTTAAAAGTTCAGTTCAATTTCTTTTACAAAGTTAGTCTGTTGCGTAATTTCGTGTGAATGTTCTAAAAAGTTGTCATATTTCTTCCACAGATGCAGATGTTGGAGAAATTTATAATAAGCGAGAAATTAATGGATTTCAATATTGCGTTGGGCAAAATTAAAAACCACCAAGTTGTTGGCTTGATGCATTTTACAGGAACCCAAATTGACTTTCTGCTCCAAAAGCCAGAAGAAATTCGATATTCTGTTACGTTACAGAATACTAGTTATGGTGCTCCCTCTTCAGCATTTAGTCCCAGATGATTCGATGTAGTAGTTATGTAATCGAAGCATTGCAAATATCATTATCACATAAATAATGATCTTCATATTGAAGATCTAATTAATTTTTGATTGCATTTATTGGCTGAAACAAAATAATTTTCTTTTATTCAATAACTTTTTTTTTCTTCTTGAGAATTCAAAGATGAAACAGAAAAATTATCATTTATTGCATCCATTACATTATTCCTGATTTCAGACGCGTCTGAAAGTAATGTTTAATTTTTGCTGGTTTTTGTTAGAGCTGAAGCAATGGGTCTTGAGATTTTAAAGAGTGTTGTGGCTGCTTCCAGAAAAAATTATTATTTAATATTAAACGATGAATTTCCTTATTTATATAGAAATTTTCCTTAATAGCAATTTCTCGAAGGGTATCTTTCCCATTTTCTGGGGTTTCAAACATAATAACTATTCCATCCAACCTTTTTATATATCGATTTAAAAGTTGATGCTCAGGTGGTTCCCAATTTTTCACTTTTTCAATTTTTTCTGCTTGAATTAGCACCAATGGCCGTCTGTTATAGTGATCCAAAAATAGGAAAGAGTAAATCATGCCTACCAAAAGAATTATTCATAGGTTATTTACATCATTTAAATGTTACATGGAGAAAAATTGTAAAACTCCAATCAGGCCACGTGACTATTGATGCGGTTACGATTTCAGCCAATTCTGTTCGTTATTCATGCCTGTAATTACACGGCATCCCATCATTAAATATGAAACATTTATCTATTTGTCTCTAGCATGAAATACCCATGGAACTTCAGTCAAATGTAAATATTTAACGTATATGATTTTTGTGTAATGATCTCTTTTTTAACATCATTAAATCTTTAACTAAGGAAACTAAAATTACTCAATTCAAAATTATTCCAGAGATGTCATTAGACTTTTTAAATTCAGCTTAATGTAACCTTTAATTAAGACGAGGATATTGAGAATTGTATCCATTGTTCCAAGGAATTTACTTTCGAAAACAATTTTTTTAAATGTTGGCAAATACGTCTTACACTAAATTCTCCATCATCGTCTAAGCACTGAACTGACTTCAAACATGCAAATTCTCAATTATACATGCTTATGTAAGCACATAAGATATCTTTTTAAAAACGGGTTACGACTGCAAAGAATTCCAAGGCAGAGATTAAATGAAATGCACCGAAAATTCAGAAAGTTTCTAGTAATTAGATTGAAGAATTCCGTGTCTTTGTAGTACGCACTCGTGTGCAAGAACTTCCTTTTTTATTTATTTTTAATGACTGTGAGCATGTGCTGCAGTTTCTCCGTTTTTAAAAGCAAATCAGCAAAATACTGAGTGTAGAAAAAAGAATTAGGTAATGAGAAAATAAAGATCTTTTTCGAAAAAAAAATGTTCGAAGATTTTTCCCTCGTATTTTTGACAACACGAAATGATTTATTTTGATCTTACGATGAAATCATTTTTCAATCGAAAATTAAATATTCATTTATTAGATTCAAAATGTCCAAATTTATTAAATTGCGTTAAATTTACGAGAATTTTTGAAAAGAAATGGATAGATAATAAAATAGCAGCAAAGAAATGCAAGTTGCGTTGTAGTTATAAAGGACTATTTAATTACAAGGTAGTTATTTTACTGTGAAACATAATTTTTGTACACACACGGAAACTGCATAATACATCTATTTTGAACTGCACTTTACTATTTTATTAAATTGTAACAAAATTTAAAAGTTTATTTTAAATTTGTCATAATATCAAAATTACAATAACATGATTTTTGGCGCATATGATTCGCGCTTTCTTTACAATAGAGTTAACGTTAATCACAAAAGAATTGTAAATTTTCATTTACAAATTTATGACAAGATTAAGATTAAAAAATTTAAGAAAAGTAAAGATTTTTTCAAATAATATTAGGTTGGGGAAAAAGAAATCCATTATTTTTTCGATAGATGGCTGTAGTAATCGATATCACGTAAAGTATCAATTAAACAATTTCAGATTTATGCTCGTTAGAAAGGTGGCACTTCGTACTAAAATAATTCTTTTTCTGTTTTTTGTTTGGTCCATTCAGTTGGGAGTTACAGGGTGTTAAAAATGGAAGTGAACAAAGAGAAAATTTGGTACATTTTACAGTTTTTCTTTGACAAAGGCGAAAATGCAAAGCCAGGCGGCTAAAATTATGAATGGTGTTTATGGTTCCGATACTGTAACAGCCAATTATGTGCAATTTTGGTTTCGTAGATTCCGTTCAGGAATTTTTGATGTTAAAGATGCACCTCGCACAGGTAGGCCGGTCGTCGAAAATGTCGATAAAAACGAGAAATGATCGAAGTTGACCGGCATGTTAGCAGTCGTAACATCGCCCAGGAGCTAAAAATCTACCATAAAACAGTTTTAAACTATTTACACAAAGCTGGATTCAAAAAGAAGCTCGATGTTTGGGTGCCACACCAATTAACAGAAAAAAACATGATGGATCGAATTTCCATCTGAGAAGCCTTGGCCAAACGGAATGAGATAGATCCATTTCTTAAACGGATGGTGACTGGAGATGAGAAATGGATCACATACGATAACCCTGTGCGAAAACGATCGTGGTCAAAGAGCAGTGAAGCACCTCAAACGGTGGCCAAACCAGGACTAACGGCCAGGAAGGTTCTGTTATGCATTTGGTGGGACTGGAAGGGGATTATTTATTATGAGTTGCTTCCATATGGCCAAACGCTAAATTCTGATCTCTACTGTCAACAACTGGACCGTTTGCAGATAGCGATTGACCAGAAACGGCCAGAATTGGCCAACAGGAGAGGTGTCGTGTTCCACCAGGACAAAGCTAGGCCACACACATCTACAGTGACTCGCCAGAAACTTCGGGAGCTTGGTTGGGAAGTTTTAATGCATCCTCCATACAGTCCGGACTTGGCACCAAGTGATTATCATCTTTTTCTTGCATTGCAAAATTTCTTTAATGATAAAAAATTGGCATCTAGGGAGGATTGTGAAAATCGACTACTAGAGTTTTTTGCAAATAGAGACCAGGACTTCTATGAGAGGGGCATTATGAAGTTACCTTTAAAATAGCAACAAATCATACAACAAAACGGTGCATATTTGACCCAAATCGGACAATCCGAAGCATGTTAAATAAAGTCCTGAATTTCATATAAAAATAATGGATTTCTTTTTCCCCAACCTAATATATATAAATATCTTTAATTTGTATATATCAAAAAGAATCTAAAGAAATAAAACAAATTTATGCTTATGAGTTCTTATCCCAATGAAAATGTTTACAAGAGAGCTGTGTTTCAAATCTGCTGGTGATGAAATTGCAGTCACTGTTTCTAGAAAAAAGAAATATTCCTTAGTGATTCTAATAATATGTATAAACATCCCGAAAAGCAGACCACCCGGTGGAAGTTTTCAGATCTCCACCCATGAGATTGGCATATTCGAGACAATTAGCATTGAAAGTCCTTTCAAAAGATAAAATGCGCCAATCATTGCCTATAGATGAATTGTTTGTGTCATAACATAAGTAGAAAATGAGACCTATAGATTCACAGAATAAAGTAAAAGGAAATTAGTTTTTAAATTGTTACAAATATGTTATATGAATGTACATAGATGATATATATTTTTTTTTCCAATGCAGCTGGCAAACACTTAGACAATTCTCTTAGATGCCTTAAGGAAAGCGCTGCACCGACGTTACTCCCTTAGCACTACCCAGGATGGGCCTGTAGCTTGAAGATAAACCACGGACGCGGAGTAACAATGCCCCCGCAACGCTCTACGATCATAATAGACCGGGACCTACGGTTTAAAGTGGATTCCGAACCACTACACACATCCATGGCACCGCCTGGACTCGAACCCGAAACCTGTAGTACCGACCACCAGAGCGCTAGCCACTCGGTCATTCAGACCGTACATACATAATATGAACCCTCTAATACTGATTATAACTTACCAATTAATTCCACTTGAGTGAGTTAATGATTGAATTAGGATATTAGAGGTGGTGTAAAGGCCTTTGAACAGAAATTTCATGGATTTTGTTGCCGTAATGAAGCAAATATGGAAAACTTCAACGAACAATTTAATTGTAGATGCAAGAAATTCTGCAACAATAGTTTTCATGTAATTCTATTTTCCAAGCATCAACTGCAGCGGACATCATCATCATCGAATTTAGACCTTTCGTCCTCTCGCCAAAAGGTAATTAACAAATGTCACTCGATCCCGAATCGAGAATTTCTTATAAAAATAACAATAAAAATTAATAATTATAATATTAAAAATTAAACTGATTTCGAAAATGTTCGAATTGTATTTTTACTATGCTTCCAGACTGCAGCTGCAGACGATTTTAAATGAAATCCCAAAGAGGATAGTTAATTCTGAAAACTTCAGATTCATAATTTCTATAATAAATTCTGAAAATTTAGTTCTAGACTTCAAATTAAAAAACCTTGGGAGACAAAGAGATGATACAAAGTTACTTTGAAACTGAATTAATTATTTCATATTTGCAAAATTCACAAAATTTGCATTCCAAACATACTAGGCAAATAAATCTTTCCAACCATAAGCCTTTTGATACATGTTTCGTAATATTTATGGAAATACATTTTACATTCAGAAGTTAATTTAATTTATGCTATGAAATGCATATTCTTCTGACGAAACAGAAAATTTAGAGCCCAGTTATTAAATTTATTTTTAAATATTTTTACAATAACTGAAATTGTATAATTATTTTTTCTTCTACTCCTACAGTAGTTTAAACACATATGAATTGTTGGTTTTCAAAATTTAACAATTGTTTTTATCCCTTTTTTTTATTTTAAGCTTAATATATCCTTTATTCTAACCTACTACATTTTTATTTTTATATTTCGGAATAGGAATGACACATGATAAATTGCATATTCGCAATATCATGTTTAAGTTCAGGCTACGTGGAAATCACACTGAGTTATTCGGTATATCCAGGACTATAAAGTGAAAGTTTAATATTAGATTAAAAAAATCCGAGAAAGGAATTTTAATCTTAAAGAAGAGCAAAGAAGTGCTCTTTCCATGTAGGTTGACAATGATAATTTAAAAGCACTGGTATAGAAAAAAACCGTACAACAAACAAAGAATTATCTGGTAGACTCTATTTTGCAAAAACATTTCCTAAAAAGGTAGAAACGATTATTTGAGATGATGTTTGAATTTCACATAAGCTTATAACTCAAAACGTCAGAAATGGGTAAATGTTTGCTCATCATTATCAACAAAAAATATCCTTTTTAAAGAGTATACTGACTGAAAATGAAAGGTGGATCGAAAAACGCAATGGTTAAGCAGAAAAGAAAATCTATTTCCCCCTCCAAACATAATTGCATCGAAAAAAAGGTTTTGCTTTACATTTCGTGGGATATGGAAAAGGTGGCCGATTTTGAACTGCAAAACAATAATCAAATTATCACCTCAGAAAACTTTTGTCAACAAAATAATAATAATGATAAATAATTTTTTTACAGTTTAATTTAATAAAGAAGCCTCTTTTTTTTAAATATAAACACTAAAATCACCCGAGAGCAAGGCAAAATCCTCCAAGACCATCATAGGAGAAAAAGATAACCCACCAAAGACATATTTTTTACATAGAGATCAACACTATTAACAATTTCGCATCCTACGTGCTGACATCATTTTCTTCAAATTAATAATTTTGATTAAACCAGAATATTCAGACTAAGTATTGCCTTTCCCGTTAATCACTGGTTCACAACGCATTGATTCAATTTATCAAATTTTAAACTCTTCCTTTTAAGTTACTTCATTATTGATTATATACTGAAAACAATGTATTTCTCAATCTTAATGGAAATTTACAATTCTTCCATACAAAGTATTCGGAAACTCCCCTACAAACTTGGACATATGTACAGACCATTGATAGGAAACAAAATCACATAGAAAAACGTGGCAGGATTGGAAAAGTAGCACTGTATACGCGAGGGTATAAATCAATTTGTGCGGATTTCTAATAAAAACCGTTATCTGTGTGGGTCCTTTTTCACCAAAGCTTAGTTGGCTGATATTCCCTTCGTGATGACCAAGCTAACAGAAATAGAACTATCTGTACAATTAAAGCTACACGTCACTGATTTCCACATGAGGTTCTGTCTCATTACGTAATGTGCATAATTGACATTTTGTGACCCCACATTTAGGTATCGGTGTGTTGATCATGTGGCCTTCGATTCTCTTATTTATCTCTTATTAGTTTTTTCTATAGGTTACCTTCAAGAACATTAAGAAACACCCCTAGATTCTGACATTGACTTGGTGGCACAAATATAAGGTTTCTGCTATGATCCGGGGTACATTCGATATTTTGAAAAGTGCCCGACTATCAATTTTAAAGGAATCTCCTTATATTATTCTTTATAATGAGATATACACTGAAGTGACAAAAGTCATGGGATAGCAATATGCAAATTTTCAGATGGCAGTAGCATCGCGTAGAACAGGTATAAATGCGCAGTGCTTTCGCAGAGCTTTCATTTCTGTTCAAGTTATTCATGTGAAGAGGTTTTGACGTGATGATGACCGCACGACGGGAATTAACAGACTTTGAACGCGGAATGTTAGTTGGAGCTAGACGCATGGGTCAGGCCATTTCGGAAATCGTTAGGGAATTCAACATTCCCAGATCCACTGTGTCAAGAGTGTGCCGAGAGTATGAAATTTCAGGCACAACATCCCACCATGGACAGCGCAGTGGTCGACCGCCTGCACTTAACGACCGAGACCGGCGACGTCTGCAAAGAGTCGTAAATTCTAACAGACAAGCAACACTGCGTCAAATAACCGCAGAAATCAATGTGGGACGTACAAGGGACTTGTCTGTTAGAACTGTGCGGAGAAATTTGGCTTTCTTGGGCTATTCCAGCAGAAGACCGACTCGAGTGCCTTTACTGACAGAACGACATCGCTTGCAGCGACTCTCGTGGGCACGTGAGCATATCGGTTGGTCCCTAGATGAATGGAAAACCGTGGCCTGGTCCGATGAGTCACAATTTCAGTTGGTAAGAGCTGATGGTAGGGTTCGAGTGTGGCGCAGACCCCACGAAGCCATGGACCCAAACTGTCAGCAAGGCACTGTTCAAGCAGGTGGTGGCTCCGTAATGGTGTGGGCTGTTTTTCATGGCATGGACTTGGTCCTCTGGTGCGACTAGACCGAACATTGACTGGAAATGCTTATGTTCAACTACTTGGAGATCACTTGCAGCCATTCATGGACTTCATGTACCCAAACAACGATGGGATTTTTATGGATGATAATGCGCCATGTCACCGGGCCACAACTGTTCGCGATTGGTTTGAAGAACATTCTGGACAATTCCAACGAATGATCTGGCGACCTAGATCGCCCGACATGAATCCCATCGAGCATTTATGGGACATCATCGAGAGGTCTGTTCGTGCCCAAAATCCTGCACCATCAACGCTTTCGCAATTATGGACGTCTATCGAGACAGCATGGCTCAATATTCCTGCAGAAGACTTCCAACGACTTGTTGAGTCCATGCCACGTCGAGTTGCTGCACTTCGCCGGGCGAAAGGAGGGCCGACACGATATTAAGAGGTATCCCATGACTTTTGTCACTTCAGTGTAAAATATTACCCTTTGATGACGTAAATATTATTGTGGCATTTTCAAGTACTAATTTTTTTCAAAAAATTGCATGGAATACTCGTGTACCTCTAGGCTTACAACAGGAAGTGACAAACAAATCAATACCAAAATTTTAAGACATCAAAGAAACAAGTAATATAAAAAAAAAATTTAAGTCAATTCCTACTTTTTTCCACTATATTGCACTATATATAGTCTTTTACAAATAAAGTTGAAATTTTCCTCTTACATCTGACGCCATCTATTATAAGATACATGCAACTTAAATCTAAAAAAAGCAAAAAATGATTAATTAAATTAAATTTAATTAATGAATTGATATTTGAAAAAAAAACTCTATTAACATCAAGTGTCATCCACTACAAGTTCAAAAAATGGATCTCAACTTGAGTGGATGAATAAAAAGCATTTTATTAACGATTAAAAATGTGAACAAGATATATATGGAGAGAGTGTAAGCTAATAGAAGGAATTGAATGAAGTCGATATTTGGTAAGGACACTGATGTTTTATTATAAGAGTGTGAATTAATAATAGGAATTGAAAAACAAAGGTAAAAACGATGTCAAGGTAGAAAAAGAAGAAATTTCTTTTAAAAAAGTAAGGAAATTAAAAATTAAAGAAACATTAAAGTAATAATTGATAAATTTATAATAGGATAAAATTGAAAAGTACAGAAGAGATAAAATAATTCTTTTAAATTATATTATTTTATATATACAAACCGCAAGT
>BPLQ01003738.1:0-355280 GCA_021605075.1 Caerostris darwini | reverse complement strand
TTGACAAATTTTATAATGTTTGTTGAATGTCATATATGAACTTTATGTTCAAAGAGTAAATAATTATATGATTTTTGCAATAAAATGGAATAATTATGTGGAAAATAAGTTTGAATGAAAACTTCAATGAGTTTTGTGATTTATATGCTATTATCGATGTATTTTTCTACCCATTTCAATCTGTTCAATAAACTAGTCCCTAATCAAAACCCAATTTGTTATGTATGTCCATAATTTCTCTTCGTACAATTTCTATTTCCAGAATAATATTTCTAATAAAAAAAAATGCTGAGTAACAAATTTCCCATACAAGAATAATTCATTTTGGCACACTACATCCAGGATCAAAACCTCGGATGGAATACACTACATTATGGTAGACTACATTACCGTAAAAGTAATAAAATTTAAAACCCTATGTTGGTAGATGGCCAAAATTTAATAGATAGTACTAATGTATTTTTTGCAAATGCTCCAAGCTATTTCTATCTGTGGTTACTGACTAAAATATTTATATTACATTTATTTTTTACACAGTTTCGCATTTTCTTATATTTTATAAGAAATTTAATATTATTAAAAACAGCTTAGAACAAATGTGAATAAGTTTATATTTATCGTAACAATCATGTTAAAATTCATTCTCCACTTACAAGCAAGAAAGTGGGCAAGAATTTCTGTGCAGAAAAAGATCAATATCTCTTCAATTTACAGAGAATACCTCTGCTAAATGCATTTGCACACTAAGCAGCCGTGTCAGAAATTGCAAGTCTTTCACTTCCAGCATTACTTGTAACGCAATGACAGGAGCAGAAGCGACGATGAAAATGTTATCTTGCAAAGGCAAAGCTGTGCTCCAAGCAATCAGAGGAAACAGCACTAGAATCTGATTTGTGAGGCTATATATATATATTTTTTTTCGTGCTCTCCAATGGTATATGGCATCAATTGAAAATGGATGAAAAAAATTGTTTGCATTTTCAGCTGTTGTTTAAGTAACCAACCACGCTTCTGATATTCTTTTTTCTGGAAAGAGAATTTTATATTATTTTTTCATAAAGTGGTTAAAGAGTGCAAAAAAATTAACCCTACCAACAACGCTGACAAGTCCATAATTAGGACTTATTTGCTGTTTTTATGCTTGGATATCTCATTTTTTTTTATCGTGTGTACATGTAATCTGTTATTTTTGTCTTTTCGCGAACGCTGAATATGCAACTTTATATTTAAAAAAAACGAATCTATTTGCCTTTTAGAAAAAAAAAAATAAAAATAACTGTTATTTTTTTTTTCTGTTATTTCTCATAATATAATGACAGAAAATAAATAGTTTTTAAATATGATTAGAAATTTTATAGATAATTTGGAATAATTGGATATTGTGAATTTTACCTTTTAACTTTGTTTGAATTAAATTATAATTTAATTATTATCATTTATATTTTTTTTTCTTAGAAACATTTAAACTTATATTGTATATCATTATTTTTAAATACTGTACAGTACAATAATTATAAGATATTGATAAATTGGCGAGATTTTACTAACTTCATATGTTGACAAACTTTATAATGTTTGTTGAATGTCATATATGAATTTTCAGTTCAGAAAGTAAATATTTGTATGATTTTTCAGATATTACAATAAAATAGAATAATTATGTGAGAAGTAGGTTTGAATGAAAAATTTGTGAACATTCAATGAGTTTTGTGATTTATATGATATTATGGATGCATTATTCAGCCCATTTGAATCTCTTCCATAAAATAGAACTTAAGCAAAACTCAATTTTTATGCATGTTCGAAATTTCGTTCGGTGCAATTGCTGCTTTTTCTGAATCTTATTTATAATAAAAAAATGCTTAGTAACAAATTTCTCATACAAGAATAATTCATTTTGGAACACTACAGCCAAAAGCCATTATCGTAAAAGTAATAAAATTTAATAAACCCTATGTTGGTAGATCGCCAAAATTTAATAGACAGTATTAATGTATTTTTTGGAAATGCTCCAAGCTATTTCTATCTGTGGTTACTTACTAAAATATTTATATTAAATTTATTTTCCTTCAATTTCCCATTTTCTTACATTTTTTAACAAACGCAATATTATTAAAAACAGCTTAGATCACATGTGAATAAGTTTATATTTATGGTAACAATCATGTTAAAATTCATTCTCCACTTGCAAGCGAAAAAGTGGGTAAGGATTTTAGCACAGAAAAAGATCAATATATCTTCAATTTACAGTGAATACCTCCGCTAAATGCATTTGCACACTAAGCAGCAACGTCAGAAATTGCAAGTCTCTCAATTCCAGCATTACTTGTAACGCAATTACTGGAGTAGAAGCGACGATAAAAATGTTATCTTGCAAAGGCAAAGCTGTGCTCCAAGCAATCAGAGGAAACAGCACCACAATTCGATTTGTGAGCCTATATATATATATATTTTTTTTCGTACTCTCAATGGTACTTGGCCTCATTTGAAAATAGATGATAAAAATTGTTTGCATTTTCAGCTATTGTTTAAATAACCACGCTTCTAATCTTTTTAATGGAAAGAGAATTTCATTGTCTTTTTTCACAAAGTGGTTAAAGACTGCAAAATAAATTGATCCTGTCAACAACGCTGACAAGTCCATAATTAGGACATAATTGCTGATATTATATTTCTTTATCGTGTGTGTGTGTAATCTGTTATTTTATTTTCCAAACGCAGAATCTGTAACATTATATTTAAAAAAAAAGAGTCTATTTGCCTTTTAGAAAAAAATAGCTATTATTTTTTTTTCTGTTGTTTCTTATAATATATGGGCAGAAAGTAGATAGTTCTTAAATATTATTAGAAATTTTATGCATGATCTCCCATAAAATATTGTGAATTTCTTGTTTTAAATAGTTTAGAGAAAAACTATCTAAAATAAAAACAAACATTTCACATTAAATTTAATAATCTGAGAAAAAGATGGTAGGTAGAGTAGTCCAGATAGTATTCGACATAACATGTCCACTCATTTTGGAACATTACATCCTAAAGCCATTATCGTAGAAGTAATAAACCCTATGTTGGTAGATGGCCAAAATTTAATAGACAGTACTAATGTATTTTTTTGGAAATGCTCCAAGCTATTTCTTATTTGTACATTATCTGTGGTTACTTACTAAAACATTTATATTATATTTATTTTTCCTTCAGTTTTACATTTTCTAACATTTATTTTAAGAAACGTAATATCATTAAAAACAGCTTAGTACATATGTGGATAAGTTTATATTTATGGTAACAATCATGTTAAAATTCATTCTCCGCTTGCAAAAAGGACAGTGTACAAGAATTTAGATGCAGAAAAGATCAATATCTCTTCAATTTACAAAGAATGCCTCCGTTAAATGCATTTGCACACTAAGCAGCGAGATCAGAAATTGCAAGTCTACTACTTCCAGCATTACTTGTAACGCAATTACTGGAGTAGAAGAGACAATGAAAATGTTATCTGGCAAAAGCAAAGCTGTGCTCCAAGCATTCAGTGGAAACAGCACTACAATCCAATTTGTGAGGCTATATATATACGCTTTTTTTTTCGTAGTCTCCGATGGTATTTGCCATCTATTGAAAACGGATGAAAAAAAGTTGTTCGCATTTTCTGATATTGTTTAAATAACCATGTATTTAACCTTTTTTTTCTGGTAAGAGAATTTTTGCTTCTTTTTTCACAATGTGATTAAAGAGTGCTAAAAAAATTAAACTTGTCAATAACGCTGACAAGTCCATAATTAGGACTTAATTGCCGTTTTTATGCTTGGATATCTCATTTTTTTATCGTGTGTTACTTTGCAAACGCTGCATATGTAGCTTTATATTTAAAAAAACGAATCTATTTGCTTTTTTAGAAAAAAAAAATAGATGTTATTTTTTTATCTGTTGTTTCTCATAATATAAAGGACGAAAGTATACAGTTTTAAAAATGATTAGAAATTTTATGCATAATGGGACAAAATATTTTAAGAATTTTATGTTTTAAATAGTTTAGGAAGAAACTATCGAAACTAAAACCAAACATTTCACATTAAATTTAATAATCTGTAAAAAAGATGGCAATTTAAATTAGAGTAGTGCAGAAGGTATTCACCATAACATGTCCACGGGTCTCGCAAAAGATAAATAAAACCTTAAAATATGTATATATATATATATATATAGAGAGAGAGAGAGAGAGAGATATCGATAGATAGATATACTCTGGTATAAAAAAGGAAATATATTTTCTACGATATAGTAAATCAGTTCGATAAGTGTTTTAATAATTTCTTTGATATTATTCACTTCCAGCATTAGTTGTAACACAATTACTGTAGAGAAGCGATGATGAAAATGTTGTCCTGCAAAAGCAAAGTTGTGCTCCAAGCAATCGGAGGAAACATCACTACAATACGTTTTCTGAGACTATATATATGTGTTTTTTTTTTTTTTTTCGTATTCTCCAATGGTACTCGGCATCAATTGAAAATGGATGATAAAAATTGTTTGCATTTTCAGCTATTGTTTAAATAAACAATCTTCCAATCTTTTTTTCTTTTGTTTATTCTGGTAAGAGAATTTTATTTGATTTTTTCACAAAGGGGTTAAAGAGAGCTAAAGAAATTAATCCAGTCAACACCACTGACAAGTCCGCAATCAGGATTTAATTGCTGTTTTTTAGCTTGGATATCTAATTTTTTTATCGTGTGCATATGTAATTTGTTATTTTGCTCTTTTACGAACGCTGAATATGTAACTTTATATTTAAAAAAAAACAAATCTATTTGCCTTTTAGAAAAATATAGCTGCTATTTTTTTTTTCTGTTATTTCCCATAACAGGACAGAAAATAAATGGTTCTAAAATATAAATTAGAATTTTTATAGATAATCTGACATGATTGTATATTGTTAATTTTAGCTTTTAAGTTTCTTTGAATTAAATTATTATTATTCATATCTTTATTTTTTTTTTTAAACATTTAAACTTATATTTTATATCGTTACATTTAAATAATATACTGTATAATAGTTCAAAGATACGAATAAAATTGCAAAGATTTACTAACTTTATGTGTTGACAAATTTTATAATGTTTGTTGAATGGCATCTTTGATTTTTATGTTCAGAGAGAAAATATTTAGATGATTTTCAGATCTTGCAATAAAATGGAATAATTATGTGGGAAATAAGATTGAATGGAAAACTTCAATCAGATTTGTGATTTATATGCAATTATCGATGTATTCTTCTGTCCATTTCAATTTCAATAAACTAGTTCTTAAACAAAACTCAATTTGTTATGTATGTTCGAAATTCCTCGTGGTGCATTTACTACTTTTCCTAAATCTTACTTCTAATAAAAAAACAGCCAAGTAACAAATTTCCCATACAAGAGTAATTCATTTTGGTACACTACATCCTAAAACCATTACGGTAGAAGTAATAAAATTAAATAAAACACTATATTGGTAGATGGCCAAAATTTAATAGACAGAACTCATGTATTTTTTGGAAATGCTCCAAGCTATTTCTATCTGTGGTTACTTACTAAAATATTTATATTATATTTATTTTTTATTCAGTTTCACATTTTCTTACAATTTTTTAAGAAACTTAATATTATTAAAAACTGCTTAGATAACATGTGAAAAAGTTTATATTTATGGTAACAATCATGTTGAAATTCATTTTCCGCTTGCAAGCAAAGTGGGCAAGAATTTCGACGCAGAAAAGATCAATACCTCTTCAATTTACAGTGAATACCTCCGATAAATGCATTTGCACACTAAGCAGCAACGTCAGAAATTGCAAGTCTCTCACTTCCATCATTACTTGTAGCGCAATTACTGGAGTAGAAGCGACGATGAAAATGTTATCTTGCAAAGGCAAAGCTGTGCTCCAAGCAATCAGAGGAAACAGCACTGCAATCTGACTCGTGAGGCTATATATATACTTTTTTTTTTCGTACTCTCCATTAGTATTTGGCATCAATCGAAAATGGAGGCAAAAAATTGTTTGTACTTTCAGGCTATTGTTTAAATAACCACGCTTTTAATATATATTTTTTTATCAGATAATTTTATTTTCTTTTTTCACAAAGTGGCTAAAGAGAGCTAAAAAAAATCAATCCTGTCAACAACGCTGACAAGTCCATAATTAGGACTTAATTGCTGTTTTTATGCTTGGATATCTGCTTTTATTACCATGTGTTATTTTGCAAACGCTGAATATGTAACTTTATATTTAAAAAAACGAGTCCATTTGTCTTATAGAAAAATAAAGCTATAATTTTTTTCTGTAATTTCTCAGAATATAAGGGACGAAAGTAGAGTGTTCTTATAAATGATTATATATTTTATACATGATCTGACGTAGTTTAAATTGGGAATTTTGCCTTTTAAGTAGTTTAGAAAAAACTATCTATACTAGAATAAAAAAATGTAACATTAAATTTAATAAACTGGAAAAAAAGTTAACAGTTTAGATTATAGCATCTCAGAATATATTCGACACAACATGTCCTCTGGTGGTACAAAAAGTAAATAAAACCTTGAAATACAAACACACATATATATATATATATATATATATATATATTCTAGTGTAGAAACTGTTATATTGCAAAAGCAAAGTTGTGCTACAAGCTATCAGAGGAAACAGCACTACAATCCGATTTGCTAGGCTATATATATACTTTTTTTTCGTACTCCTCAATGGTACTTGGCCTCAATTGAAAATAGATGGAAAAAAATGTTTTCTATTATTAGCTGTTGTTAAATAACCACACTTCTCGTCTTTTTTTTCTGGCAAAAGAACTTTATTTTATTTTTTCACAAAGTGGTTGAAGCATGTTAAAAAAATTGAACCTGTCAACAACACTGACAAGTCCATAATTAGGACTTAATTGCTGTTTTTATGCTTGGATATCTCATTTTTTTGTACCTTGTGCATATCCAACCTGTCATTTTGTTCTCTTGCAAAGACTGAATATGCAACTTTATATTTAAAAACACAAATCTATTTGTCATCTAGGAAAAAAAATAGCTATTATTTTGCTCTGTTATTTCTTGTAATGTATGAGCAGAAAATAGATAATTCTTAAAAATGATTAGAAATTTTATGCATGACCTGACATAATTTGATACAGTGAATTTCACATTTTAAGTAATTTAGAAAAAAATTATCTATATTAGAATTTAAAATGTAACATTAAATTAAATAATCTGGGAAAAAAAAAAGATAACAGTTTAGATTAGAGCAGCGTCGCACAATCTATTCCGCAATACATATCCACGAGTCATTCAAAAATAAATAAAACCTTTTGTATATATATATTCTAGTCTAAAAATGGAGAAAAAAATATTACGAGATGGTAAATAAATTTAATAAGTGTTTTAATATTTTCTTTGATATTATTTAATAATCAACTGCAAAAGTGATACATCGAAGGGGTTTGATTTACTACCGGCTATCTTGTTTACCATTGATTTATTACTGGCTAGAGCCCTGGTCATTAGTTTCACAGGGTTCAGGTTTGAATCTTGGCTTGGATGTATGTTATTGGCTTTCAGAATCCACGTTAAACTGTAGTTCCCGCTTTAATCAGTCTAAAGTGTGCAAAAATAACCGTACAGAGGCAAACAAAACAATTTTGATTTACGAACTTTTTATTTATTTATGTCTAAGAAAAGGTTTGTTCACTTATATACAGTATGTTAATCCGAATGAACTTGTATATTTAAATATATTATTTAGAAACAATAAAAATTAATTTATATATCGCAACTTCTGCTGAACAGTATTATAGAGATAAAAAAGAATTGCTTAGGTGGTGATATATATCTAGACTCTGAAGAGCAACCAGGATTTTGTATCAAATTGGGCTCAACAATATAACTGTTTATGAAAACTCAATACATCATACTAAACTATAATATAAAAGCCATCTGAAGTCGAAATTCACTATAAAAATTAATTTATTAATAAATTTCATATGGAGAGAAAGGGTTGGGGTCACATTGGTTTCAATATGTAAAAACCAGAGAGCATTGAAATTATGAAGTGCTGCATAAAAAATAAAAAAATTAATTTCAAAAAAAGTTACATAAACAAATTATAAATTAAAATTCAATCTTTTTACATTTACTAGCCCATCAATTATATAATAAGATTTAGATGAATTTCCAGGAGAAACGACGTCTGAATCAATTCATTCAGGAAGGATAACAAAATTGACACTGATAGAAAAAAATCACTGATTTATTGACGTCAGTGGGGAGTAGCCGTAAGCCTGAATACGTTCACACGTTTCACTAATGGCCTGTGATAGCTAAAGCTCACATCCCTCCTCTGAATGTAAGCCTATCTAGATTAGCACGTTTTTGACAGATGATTTGATCTTCTAGTGTGCAATAAAATCGAGAACATTGAATCCAATTCCTTTTTATATTTATTTAGCTTTCATTTTATTAATTCAAAGCTGGATCACGTTCTCGGCTTTAATCTTTTATCAAAATCTGAAAATCCCAGTTATAATTTACACTAATGTCCATAAATTAAGGATAATTCAGAATCACACAGAAATTGAACTCTAAAATAAAAATTTCACCTGTAGAATTATCACACACGTACGTTTGTTTCGGGGCGCCATGGATGCTGAATTTCTGTTTATGGATGACAACGCCCGTCCTCACCGTGCAAACATTGTAGATGAATGCCTTCAATTGGAGGATATCACCCGTATGGATTGGCCAGCATACTCACCGGACTTGAATCCAATAGAGCATGTGTGGGATATGCTTGGCCGACGAAATGCAGCCAGTCAACCTCCTCCCACCTGTCAACCGGAACTTCGGAGAACATTGCTTGATGAGTGGTGTAATATTCCCCAAGATCAGATTGATAATTTGATACTCAGCTTATAGCATCTTTTTTGCTCTTTACCTTTTGTTTAATAAATAGACTTTACAAATAAGTCAAATTTGTTTTGCTTCTGTCTCTTTCTTTGACTGAACTTCATTATCCTTAATTTATGGACATGAGTGTAATATAGGAATATGATGATGATAAGTGCAAGAAAATCGTAGGTCTGTATGGTACATGGTCTGCATATTCTTAGCTTAAATGTTAAAATTCTATGATTAGTGACCATTTTTTAAAGAACTATGTCGTTATGATCTTATTTTGAAGAACAATATTTCCGCTTGCCATAGAATTGATTAAAAAGTAGCATCTATATTTTAAAGAGCCCAAAGAAAAATTCTGCGATTTGAAATTCTGCGAAAATTACATTATAGATCAAGTAGCGTACACGTAATAAGCTTCATTACGTGTAAACGTTTCACTAATGGCCTTTGGTTGCTCAAGCTCGCAGTAACTCCACTGGGTATGAGCCTGTCTAGACTATCACGTTTTGACAAATGATTTGATCTTCTAGTGTGCAATAAAATAAAGAACATTAAATCAAATTTTCTAATTTTTAAATGTCTCCTCTTTTATTAATTCCAAGCTGGATCACGTTATCGGTCTTAAACTTTCATCAAAATCTGAAAATCCTTCATTTATAATTTAAAATAGAAATATGATGAAGACAGGGGCAAAAGAAGCGTTGGCAGATCACTGTCTATATATCCCTGGCTTAAATGCTAGAATTATATGATTGATGATAGGGCCTGCATGCCCCAGTGGCTAGCGCTCTGGCGGTCGGTACCACGGGTTCGAGTCCCGGCGGAGCCGTGGTGGTTCGGAATCCACTTTAAAAAGTAGGTCCCGGTCTAATAGGACCGTAGGGCATTGAGGGGGCATTGTTACTCCGCGTCCGTGGCTTATCTTCAAGTGACACGCGCTCCCTGGGTAATGCAAAGTGAGTACGTCTGTGCAGCACTTACCTTAAGGCGACCAAGCTGTCTGTGTTTTCCAGCTGCATTAGAAAGAAAAAAAATATGATTGGTGACCATTTTTTTAAGAACCAGTTTGTTAGGATATTATTTTGAAGGATAATTTTTCCACATTCCACAGAATTGGCTAAAAAGTAGCTCCTAAATCTTTAAAGATTTGTCGATTTGAAAGCAAAAGTTTGGCGGGGATTTGAAACTCTGCGAAAATTATATTATAGATTAAGTAGCGATAAGCCTGATTATGTGTGCAGGTTTCACTAACGTTTCACTTTGGTGTTTCAAACGCGCATGAAATCCTCCGTCCTGAGTGTGAGCCTCTCTAGTCTAGCACGTTTTTGACAAATGATTTTATTTTCTACTGTGAAATAAAATAAAGAACATTGAATAAAATTCTTTTCTAATATTTAAATGCCTTCTCTTTTACTAATTCAAAGCTCAATCATTCATCAAAATCTGAAGATATTTCAATTATAATTTAAAATGCAAATATGTTGTAGAGAGGTACAAGAATAGCGTGCAGACCAATCGTCACCAATCATATAATTCTAACATTTAAGCTAGAGATATGCACACAGTGATCTGTATATCCCTAGCTTAAATGTTAGAATTATGTGATTGGGGACCATTTTTAAAACTAAATCGTTATGATCTTTTGAAGGATAGTTTTTTTCAACATGACATAGTATAAAAAAAGTATCACCTATATCTTCAAAAATTCCAAATAAACATTTCGCGATTTGAAACTCTGCGAAAATTGTGTTATAGAGACTTCGAAGGAAGACGTTAAAGATTTTAGTTTCGCTCTTTAGACCCTGTCTATCTGTCAATGCTAAAGTGCTTAAAAAGCGGAGAAATCGAACGCAAGTTGAATTTTTAAGTAAGTTTACTTCGTTAGAAATCCGGCATCCTGTATTTTTTTGCTCTGAAAAGGATGGCATGTTTTAAATTCAAGATACTACATTGCAGATGCCATGTAATAGATTTTCATTGCTGCACTCATGGCTAACGCTTCCCCTGCTGCATGATGCCATATCAATGATAAATGATTTCAGGTGAAAGCACCTGGAATTTCCAAATTAAAGTTACAAAAATTAATAGGTACTTTAGGGAAAATTTGATATTTATTTATTTGTCTACACTGTGTCCAGCAGACCAGCAGAATAAATAATAGTGGATAATTCAGTCTCATTTAAACCTCGAAACTCTCATATATAAATTTTTCTCTCAATGTTAGAGTGTAGCAATGATTCACAATGTATGAACTCAATCTCCGATAATGCAATACAAGCAGTAAATTTAACATAATCCGGTACTCGCCAATTATGAACAAATATTTTTTTATCCGATAAAATCATTTTCATATGCACCATATTCATATATACCATTTCATTTGTACAATATTTCAGGGGGCCTGATGGCCGAGTGGCTAGCGCTCTGGCTCTCGGTACCATAGGTATCGGGTTCGAATACCGGCAGTGCCCATGGATGTTTGCAGGGGTTCGGAATCCATTTTAAGCCGTAGGCTGTAAGAGCGTCACGGAGCCAAAGTCAGACTTCTACCTACGGGTGCTCCATCAGAACAGAAGCTGCTTCCTTCCCCTTCAATCATGAGTACGTATGGGCTCGTGGGCTTGGCTAACCAAGTGGGATAAGAAACAACAACACAATATTTCATAAGCTAAGAAACGTTTCTATTAAATTAAATCAATGTGCATGCTAGAACATGGTGATTTATAATGGTTAACTGTCTATACCAAATATGTGAAATATATGCAACCTATTTTGGAGGTTTTAAATAAAGATTTGAATATGAATAGTGACAAATCACTATATCACCGGTTTATATCAACTGTTATACCAGCGTTAAATTCTCATTCATCATTTGGAAGATAGTGATAAACGAAAAAAAAAATCTATAGCTACTGAGCTAATATTATAAGGCAATTAAATATAACAGACTGCTACGAGAATATTATGTGATAGATGAGAATATTAAATCTCAGAATGTAGAGAAATAAAAATACTGTACTGAATATGTGTTGTAACTTTTCTTTTATGGATTTCTTTTTCTTTCTCAACAGGAATTTCCTTTTCAGTAGCTTTTTTTTCGGAATTGTAAACTATAACTTTTGATCTATGTCCAAGCTCTTTTATAGGCTATTTGGAAATACTGTACTGTAGTAATTGATTTCAATACCATAAAATTATATACTGTATTACTTTATTAGAACACATTGCTACAATAACATAATACATCTGAATATAATATACGAATGATTACCACTACCAATGATTTCAAACATATACTTAAAAAAGTAGAACTTAAATTTAACATTTTGTAACTGTAAATAGTTGTAGAATACTTACTGTATTAAAAACTGTCGTGATGTTCTAAAGTTTCAAAAAGAACAATATATATATATATATATATATATATACCCGTTTATATAGTATATGTGTAATTTCACTGAATAATTATAATAACTTATTTAATTATTATGTTCAATTTATTGCTTAAATCTGCTGCATGATAGTTAAAATGCGTTACTGAATGCCTACTAACTTTTGGGGAAAATAGAAATTTTTTCATATCAATTCTTTCAGGGGGACATCCTTCTATTTCAATAGTATCCACATTATTTTTAACCTCGGGACAGCGAAAATATAATTTCTTTTGAATTTCATATTTACAAGGCTATTCTAATCCTCTTTTTGTTTCATAAGTTTATTTTGCCACTAAGACGAAGGCGAAAACCGCTTTTGTCTGTAGGATGAACGTCACTAATCCTTTTATTAATAAAATGGAGGGTTTTTTTTCCCCTCGATAATATTAAGATCGTAGATCACTATTTATCAGTAGAACGATGACAGGGTAATATTTTAAGAAAAATAAATTTTAAATGCTTATAATAAAATTCAAATTATTTGCTTATACTAGTAGTAATCAACGATTAAAATGAAAACGTTATGATACATTTGATTTAATAGAAATATTAAATAATAATAAAATATATAATATAATAAAGCATATTTAAAATTTTAATATTATTAACTTTCTCGTGAGAATACTGATGTTGAATAAAACTATTGAGTGAAAGAATGAATCATCATCAGAGCACTAAACTAGTACTATCAAAGCCCAACTCGTGGCGAAATGTGTCGCTGGTGAGCATTAGAGCTGTGGTTCAATCCGCTGGCGTCATTGTTGTCAATACTTTTTCAAATTCAAGGAGACTGGATGGTGTTCTTGATGTTCAGCATCTTGCCTCGTTTGTCACACTGCCTGGCGGGAATTTTCCAGGTTTCTCCCATTAGATATGCAAATGGGGGATAATTCCTCCCAGAAGTCCTCCTTCTTTATAGCTACTCAGAAATCAAGTCAGGCTTTTATTTACGTGAGCTCCATCACAACAGATACTGTCCCCTTTTTATTTATCTATGAGTAGACTACTCATGGGGTGTCCGGACACTGAGGTCACACAACAACAACAGTTGTTACAACAGTTAGTCACAACAACAGCTAATGCTATTTATTATAATTTTTCTGAGAATTGGTAAACGCATTGCAAAATAAAGAAAAAATTATTTTTTTTTTTCAATCCATGATCATCAGCGCCCTGAACAATGCACCAGAAGTAAAGAACTCATCATCTATAGCTCTAATATACGAATTGGAAAATATCAATCTCAATAGCAAAATATCAACACGTATAATTCCATTGCCTGAACTTTATGTGCATTCCAATGCTTTCTAATTTCATTCAATGAATTTACTATGAATCCCTTAATATAAAAAGTGAAATGCAAATGCCGGCATACACACATACAAGCTTTACGCAGATTAGGGTCTAAAATGTTACAATAGTTAAAAGTAAGCATTAATGAAAATACAGTGCCACATTTCCATAATATTTACATAATTCTCAAGAACTTCTAAATAAGGTCAACTATGGTAAATTAGGTATTTTAAAGGACCTTATACAAATCAAAAAATTTCAAAATCTAATTTTTCAAGGACATAATACAATTTCATTCGTTTGAAAGTTTACTGCCATATAACAACAATTACTGTGTCCTGCGTATTTTGGAAATATATAAACTAACTCCACTAACAGTTCATGTTGGACAATTGCCGTCCGCCTACTGACAGATTCCGAAACAGGAGATGGATGGTGGGGATTATAGTGGATTGCGAACCACTACATAATCCATGGTGCGGCCAAGACTTAAACCCGAAACCTTTGGCATTGAAAGCCAGAGTTCTAGTTTGTTAACTATATAAGGGTATGAATTTAAATCCTTACCATGTTATTATATAAGAATATTCATAATAAAGTTATTTTACTACATTAGCGCTTTTTGAATTCGACAACTATTTTTTACAATATGTTTTATTAAATTTAATGTTGAAAATGCCCATTATATTCTTAAAAGTTTTCAAAGATTTAGACAAAATATTCACTGACCAGGTGGCGGAAGGGATCTGGAGTATAGTGAGATATAAAGCATGATCTTCTACTTGACAAATATGTCAAAGCAATCACTTCCAAGTCTATTTAATGATAGATGAAATAGATTTGTTGATCGGAATGCCCTCCCGTTAGTCTCTAGAATAAGGATACTCTTCCAGATATCATCCATTAGGGGTTTCGACAAAATTTCGATGACCCTTTATGGTTTATAATACTAGAGACCAGTATTGTATGACCTGAATAATTATCATTGCCACATTCCGGTGGTGAATGACTTAAGTCAAAATGGTCATTAAGTCAAAGTTTTGCCGCCTGATAGACAATTGGCTGGCCCTATGGTTGTTGTTACCTCAGGCTTCAGGTTCAAATCCTGACGATGGCATGGATGTTTGTCAGTGTGTTCGGAATCCACATTAAATTATAGATCTCAGTCTAATTAGTCCGAAGTGTGCAGAAAATGATCATAAAGTTACAAATTAAACCAGTATTAAAAACATTACATCAACGATGAAATATTTCTATTTTTGTTTGGATTTTTAAAAAAAATTAAGTTAATAACGAATGAAGCCGTTAGCTAGAAATTAAAAATAAATTATTCTATATAAAGAAGGTTTATAACGAAATGAATCATTTAATGTTAATTAAAAATTTATTATCATTCTTAAACTTCTTCAATGATTACTTGATTATTTAACCCATTGATTTACACCATTTAGTAAGCACCTTTCTAATCAAGAATAAAGTCAACACTGTTATCGATTTAATATTGACTCTAGAATTATTACTTCTCGCAATGTGACTTTTTTTTCCGCTAGCAACGCTATTCTGAGAAAAACAATTTGCATTGCGCTGAGAAAAAATCCTCTAAAAAAGTCGAGAAAGCCAGTCATTTAGTTGGCGCCGAGTGAGAAGTGGAAGCGGCGTTTTCTGACATCGAAGTGACTTTGAAAATTCATCAGCGTCGCCGGCAACAGATGCTACTTTCGGCCATCGATCCATCTCAGCAACAGGTGTCCCTTTATTTGGAAGCGTTCTTTGGCGTTTTTTTCCTGAGGAAAGATGCGCTTTATACGCTGGAATATATTAGGCAGCATGTTATACTTTTGAATGTTGTTTTTATTGTTGTTGAATATTTGTAGTCCTCGTTTCCATTTAGGTATTCTTTGAGACCGTCCACAGACAGAAGTGGGTGGAGATATTGCCCTTAGGAAGGACGTTTAGGGGTAACTGCTTGCCATTTTCATATTTCATTCCAGGAAAATTAGAACACTATAGCCTATCAGACACTAAAACCGACCTATCAACCCTACTATCGATGTGAGATGCGTCATATATATTATTCATCGAGATTCTTCTTTTCAGAGATTGTAAGAGATTTCTGCCAACAGCCGATTCGTATCAGCAAGTTGTATGCGGATGTTGCCACTGGGCCAGAATTCAGTTTGAAGTGTCATGTGGTCCTTGCTTTGTACAAAGAGAGACCTCTTGTTGCAGCTATGTATGCAGTTAATAGTTCACTGAAGGGCTATGAAAGGAGAACACTGCATTAAGGGGCGACAAATAAAAGAAACTATCTTCATTTGCATGTTGTATGAGAAAAAATCCCGAAACCCTCCACCAGGTAACCTAAGACCCATCAAGTGAGCTCGAAATGATACACAAACACAAAGCTAGACACGATACACAAACTTTACATAAGTTTTCACAATCACCATCATGCACATTAATTTCCTTCAGAAAGCAGAGCGAAGCTTTTATTTCCTTCAATTCCTACAACGGATTTGTACTGTGGGTAAATTTTATTGCAATAATTTTTGACATTTAAAAACATTTTAACTTAGTTTTCTGATCTGATAGAATGTTCTGTTTTTTCTTCAGATTAAGTTTTCGTTTCACCAATATTTTTCATATCTTGTAACTCAAAAGGTATTCCCATTGAACGTTTCGTTCTGATTTTTGTTTTGAATGTGGGTTAAATATACTTCGTCTAAATGCCCACTTTTAATATGAATGCAAAAACCTAAAAATTTATTCATACATATATAATAAAGAATATAATAACAATATATATATGGAGTGTGTTTCCAGTAAAAAATAAATTATTTCCTTATGTAAGTTTGCTGTACTGCTTATGATGGGAGATGAAAATATATATGCATTAAAGTAAAATAAGTATATACGAAAGTAAATATACATAATAATATACACTCATAAAAATGTACATCTGATGACAAAAAGTTAAACTCGTTTACTTCGGTAGCTCGATACGACAGCTGAAATGACTGACAACTGGAGACTCTATCAAACACATGAAAAGAAAAATTCCCTGAAAAAAAGTTTTAAAAGTTAAGTTAATAGATGCAACATGTTGCTTTGTAATATTTAAATACATATAGTGTCGAAATTGTATTGGAGTCATGTTTTATTGAGAATATTAAGAAGAATATTTAATGCACTCATCCTTTTCATGAACCTAGTATGCATAGCATTCTCAATAGCAGAATATAATAATTAAAGAATGGTTCATTACAACCTGCCTGAAAATAATCCTTTAAGTAACCATATTTGAAATCTCATCAAAGTACACTTGACTTGAGATAGAGTTATGCTTTTTTGTTCATCTTTAGTAATAATAATACAATATCATTAAATATTTAAAAAAAAACATCGTTGTATATAATATAGTGCAACGAACATATAAAAAAAACCAATTTTGTTTTTGGTTTAGTCATAAATTATAAAGAAATTTTATAACCAATTAGCAGTTACACATGTCCTATGTATTGCTAGTTGCAATTTAAAGAATAAAAAAAAAAAAAGGAGATTGATTATATGTTAGTTAAATGCTGATAAGAACTCCGTACATAAGAATAAAAAAAATCATTTATTGCAAACTATTCCTTCTCTGTCAGGAGTGATATCTAAGGGATCTACTTTCCCTCCTTTGTTAAACACATTGGTGAACCATATGCATGATTCATTGTCGTAGCGTAAATGTCAATGAATCCAGTTGGAAATAATAGATAATATGTTTAAAAAGCTCCAAATGTCAGTTCATTATTTTCTTATTTTACAGGATCGCTTCAGGGTCCTCATGAGAAGCGGCTGCTGACCGACCTGCTGACCGGTTACAATGTGCTGGAGAGACCGGTGGCCAACGAAACGGAGCCCCTTCTTCTCAGCTTTGGCCTCACGCTGCAGCAGATCATAGACGTGGTAAGAGATAACCATCTATCATATTTAATTAAAACTTGAAAAATAAACAATAAACTTGGAGACTTAAAGATGTTTATGACAACACTCATAAAAAGCCTCACATTGATACTCAGGTCTCCTTGGTGGGAGTATTTCCCATGAAAATGAGGAATTGCTGCCCTTAAAAGTACTCCAGGAACGCAATATATCTCCTCATCATTCTTCGGGGGACTCCTCGAGGTATGCCTAAGTAAACACGAAGCCCATCGATGCTCAAACAAAGAAAAAAAGGAAAAATAATTTTTTATTGTTAATATTTTTTTAATTTTAAGCAATTAACTTTTATTCTGTTAAATACTGGATACAAATATATTAAATTAATGAAGTATTTTAAAATATGCAAATAGTTGTTAATTATGTGACATTTCATGAACATTTTACTGTTGTTATCTGTTTTATATACACAAACAAAATTATTATTAGTACATTATTTTAATTTTGACTTGTGCGTAATATTATATTTTTTAATTATTAGTTCTTTTTCTTATTAGTTTTTAATTATTAGAATATTAGTTTCTATTATTTGGGATCACCACGATCTTTTATTTTCTTGTACTCTTCAGGGGATACGACAATATCAACAACAACAACAGTACATTATTTTGCACATGCAATTAAAATGTTCAGAATATTCCTTATTCGCGGAACAAGAAAAAAAATTTTGGAAAGCGAAAAAAATTTTTATAAGACACTTGACTCTTTGGTAGCATCATCGTAATAAACAAAATTACTTAAGTTTTTTAAAGAAATCAACAGTTCTTGATATCTTTTAAAAAAATTTTTTTCGAATTTCTGGCCAAATTCCTGACTGTCTCGTTTAGAATTTCGATACCAATTGTTTTTTACGATTGTATTGTAAAATAACAAAAATAATAATATATGTATATAATAAATTATAGTGAAGAATTTAAGTCAGAAACAAATTGTGATAGAAAAGTTTAGGCCTACTTAATAAATAATAATTCTAAAAAATAATATCAATTTTGCAAGTTGAAGTGAGTTCCAGAAATTAGGCTTCAGAAGATATGTTAATGTAATTCTAAACAATCTACGTTCTTGTAATTTATATATACAAATTTAAAATTAATGCTCCAAACTCTATTTTCATATCTGCTTTTCTAAGCATTTCAGAAAAATAATCAACATCAATTTCCATTATCAATCGATACCAATATCAATTTTGCAAGCTGAAGGGACTTCCATAAATTGTACATCAGAAAATATGTTAGCATAATTCTAAACAATCTATGTTCTTGTAATTTATCTATATAATTTTAAAACTAACTCTAAGAAACTCTATTTTCATTTCTGCTTTTGTAAGCATTTTAGAAATAATAAAAGTTTTAATATCACTAGAAAGTTCCTCGAAAAAAGTCTTGTTTTCTCTAATGAAAATTTCTCATCCTAGCGAAGACTAATGAGGCAAGAATAACGTGTGAACTCAAAACTTTCTTTTTTATTTTAAATAACAGTTTTAAGACTTTATAGTTCATTTTCTGTTAATTTTCGTTTTAATTAAATTTTTTGACGTCTACTGTCTTAAGTACGCTCTTTTTTTCACTGTGGCTATCAAACTTTTAGAGATAATGAGTTTCTTTAAAAAACTTTTTCTTCTGTCAAGAACCGGTATATTTTTCCTGATTTATTAACATCATCTCCAACATATTGTCAGAAGTTTTATTTTTGAATAATCCTCTGGAATTAGTTTCTAATTTCTTACACCTCGAAATTTAATGCATTCCATTAAGAAGAAATGATATCAGGAAGGTTTACTAAAGCAAATGTTTGATAGCATTGAAAAAACTAATCTTCTTAAACAAGGAGAACAATGAATTCTGGGTTTTCGTTAAAATGATTAAAGACATATTTATGTCACTCATTAAAGAATACATAATGAGATGTAATTAACTAAATATGTTGAATAGCTTTATTTAATTAAAACATTTAACACTCTATGAAAAGCAAGGGATTTATCTGGATTTTTGTATTTCAAAAAACATAAAAACTATAACACTTAAAAAAGCAATTATTTATTTTGTTCGTATTTAATTTAGATTTAGTGGTTCTTGCGAAATTTAAAGTAAAATTAAAAAAACAAAAATTCTTATTAATCATTTTAAATTAAAAACACACTTTTTTTAAGGAAAGTAATTAAATTTTTTATTGTTAACAGAATTTCGAATCTGTTCGGATATCCCATACATTTATACGTTTGATTTATAATTTAATGTACAGAGAAAAAAAATTCAGACTAATACTATCCGACTAGCTCCATTTAGATATTTTGATTCTGGTAGAGTTTTCGCTGGCAAGTATTGTTTTATTTTTAATTAGTGTTTTGCTCTTTCAAATGAAATTTTTTTTTAATATATGTTTCATTTTTTATTCATTCGTTGATATCTTTATTAAAGTCTTGATTAAAGTCTAATGTCTTTATTATTCAATATTATCATTTAGTTTTAACAACTTTCTTTTAATTAAAAAAATTAACACCGAGAGTAATTAGTAACTCTTTTCTAAATAGCTAAAATATTAAAACCATTTGAATTAGCATACATACAAATATACGAATATAGCAAAAAAAAAACTAATTATATTTTGGCAAGAATATAAAAAATTATTTACAAAACTAATAATTCGAATCATAATTTTTGCACTTGATTACTACAAAAATTAAGCAAAACACAAAAATATTCATTAAATTTATATAGTATTTCTCATCAAATTCCCTGTTTTTTTATATTTTGCTTATCATACAAACAAAAAGGAAATGTACAGAATATTCGGTCGTTAAATCATAAGCAGTGCAGGGGTATGTTGAGTACATAAAAATTGCCTAAAGGACCATACTTTTATGATGTGTAGCTTTCAAGTAAAGTGCTAAAATAAGTGCTACATCACATCCAGTGCAAGGATTTAATAAAGACATAAACAGATCAATTGAATATAACTTAATGACTGCAAAGAAAATTGCTAAGTGCTTATATCGAGCCGTGAATGCGCCTGCCGCACACTTCAAAAGTACAGTATTCACAAAAAAGAACACAGCATGTAGAAAAATAATTTTCTTGCTCTGCAGTAATTGATATTTGGTATATCAATTTCTCCAGTTGTTCCCATAGGAAAAAAATTCCAAAAGTGTCAGATTGGTGATCATATCAGCCACATAACAGTCCCTTTCAGTACATTTAACGGCATGAATATTCCATATACTTCGAATCACGAACAGATGTGTGAAATGTGTCTGCGCTCCACTTATTACAACTTAACCGAATCACCGAAGTCAAGCATCACTTATTACTGGGTAACCTGAACATGTCATACAGAAATGGCCGAGTGTCTAGCGCTCTGGCGCTCGGTGCCCCAGTTAGCACATCAAAGAATTACTATCATGAATTTCCCGCGAGCCTTTAAGGTGGCAGATTGGATCCAACAATGCGTTTATAGAGTATATCCGGTTCTCATATTTACAGAATACTTAATAGGTCTAATTCTTTAGTGAGAGAACTGAAGGAGATGTTGACACATATAGCTGCTGAAATTATTGAAGAATTCATGGCATATGAAACATGATTCGTTTGTAGTGAAATGTATATTGAAATCTTTGTAGTTTGTAATCCATTGTCCCCATACGAACAGTAGACAAAGCACATATTACAAAAATATTCATAAATGGAATAAATTATATTTATGCGAAGATTTCTCATGGTATCAGATACCATGAGTCCGAAGACGTTGTTCATTTACATAGTACACTGGAGCTTACCCTCCAGTTATCTTTAAATTATTCTCCGTTAGCAACCCTAGATTTATAAATTTTTATTTCTATTTTTTTTTTTTTTGTAATTCGTTATGTTTTTATCAACTAAAATTTCAGATGGTTCCAATAAAAAAGTATTTCCCATGTATCAATTGTAAAGTCATATAATGTCTTTTGAATTATTCTTAAAAACTATGCGTCGTATGAGTGATCAGTTTCTTTTTCCCAAGAAAGAGTATCAACCTGTTCAGTGTATATGGCCCTATTTGATCATACTAATATATATATATATATATATGTGCCAACGGCCATACCATGCTGAATATACTGGTTCTCGTTAGAACACCGAAGTCAAGCATCATTGGGCACGGTCAGTACTTGGGTGGGTGACCACCTGGAAACACCGCGTGCGTTGGCATTCACAAACTTGGGACCTGAATGACCGAGTGTCTAGCGCTCTGGCGCTTGGTGCCACGGGTTTCGGGTTCAAATCCCGGCGGGGCCAAGGATGTTTGTAGTGGTTCGGAATCCACTTTAAGCCGTAGGTCCCGGTCTCCTATGACTGTAAGAGCGTCACGGAGCCAAAGTCAGACTTCTACCTACGGGTGCTTCATCACAACAGAAGCTGCTTCCTTCCCCTTCAATCACGAGTACGTATGGACTCGTGGACTTGGCCGGCCAAGTGGGATATGAAACAACAAACATATATATATGTATAGAAATTTTTATGGTGCTTATTGCTAAATTACAAGGCGTATATACTGACTATTCCCTTCAAAATCCTGTGTAAATTGCTGTATGCTAGTCTTTTCTTAATTTAATTTCCATAATGTCTGAATTTTTGGTTCAATGTTAATATTGTTTTCAATTAAATTGTAAAAAGGCTAATTTAAAAAAAAATTAGTAAAATCTTAATAAATAATTGTATGGAATTCAAAAATGACGAAAGCGAAAAGACAAAAATTTCAAAAATTATTTTCATAGGATTTTTTATCATCCTTACACATCAGTAGAGTCGTCATGATTTCAAGGCTTCCAGTATTGCTGCATGAAAATGACTGATCACAGGTATGTGTTTTCAACTAGCAGATCTCTGGCAATAATATCTCTGGTCATCTACATTTAAAAATATGAATGACCATTGTGAAAACTACCTAAAAATATTCTAATGTTTATCATGCTTAATATAAAAAATAAGAATGTAAAGAATAAGGTTTCAAAAGAAGTTAACGTACCAAAATTTTATTATGTTTTTTAATGACAAAAGACCACGAAATTAATTAATTTCTAGCATTCCAGCAAAGTAAGGCAAAGATAGAACGTCATACGCTAAATGGATGAAATAATAACTTTTCTTAAAAAAATATTTGAATAGTTAGTATCTATTTATATATATATATATTATTATTATTATTATTATTATTATTATATTTCTAATATTGTATAATATTATATAAAGTACTAGAAATTTTTAGTATTATATAGGATTAAAATTAAGTTACTAATGACTCGGTTTATTTCACTATATATAGTATTTAAGTAAGGAAGCTAAAATAAAGTGAAATAAATTATTCAAACTACGAAGTTAAATGACTGAAACAATTTAATATAACCAGCATCAAAGTAAACTAATACAATCTTAATGGCATTTACTACCTAAATGTTTGTCGAATTAATTAGGTTAATGTCTTACCTTTATTTTGAATTATATACTTAAAATAAACCGACTTAAATATTCTAGATAAATAAATCAAATCTGTTGTATTAGCTTTCCTGTTTTCTTTCCGAAGTACGTGCCTCTTTATTTTTGTTCTATGAATCATTTCTATTCAATTTAATCTAATTTCTAGTGTTCAATTCCCTTGCCCTAATTGATTTATGTTCTTGATTTATTTTTATGTTTCTTGAAAAACGTAGATGTGTTTGTAGTAAATGACCTGTAAAAAATAAAACTAAGCTAAAAATAATTTATTGAAAAAACTAACTAAAACCAGCTTTTTCTTGTTAGTATTTTTTCATATTTAAAAATTACTTCGATATGTTTGTTAGAGAGTGATTAAAAATTAATATCATTCATAACACTGCAAAACACACAAATATTCTAGAGGATAAAATAGTAATTTATTACTAATTTTTGTGGGACACTGAACACAAAAATAATAATTGGCTCTTATTTGTAAAAAACGAAGATAATCGGCTTCTTCTTCAAATTTTCTAATATACATATATTTTTCAAATTATATTATATATCTTTTTCAAATTTTCATATTTTATATATATATATATATATATTATTGCAGTGATCTTGCGTTGTAGTTAAATATACTATATTTTTAGAGTTGCGATACGGTGGAAGAATTTCAATTATGCTAATAATTGCTGCTATATACGTGTATAAATGACATTTGAATCACAAAAATTAACCATCACTTTTAATGATATACATGTATAAATGACATTTGAATCACAAAAATTATCAATCACTATTTTAATGATAAATTTATATCATCTTTATTTCGGAAGCAAAATTGTAAATAAGAAGCTTGGTCCCCACATAAATGCTGTAATTCTCATTCAAGTAAATTTTCCATGTTGCTGTGAGGCAAAAAGAAAAGGGCAATTGCATTTTCCATTCATATGATTAGCAGAAATGATTGTACATGTAAATGACTGCTACTACTGTATGGTTCACACGGTTCGTGGAGGAATGACGAGACAATAAAGTCGAAATTACAGTACATGAATATATCAGCTGCTTAGCGACCAATTCTCTTTGTTGAAGAGTTTTCCATTCCGGAAACTCTAAATGAAATTTTCGATGATCAAATAAAAGATGAAGAATCAATTCCATGTACGCTCTAAAGTCTTCTACATCTAGTGCTGAATACAATGATGATCTTCCACCACACACCCTGTTGGATGTTTTACTTAGATGACTCAAATAGATGAATTTTTTCCCATCTCCAACAAACAGTGAAGTCATAGTTATAAAGATATATATGAAAATAAAATCATGTTTAATACCTTATAAAGATGAGCATAAAACTTAAATTTAAAAAGCCTTTCTGTTTCATTAATATTAACAACAAACAAGGAATAACAACTTCATAATTCATCTGCGTTGATAAACATTCCAAACATGCCTCCAACAATGAATGTAATGCAATTTTATCGATATAATTTTTACATTTAGACATTCAACGTTTTGAGTCAACATGGGCTCAGCTCATTCAGTCCGCGATTACTTCGCCTGATTTTGATGGAAATATTGATAAAAGCTCAAACATATTCGCTTCCTCAAAATGCGATAGAAATTTTAAGCTGATCTATCGCCATCCTATCTGGGGGGAACTACTATTTATGTCAGAGACCTAGAATCTTCGTTTAGCCAAAGGCGAATCTGGATTTCCTCTCTTCGAAGTTCGTAAACTCAGAAATTCCTCATTTTCTCCGCTTTCCATAATCTTCGTAACGGATTTCGGGATGACTGAAGAGCATAGAAATTTTCTTCCCGCTTTTGATGATGTTTTCTGATCCCAAGTGGGAAAATATTCCTACTGGTGCTGCCGAGGATTAATGCAAGGCTCTTCCCAATAGCAGTATATTTTTTATTCCTTAAGTTGATTTTTTTCCCTACGCTTCATCTTTTCCGTATAAGTTGATTTTATTCTTCTGGAATCATAAATTTCTTTATTGTGGTATATTTTGGAAAGTATATTTGTTTTTTTTTTTTTTTTTAACTAGTATAAGATTGTGGCTTGCTCGGAAGTAAAAAGAAGACATGTGTTTTTAATTATGTTGGGAATTGCGGTCATGGTTTGCGATTTTGGTTTTTTTAAGGAAAAAGAAAGGCAATTAAAATTTTTATTTCATTGGGATTTCATTCGGATCGCAAAATTTTTTTCATTTTCATTTTTATGGGATGGAATTCTAAGCGCAAAAAAAATTGCGTTGCTATTAAACAAAAAAATTTGTTTAAACATTTATAAAAAAAAAAAACTTTTTAAATAAAAAAGTATACTTCAATATTTATTTAATACAACTCAATTTGGAGTATTTAAAAAAAAAAGGTTTCAAAAATATGGTTTTCTGCAAAATATTAAAAATTTGTCATATAAATATCATAATATAACATTTCGTCATATATTTTGTCATAATATAATATTTGTAATATAATTTCTATTCTTTTTTTTAATTTGGAATTTAATAGATTTTGATGGACAAATTAAAAATGAATATTGTAATATAATAAAATGCTTTATAGTTTATTTAACAATTAAAAAGACTTCAATTTCATTTTAAATAAGTGCAAAAAACCGTTTTCTATAGACATTTTTAACATGGTCTCAACTCATTCAGTTCTTGAATACTTCTCCGGATTTTGATGCAAATACTGATCAAAGGTCCAACATATTCGCTTCCACAAAATGCGATAGAAAATTTAAGCTCATCTATCGCATCCTATCTGGGAGAAAATATTTATCTGTTGATAAGAGACCCTTCTATTTATGTGAAGAACTAGAATCTTCGTTTAGCCAAAGGCGAGTCTGGAATCTTCTTTCTTCGAAGTTCGTAAACTCAGAAATTCCTCATTTTTTTCGCTTTCCATAATCTTCGTAACGGATTTCGGGATGACTGAAGAGCAAAGAAATTTTCTTCCCGCTTTTGATGACGTTTTCTGATCCCAAGTGGGAAAAGATTCCTACTGGTGCTGCCGAGGATTAATGCAAGGCTCTTCCTCCCCAAAACAGCTTATTTTTTATTCCTTAAGTTGATTTTTTTTTCTTACTCTTTTTCGTTTTCGTATAAGTTCATTTTATTCTTCTGGAATCATAAATTTCTTTATTGTGGTATATTTCGGCAAGTATTTTTTTTTCCATTTTTTTTTTTCATAAGTATAAGATTGCGACTTACTCGGAAGTAAAAAGAAGATATGTCTTCTTAATTATGTTGGGAATAGCGGTCATGGTTTGTGATTTTTTTTTTCGCAAGGAAAAAAAAGGCAATTAAAATTTTTAATTCTGCAAACCCTAATGGGATGGAATTCTAATTGCGAAAAAATTGTTTAGCTATTCAAATTTTTGTTCTTTAATTTTTATTTCGGTAGAAATAAATTTTAATGGTGCAAAATAAAAATAAATATTATTATTTAATAAAATGCTTTATAGTTTATCTAATAATTAAATACTTATAAAAATTTCCAAAATAATTTTGAGTAAAATTTCTTTCCTGTACAAATTTTTTTAAAAACTATTTTTTTTCATAAATGTAAAGATGAAAAAGTATAATTGATTATATGTTATAATAAAACGAAACTATTTTCAAACTTAAAAATGCTAAATTAAGCTAATTATATTGGAAAAAAAACTAAGATACAAAGCATTTTAATTTCAAAAACAAAAGTTTAGATTTTTTTATGTATTTTTTTTTTCAAATATAATATAAAATTTAAAGATTATGTAAATTTTCTTTATAAAAACAAATTAATATTAATGAAATATATATTACTTTAATTTACAAAATGTTTAAAATGCTCATAAAACACAAAACATTTAATAAAAAGTTGTACTAAGAATAAAAAAAAATAAGAATGCACTTAGCAGTTATGGGAAATAATTTGTAAAATTTTTAGTAAACTTTGGATTAAAATTTCATTCTGATAATCCACAGATGATTAAATATGCTTTGGTGTAAATTGCGTCTTTAAAATTAACTTCAAATATTCTTAACAAGATACTTCAATTTTAACGAAATATGAGTTTTAAAATTTAAATAATTCCAAGTTTCGAAATTTTCTTTTCAGTTTTTAAACTAATTTTATTTAATTGTATTTCTAGATGTAGTTTATGTATTTTAGAAATATTTATATGTTTCCGTTTGACAAACAAATGCTTTATAAGCACACAAATTCTCAAAGTTACTGGGATACTTTCATCATATATTAATACAGTTACGAATAACTTTAGCTTTGAATTAAAGGAAATAAATGTGCCCTGAGAAGAACAAATGCAACTAAGAAACATTTCTGTTTTCACTAATATTTACAGCAAACAAGGAATAACAACTCCATAATTCAGCTGCGTTGATAAACACACCAAACATGCCTCCAACAATGAATGTGATGCAATTTTATCGATATCATTTTTACTTTTAGACATTCAACGCTTTGAGTCCACATGGGCTCATCTCATTCTGTCCTTGATTACTTCGCCGAATTTTGGTGCAAATATTGATCAAAGTTTCAACATATTCGCTCTGGAAAATGCGATACAAATTTAAGCTGATCTATCTGGGGGAAAATATTTATCAGTTGATAACAGACCCTATTATTTATGTCAAGACCTAGAATCTTCATTTAGCCAAAGGCGAGCCTGGAATCTTCTCTCTTCGAAGTTCGTAAACTCAGAAATTCCTCATTTACTTCGCTTTCCATAATCTTCGTAACGGATTTCGGGTTGACTGCAGAGCAAAGAAATTTTTTTCCCGCTTTTGATGATGTTTTCTGATCCCAAGTGAGAAAAGATTCCTACTGGTGCTGTGTTGATTTTATTCTTCTGGAATCATAACTTTCTTTATTGTGGTATATGTCAGGAAGTAATTTTTTTTCCCTTTATTTTTTTTTTGTACAAGTATAAGATTGCGGTTTGTTTTAAGTAAAAAGAAGATATATCTCCTTAATTATGTTGGGAATAGCGGTCATGGTTTGTGATTTTTTTTTTTTTTTTTTTTTTTTTTTTTTTAGGAAAAAGAATCGCAATTAAAAGTTTTATTTCAGCAAACCCTAAGGTATGGAATTCTAATTGCGAAAAAATTGTGCAACATTTCAAGAAAAAATTAATTATTTACAAAAAAGAAAAAAATATATATAGCCTTGTTAAAAATACATTAAAATTAAAAGTTAGAATTATTATTTATTCAATATAAATCAATTAGGAGTTTAAAAAAATGCAATTTAGAGTCTTCAGAAATATTGTTTTCTAGAAAATAATTAAAATTTGACATTTAAATTTTATTTTTGTTGAAATCCATTTTAATTTGCAAAATAAAGATAAATATTCCAAATTTTGAAATTTTCTTTTCAGGTTTTAAACTAATTTTATTTAATTGTATTGTTAGATTTAGATTATGTATTTTAGAACATTTTATATATTTCTGTTTGTGACAAACAAATATTTTATAAACACACAGATTCTGAAAGTTGATGGCAGTACTCTTTATTGTATATTAATTCAATTACGAATAACTTTCGCTGAAGAACCAATGTATCTATGAAGCCTTTCCGTTTTCACTAATATTTACAACAAACAAAGAATAACAGCCCCGTAATTCAGTTGCGTTGATAAACAACCCAAACATACCTCCAACAATGAATGTAATGCAATTTTATCGATATCATTTTTACTTTTAGACATTCAACGTTTTGAGTCCACATGGGCTCAGCTCATTCAGTCCTTGATTACTTCTCCGGGTTTGGATGCAAATATTGATCAAAGCCCCAACATATTCACTCACGAAAATGCGATAGAAAGTTTAAGCTTATCTGTCGCCTCCTATCTGGCGGAAAATATTTATCAGTTGGTAGCAGACCCTATTATTTATGTCAAGACCTAGAATCTTAGTTTAGCCAAAGGCGAGTCTGAAATCTTCTCTCTTCGAAGTTCGTAAACTCAGAAATTCCTCATTTTCTTAGCTTTCCATAATCTTCGTAACGGATTTCGGAATGACTGAAGAGAAAGAAATTTTCTTCCCGCTTTTCATGATGTTTTCTGATCACAAGTGGGAATAGATTCCTACTGGTGCTGCCGAGGATTAATGCGAGGCTCTTCCTCTCAAAAGCAGCATATTTTTTATTCCTTAAGTTGATTTTTTTTACATACTCTTCTTCTTTATCGTATAAGTTGATTTTATTCTTCTGGAATCATAAATTTCTTTATTGTTCTATAACACGGCAAGTATTTTTTTTTTTTATAAGATTACGGTTTGCTCGGAAGTAAAAATAAGATATGTCTTCCTAATTGTGTTGGGAATAGCGGTCATGATTTGTGATTTATTTTTTTTTTTTTTTTTTTTTTTTTGTAGCATGAAGAAAGGCAATTAAAATTTTTATTTCTGCAAACCCTAATGGGATGGAATTCTAATTGCAAAAAATTGTTTAGCTTTTCAATTAAAAAAAAATATTTACAAAAAAATTTATGTAACCTTTATTAAAAAATGAATCAAAATTAAAAAGTGTGCATTAACATTTATTTAATGCAAATCAATTTGAAAGTTTCAAAAAAGAAAATAAAAGAAAAACAATTTAATGTCTTCAGAAATAGTGTTTACTTGAAAATATCAAAAAAATTCTATACGAATGTAAATTTTTATTCCTTAATTTACATTTGTATTTAAATAAATTTGAAAATAAAATTGTGACTAATGCTTTATAAATAGAAATGTTAAATTTAAATATTTGGCAAGTTCTTTAAATTTTCATTAAAATCACAGATTCTCACATTGAATGGCAGTACATTTCATCATATATTAATTCAATTACAAATAACTTTCGCTTTGGTTTCAACGAAATAAATGTATCATGAGAAGAACAAATGTATCTAAGAAGGCTTTTCGTTTCATTAATATCAACAAGAAACAAGGAATAGCAACTTCATAATTCAGCTGCGTTGAAAAACATTCCAAACAGGCCTCCAACAATGAATGTAATGATATTTTATCGATATACTTTTTACTTTTAAAAATGTACAACGGCCGTACCATGCTGAATATACCGGTTCTCGTTAGATCACCGAAGTCAAGCATCATTGGGCGCGGTCAGTACTTGGGTGGGTGACCACCTGGGAACACCGCGTGCCGTTGGCAAATTTGGGACCTGAATGACCGAGTGTCTAGCGCTCTGGCGCTCGGTGCCACAGGTTTCGGGTTCGAATCCCGGCGGTGCCATGGATGTTTGTAGTGGTTCGGAATCCACTTTAAGCCGTAGGTCCCGGTCTCATATGACTGTAAGAGCGTCACGGAGCAAAAGTCAGGCTTCTACCTACGTATGCTCCATCACAACAGAAGCTGCTTCCTTCCCCTTCAATCATGAGCACGTATATGGGCTCGTGGGCTTGGCCAGCCAAGTGGGATAAGAAACAACAAACAACAGCAACACTTTTAAAAATTCAATGATTTGAGTCAACATGGGCGCATCTCATTCAGTCCTTGTTTACTTCGCCGGGTTTTGATGCAAATATTGATCAAAGCTCCAACATATTCGCTGCCTCAAAATGCGATAGAAAATTTAAGCTCATCTATCGCATCCTATCTGGGGGAAAATATTTATCAGTTGATAACAGACGCTACTATTTATGTCAAGACCTAGAATCTTCGTTTAGCCAAAGGGGAATCTAGAATCTTTTCTCTTCGAAGTTCGTAAACTCAGAAATTTCTCATTTACTTCGCTTTCCATAATATTCGTAACGGATTTCAGGGTGACTGAAGAGCAAAGAAATTTTCTTCCCGCTTTTCTTGATTTTTTCTGATCCCAAGTGGGAAAAGATTCCTACTGTTGCTACCGAGGATTAATGTAAGGATCTTCCTCAAAAAAGCAGCCTATTTTTTATTTCTTAAGTTGATTCTTTTTCCTACTCTTCTTTTTTTTCGTATAAGTTGAGTTTATTCTTCTGGAATCATAAATTTCTTTATTGTGGCAAGTAATTTTTTTTTTTTTTTTTGTACAAATATAAGATTGGGATTTGCTCGGAAGTAAAGAAGAAAATAACTAAGTCTTCTTAATTATGTTGGGAATAGCAGTTATGATTTGTGATTCTGTTTTTTTTAAAGTAAAAAGGAAGGCAATTAAAATTTTTATTTCTTGCACCCTAATGGAATGGAATTCTAACTCAGAAAAAATTACGTAGCTTTTGTACAAAAAAATTATTTAACAAAATTATCAAACATTTATTGAAAAACAAATCAATGAAATGAAAACATATGCATTAATATTTATTTAATATAAATCAATTTGGAGTTTAGTTTGAAGTAATTTAGAATCTTAAAAATATGGTTTTCTACAAAATATTTAAAATTTGATACATAAATATTATAATATAATATTTCGCCATATAATTTGTCATAATATATTATTTGTAATATAATTTCCATTCTTTTTTTAATTCAGGATTAAATATATTTTAATGAACAATTTAAAAATAAATATTGTAATTTAATAAAATGCTTTATAGTTTATTTAACAATTAAAAAGACTTCAATTTTTTTTTTCAAAATAATTACAAAAAACCTTTTTCTTTAGAAATTTTTAACATAGTCTCAGCTCATTCACTCTTTGATTACTTCGCCAGGATTTTGATGCAAATATTGATCAAAACCCCAATATCTTCTCTCCTGAAAATACAATAGAAAATAAAGGCTGATATATTGCATCCTATCTGGGGGGAAAATATTTCTCAGTTGATAACAGACCCTACTATTTATGCCAAGACCTAGAATCTTCGTTTAGCCAAAGGCGAGTCTGAAATCTTCTCTCTTCGAAGTTCGTAAACTCAGAAATTCCTCATTTTCTTCGCTTTCCATAATCTTCGTAAAGGATTTCGGGTTGACTGCAGAGCAAAGAAATTTTCTTCCCGCTTTTGATGATGTTTTCTGATTCCAAGTGGGAAAAGATTCCAAGTGGGAAAAGATTCCTACTGGTGCTGCCGAGGATTAATGCAAGATTCTTCCTCCCAAAAGCTGCATATTTTTGATAAGTGGATTTTATTCTTCTGGAATCATAAATTTCTTTATTGTGCTATTATTCGGCAAGTATTTTTTGTTTTTGTTTTATAAGATTGCGGTTTTCTCGGAAGTAAAAACAAGATATGTCTTCCTAATTGTGTTGGGAATAGCGGTCATGGTTTGTGATTTTTTTGATTTATTTTTTTAAGAAAAAGAAAGGCAATTAAAATTTTTATTTCGGCAAACCCTAATGGGATGGAGTTGTAATTGCGAAAAAATTGTGTAGTTTTTGAAGAAAAAATAAATTATTTACAAAAAAAAAAAAAAAAAAATATCAAATCTTTTAAAAAAAATACAAGAAAATTAAAAAGTATGAATTAATATTTATTTAATATATATCAATTTGGAGTTTAAAAAAAGGCAATTTAGAGTCTACAGAAATATTGTTTTGTAGAAAATAATTAAAATTTGCCATATGAATACAAATTTTTGCTCTTTAATTTCTATTTGGGTTGAAATAAATTGTAATGGACAAAATAAAAATAAATATTATTATTTAATAAAATGCTTTATAGTTTATTTAATAATTTAAAAACTTAACATATTTCGAAAATAATTTTGAGAATTTTTTTTTTTCCTCTAGAATTTTTTAAAACTATATTTTTTAATAAAAATAAATATGGAAATGTTTAATTGATTATACAGTATACCAATGCAAAACTATTTTCAAAATTTAAAATTTTAAATTTAGCTAAATATATTGGAAAAAATCTAATGTACAAAGCATATTAATTTCAAAAACAAAAGTTTAGAATTTTTCATGTAATTTTTTTTTTAAATATAATATAAACTTATAAGATTATTAAATATAATATAAGAGTTTTTTTCATGAAAACAAATTAATATTAATGAAGTATATATTACTTTAATTTACAAAATGTTTAAAATGCTCATAAAACTCAAAACATTTAATAAAAAGTTGTAGTAAGAATAAAAATACAAGAATACAAGAATAAATACACTTAACAGTGATAGGAAATAATTTGTAAAATTTTTAGTAAATGTTGGATTAAAATTTCATTCTGATAATCCATGGTTGATTAAATATGCGTCGGTATTATGCTTGTCTTTAAAATTAATTTCAAATATTCTTACCAAGATACTTCTATTTTGAAGAAATATGAGTTTTAAAATTGCAGTATTTTAAAATTTAAATAATTCCAAATTTCGAAATTTTTTCAGTTTTTAAACTAATTTTATTTAATTGAATTTTTCGATTTAGATTATGTGTTTTAGAAATATTTATGTTTCTTTTGTTACAAAGAAATATTTTATAAACATACAATTTCTCAAAGTTAATGGCACACTTACATCGTATATTAATTCAATTACAAATAACTTTCGCTTTGATTTCAACGAAATAAATATGCCTTGAGAAGAACAAATGCAACTAAGAAACCTTTCCGTTTCAATAATATTTTCACCAAATAAGGAATAACAACTCCTTAAATCAGCTGCGTTGATAAGCGTTCCAAACATACCTCCAACAATGAATGTAATGAAATTTTATCGATATAATTTTAATTTTAGACATTCAATGTTTTGAGTCAACATTGGCTCAGTTCATTCAGTCCTTGATTACTTCACCGGATTTTGATGCAAATATTGATCAAAGCTCCAACATATGCACTCCCGAAAATGCAATAGAAAATTTAAGCTATCTATCTGGAGGGAAAATATATATCAGTTGATAGCAGACCCCACTATTTATGTCAAGACCTAGAATCTTCGTTTAGCCAAAGGCGAGTCTCTTCGAGGTTCGTATTCTCAGAAATTCTTCATTTTCTTCGCTTTCCATAATCTTCGTAACGGATTTCGGGATGACTGAAGAGCAAAGAAATTTTCTTCCCGCTTTTGATGATGTTTTCTGATCCCAAGTGGGAAAAGATTCCTACTGGTGCTGCCATGGATTAATGCAAGGCTCTCCCAAAAGCAGCATATTTTTTTTTTCTTATGTTGATTCTTTTTCCTACTCTTCTCTTTTTCGTATAAGTTGATTTTATTCTTTTGGAATCATAAATTTCTTTATTGTGGTATATTTCTGAAAGTAATTTTTTTTTCTTTTTTTTTAAGATTAAGATTTAAGTATAAGATTGTGGTTTGCTCGGAAGTAAAAAAAATATATGTATTTTTAATTATGTTGGGAATAGCGTTCACGGTTTGTGATTTTTTTTAAGGAAAACGAAAGGCAATTAAAATTTTTATTTCTGCAAACCCTAGTGGGATGGAATTCTAAATGCGAAAAAATTGTTTAGCTTTTCAAGAAAAAATAAATTATTTACAAAAAAGAAAAAAAAATATTAAGCCTTGTTAAAAAAACACAGCAAATTATAAAAGCAAGCATTACTATTTACGTTGAAGAGGTACGTTGATAAACATCCCAAATATGTCTCCAACAAAGAATGTAATTCAATTTTATCGATATAATTTTTTCTTTTAGACATTCAACGTTTTGAGTCAACATGGGCGCAGCTCATTCAGTTCTTGATTACTTCGCGGGTTTTTGATGGAAATATTGATCAAAGCTCAAACATATTCGCTTCCTCAAAATGCGATAGAAAATTTAAGCTCATCTATAGCCATCCTATCTGGGGGAATATATTTATCAGTTGATAACAGACCTTACTATTTATTTCAAGATCTAGAATCTTCGTTCAGCCAAAGGCGAGCCCGGAATCTCTCTCTTCCAACTTCGTAAACTCAGAAATTCCTCAATTTCTTCGCTTTCCATCATCTTCGTAACGGATTTCGGGTTGACTGAAGAGCAAAGAAATTTTCTTTCCGCTTTTGATGATGTTTTCTGATCCCAAGTGGGAAAAGTTTCCTACTGGTGCTGCCGACGATTAATGCGTGGCTCTTCCTCCCAAAAGCAGCATATTTTTTATTCCTTAAGTTTTTTTTTTCCTGCACTACTTTTTCGTATAAGTTGATTTTATTCTTCTGGAATCATAAATTTCTTTATTGTGGTATATTTCAGGAAGTAATTTTTTTTTTGTACAAGTATAAGATTGCGGTTTGCTCGAAGTAAAAAGAAGATATGTCTTCTTAATTATGTTGGGAATAGCGGTCATGGTTTGTGATTTTTTTTCGTAGGAAAAAGAAACGCAATTAAAATTTTTATTTCTGCAAACCCTAATGGGATGGAATTCTAATTGCGAAAAAATTGTGTAGCTTTTCAAGAAAAAATTAATTATTTACAAAAAAGAAAAATATATATCTAACCTTGCTAAAAATACATTAAAATTAAAAGTTAGAATTATTATTTATTTAATATAAATCAATTTGGAGTATAAAAAAATGCAATTTAGAGTCTTCAGAAATATTGTTTTCTAGAAAATAATTAAAATTTGACATAAGAATACAAATTTTTGTTCTTTAATTTTTATTTGGGTTGAAATAAATTTTAATTTGCAAAATAAAAATATATATTCCAAATTTTGAAATTTTCTTTTCAGGTTTTAAAATAATTTTATTTAATTGTATTGTTAGGTTTAGATTATGTATTTTAGAACATTTTATATATTTCTGTTTGTGACAAACAAACATTTTATAAACACACAGATTCTCAAAGTTGATGGAAGTACTCTTTATTGTATATTAATTCAATTACGAATAACTTTCGCTAAAGAACAAATGTATCTATGAAGCCTTTCCGTTTTCACTAATATTTACAACAAACAAGGAATAACAACTCCATAATTCACCTGCTTTGATAAACATTCCAAACATGCATCCAACAATGAATGTAATGCAATTTTATCGATATAATTTTTACTTTTAGTCATTCGACGTTTTGTGTCAACATGGGCACAGCTCATTCAGTCCGCTTTTACTTCGCCTGATTTTGATGCAAATATTGATCAAAGCTCCAACATATTCGCATCCTCAAAATGCGATAGAAAATTTAAGCTCATCTATCGCCATCCTATCTGGGGTAAAATATTTATCAGTTGATAATAGACCCTACTATTTATGTCAAGACCTAGAATCTTCGTTTAGCCAAAGGTGAGTCTGCAATATCTCTCTCTTCGAAGTGCGTAAACTCAGAAATTCCTCATTTTCTTCGCTTTCCATCATCTTCGTAACGGATTTCGGGGTGACTGCAGAGCAAAGAAATTTTTTTCCCGCTTTTGATGATGTTTTCTGATCCCAAGTGAGAAAAGATGTCTACTGGTGCTGCCGAGGTTTAATGCAAGGATGTTCCTCCCAAAAGCAGCATATTTTTTATTCATTAAGTTGATTTTGTCCCCCACTCTTCTTCTTTTTCGTATAAGTTGATTTTATTCTTCTGGTATCATACATTTCTTTATTGTGGTATATTTCAGCAAGTAATTTTTTTGTTTATTTGTTTTGTACAAGAATAGGATTGTGGTTTGCTCTGAAGTAAAAAGAAAATACGTCTTCTTAATTATGTTGGGAATAGCAGTCCTGGTTAGTGATTTTTTATTTTTTTTTATTTTTTTTTATTTTAGAAAAAAAAGAAACGGAATTAAAATTTTTATTGCTGCAAATCCTAATGGGATGGAATTCTAATTGCGAAAATGTTGTTTAGCTTTTCAAAAAAAAAAATTACAAAAAAATGTCAAATCTTTATAAAAAAATTCATCACAATTAATAAGTATATATTAATATTTATTTAATACAAATCGAATTGGAGTTTTTTTTAAATAAATAGAATTTATAGTCTTCAAAAATATGGCTTTCTAAAAATATTTAAAATTTGTCAGTTGATTGTAGATTTCTATTCTTTAATTTTTTTTTTTTTTTTTTTTTTTTTTTGTTATAAATAAATTTTAACGAGGAAAGTAAAAATAAATATTATGATTTAGTAAACTTAATAATAATAATATGAATTAAGTTTGTTAGTTCTCAGTTTGGTAAAAAATGATGTGGCTGCTGTGCATATTCATTGTTCTAATTAGGATGTCGTAGCAATTTTCCTACTGGAAGAGTTTCTGCCATTTTTTTCCCAGGAGAAATGAATGCATATTTTTTGACTACAGATGGAATGTATCATGATTGCATGATAGTTATTGTATCTTGATTGGAGATAGATGACTGAGAAAGTGTCTACTCCAATGAGAATCAGGGAAGCTGACCCCTCCCTCCTCTTGAATGATTTTCGTAAAGAAAGGTTTTTGAAGAAGAAAGGAGAGATCTATTTGAAATGTTGTTTTTTTCTCTGAAGTGATTCGACAGGGCAGAATTTATACCTGTTTTCAAAGTGAGCCCCTTGTACTGTCGTATATCATGCCGTACGATAATTAGCGTCTGCCGCAGACCAGGTGTTTTGGGATATGACGTAGACTCGAAAACTCCGGAAATTTCCGATCTTGAACTGAACTATATTATGATTTAATCGTGTACTTGTGATCAAATAAATATTTTTAACTGTCATTTTTTGTATATTAACCCAGATTTCTCTAATTGTATACATATACAAGGCTTCTAAATAAAAATTAAATTATTCCCATTATTCTGAAAGTCTGTCTTATTCTTGAAGCCATTATAGGCTTAGAATAGGCTGAGACATTAAATGTCCTAAAGAGATGGCGTTTTTCCCATCTCTAACACACAGTAAAGTCACAGATATAAATAAATAAAAAAAATGATTTTTATGAAAATAAAATCATGACTAATGCTTTATAAATAGGAATGTTAACTTTAAATATTTGGAAGTTCTTTACATTTTTCACTAAACACACATATTCTCACAGTGAATGACAGAACTTTTCATCATATATTAATTCAATTCCAAATAACATTTGCTTTGATTTCAACGAAATAAATGTATCACGAGAAGAACAAATGTATCTAAGAAGCATTTTCGTGTCATTAATATTAATAACAAACAAGGAATAACAACTCCATAATTCAGGGCAACGGGCGTACCGGTTACGGAGTTCCTAGGTGGTCTTAAGAACCACAGTACCATCCACATCTTAATTTAATTTAAACATTAGCACAAAATGGGGTTGCTTAAAATTAATGAATAAAAATGAAAAAGATAAACAAAGGGATTAAAAGTTAAGAAACACATCTGCTGCTTGAGAACAATTAAAGCAGGAGATCGAAAAAGCTAAAGCTATCGGTACAATTAGGAGTCCGTTGACAATGCCCAAAAATAAAAGATTAAAGTTAAACAAAGTTTAATATGAAATAAAATAAAAAAAAGAAATTAAGATTAAGTAGAAAAATATAAATGGTGCGACATACAAGTTGCAAACGCAACTTGTTTCGCAACTTGTTCCATAATTCAGCTGCTTTGATAAACATTCCAAACATGCCTCTAACAATAAATGTAATGAAATTTGGTATGTGATTTTTTTTTCAGTAAAAAGAATGGCAATTAAAATTTTTATATCTGAAACCCTAATGGGATGGAATTCTAATTGCGAAAAAATAATTTAGCTTTTCAAGAAAAAAAAATTATTTACAAAAAAAGAAAAAATATATATCAAATCTTGTTAAAGAATACAACAAATTAAAAAAGTATGTATTAATATTTATTAAATACAAATCATTTTGGAGTTGTTGTTTTTTAAATAAATAGAATTTAGAGTCTTCAAAAATATGGCTTTCTGGAAAATATTTAAAATTTGTCATATGAATGCAGATTTGTATTCTTTAATTTTTTGAGGGGTTTTAAATAAATTTTAATGAGCAAAGTAAAAATAAATATTATGATTTAATAAAATGCTTTATAATTTATTTAACAATTAAAAATACTTAAAAAACGTTCATAATAATTATGCCAGAAACGGAAAATGTTTCCATGTCGTTCAATCAAGATTGTTGCAATGTTCTAACCGCAAAGTTGTTAGCATTTGCTTCAAATTATGATAGCACCATTTAGATGCCACCTATTATTTTCCACTGTACTAATAACGATTAATCTAACCCGTAATTGCCTAGTATTTGTTAATAATATGTGTTAATTTTAACAGACTGTTGAGTAAAGACTGTTAAAGATATATACAGACTGTTAAGTTGCCTATTATACAAGAGTTGGCGTCTTGAAGGTTTCTACAATATTTTTGTAAAACACAAAGACATATTTTGTTCTATAATTTCACATAATTCTATAAGTGTTAGTATTCACATCTTCTGCAACATCGAATTAAAATCATTCTGTATATTATTAAACAGTTTTTTTTTTTTATTTATTTATTTATTTTTTATTATTATTATTATTAAACTATTACTTGATTTTATAATATATTTTATGGATTCAGTTAATATATTATTAACATTTTATACAATTTCTAATGTAATGGATTTTGATTTACAAAAGTTTTTACATCAAGTTTAGCGAATAATACACGCTATCAAAGATAGGTATTATGTATTGAATTGAAAGCCTTTTCAACTGAAAGTTTTATATCTAATCCATATGTATTTTCCAGTGCATTTTTTGTCCAGTTTGCCAACAAACGGAGTTCCCTGCGGGAATTCAAAGTTTATTTCCATGAACCGTAATAGGCTTCTTTAGAAATTCCACATCTTTGTCAAGTCTCCTTCGCAGAAATTGGGAGAAAGTTAAGCATCTCTAAATGATACTGTGTACATGAGTAATAGTGACAATTGTGCCATATTGTATACAGTAATACACACAAACACACAAACATACACACACACATATATATATATATAATATTCCTTCAATCCTATACCTTGCTGATTCTAGGCGGAAGGTTATGCTGACTACTTTATATTATCAGAAATGGTGACCTACGTGTACTAAAAGGGTCTTTGACTCGGATATAGTCCTCTAACCATTAGAAATAGTATTATTTTTTGTATAACACATAATAAACGTTGAATACACATGACATGCACACGTTGAATACACATTTTTTATAAACATACACATTGCTTATCTTATAAAAATGTGCTTTTTGTTTTGTGTCAATGTAGTTTTATCGTCCAACCTTTCGATTTTTGTTATTATTAAATTATTTTCAATTTTTGTTGCTACAGCTCATGAGCTTTATAGGCCTTAAACAATTTCTTCCATTATCTCCTGTTTTCAGAGGTTTGAATGTGAATCTTAGATTTTTTTATTGGAAATGTATTGATGGTTTTGTTATACAATTTGTGTGCTGCGAATGTCGTTAGTTGCTTTTGGCCTGAAAATGATTATATCTTTTTCACTCCTTTGTTCTGTTTTGGTTTTAGTGTTCATGTGTTGCTTCTTCATATCTTGCTTCTTCTCTCTCTCTCTCTCTATATATATATATATATATATATATATATCATATTTCAGTCCATTGGATAAAATGTTCTCTGTAAGCAATCTGAGCATTCAAGATTTAATTCCCTCTATTACGCTAAAAATTTAAGGTTTGTTTTTGTTTAAAACGTTATATATGTTGTCTCAGCTACAGGTTTACAATCTCCTAGAAGATAAGGATTTACTAGATGACTCGGAATCAAGTAAAGAGGCATTGTTGGAATTGATTTTCACACAAGTAAATGGCTTTGCATGGATAAGGATTTCTGAATGAAACTCTTCATTCCACACATTGATATAGCAGTAGAAATATGACTGGCCATAAGAAGGTGGAGCTAGCATATAGGCTTCCAATTATAGTGCTGTCTAGTATAACATGTGAGTCACACTGGGGTCGTTGGCATCCGATGAGGCGTGCGCCTGGCGTCAACAATTTTGGAACCTTGCACCAAATTTGAGAGAGATTCTCTCCACTGTACTCCAATAGCTAGGTTGTCGGGGCCCTAAGATATTTGGTCATATTGTGTCCCAACGCAATCAGCCGTCTTTGGCTGATTGCGATGGGTCACAACATATTTGGCTGATTTTAGTGGTTCTGTCCATACTCCCAGCCGTAATATATTTAGCTGGGTGGTTCGGCCACAGCATATTTGGCTGCTTACAGGAGGCTACAACATCTAGACTGATTTCAATGGTTCTTTCCACTATACTCCCAGATACAACACCTTTGAAGGCCAGCATCAAATTCCACGGTGCCATGGTTATTGTGGTTAGTCCATGGTTATTGTGGTTAGTCCATGGTTATTCCACAGTACTCCTAGTCGTTCTTTCATTTGTATTCCTAGCCAGAACATCTTTGGCTGGGTTATAGGGGCCATAAATATTTGGTTTGTTACAATGGTTTGCATGGTTACCGTAGTTTAACTGGTTACAATGGTTACTCCTGGGCCACAACATCTTTGGTTAGTTACAGTGGGTTACATGGTTTAAAATGGTGTAACAATGGAATAATGTTTTTAAAAGCAGATGAATTTTAAATGAAACATTTTTTTAAAATTATATTAAGGACACTATTTAATATTTCCATAAATAAAGCTTTCAAATCTGATAAAATAAATAACTTGTGAAAATTTTATTAAATATTATATTGTTGTAATCCAATTAATTCATAACAATGTATAATCTAATCTTGTTTTGTTTTTGGATGATTAAGGTAAAACAAAGTCAGTTGCTGAGGATAAGCAAAATTACAAATTATTTGAAAACTTAAATTTTTCTGTAATGAAACAAATAAATTATTTTGATGTATAATAAAAAGTATCTAGTTTTAATAAAAGCTTACTATTTGAAACTGATAGACGAAAAAAATAACAATGTAAATAAAAAGTTTTAAATTAGAAATAAGAACACATAAAACATATATAATATAAATAAGAACATATACATAATTATTTCATACTTTATTGTAATTTTTATACAAATGACTGTGATATTTGTTTTAATTAATAATGAAATACTGCTATATTTTAAATTCTACACCAGTTAGAACTTTTTGTAAAAAAAATTCTTTAATAGAATTAAAATGTAATGGACGTTACAAATAATGAAAGAATAGAAAAAAAATTTGAAAATCACGTATGATAGTAATCCGTCATATTGAGAAAAACCCAAACTCTATCAAACATTCTGAATGCTGATTGTCTATACCACTCTCTGGTATCATCATTCTTTTGTTTTCTCAGTAATATTCTGAATACATTGAGTTAGATTGCTAGATATGTATTCATTCCTAATATAAATAAGAAATAAAACAACAAAACATGACATTTAATGATGAGAAAGTGTTGGTGGGAAAACATAACTTTCTTTTGCCAAATGAAAGAAGAAGAAAAAGTAACGTTAAGTATTGCTACTTTATTTGATTTAAGGTTATTTATATTCACTACAACTTCATGGCAAGCAGCAAAATGCTATATATCATATGTAGTGTTACTTCACCATCCTTCTACTTTGGAATAAGTCAAATTTGATATGCGTCCTATTTCGATTTAAAGATTTTGTTTTGTATGTTACCTTGGATTTGAATACAATGCTTGCGTTAAAATACATTCATGTCCAAAATTATTTTTATGTTCATAAATTCAGAGATTTTTCAGAAACTGTGAACTGTAATGTTAAGAATTTGTTTGGAATGATACATAACGTTATAACACATAAATATAAATGAAAAAAATTTACGATCACTGCATATGATACATAATTGTAGCATGAAACTATAAAACTGGTAATAAAATGTGACAAAGAGTGTTCAGAAAAGGAGGAATAACTCAGAAAAAAATGAAGCCTTACGTATTTAATATGGAATGTGATCTCCTTTGACTTGAACACGCATATCACATAATGTTTTCCTGCTAGCAATATCGCTGTTAACCACAATTTGGGGAATTAAGCTCCACTTTTCCAGCAATGCCGTCTTCAGAGCATTTACATCTCTAGAAGGAGGATATTTAAGTGCAATTACTCTTCCAATGCAATCCCATAAGTTTTCTATCGGATTGAGATCAGGAGATTTTTTGGCGATGGTATTAGCTGAATATCTTCACTTTCAAAGAATTCGTCAACGGGCATGCTCGATGTTGATGAGCCTTATCGTCAATAAATAAAAAGTCAGATTCATATGCAGCTGTGAAAAATTTTACATAAGGTTCTACGACCTCATCCCGATATCTCTGGGTGGTCACAAATCCAATGTTGAAAACTTGTAGGGGTGTCGATCCGTCGATCATTATTCCTCCCCATAGCATGCTCGACAAATAATTTTATTTTTCCTAACCCCCTCCAGATATAAACACATTTAAAACCATCTATGAAACTAAACCTCGACTCATCAGTAAAGAGGACATGCGATCAATGGTGTACACTCCAGTTCTGATGTTCTTTGCACCAATTAAAGCGATCCCTCTTTTTTTATGAAGACAGTGAAACATGTACATGTGGCTTTCTGGGAGAAAGCCTTTATTATTAAACCTACACCAAATGATGCTTCGAAGCCACAACAAACTGAATTGACCCCTACACTGAAATCAAACGTTGTGTTGCAGATATTCATTTTGCGCAAATCGCTTAATTTAGTGTTGGATGACGTAAACCTAAATGTGCATATCAGAAACCATTTGATTACTTTTGATTAGATAACGCTAATTATGCTTATTTTTCAAACATTCCGAGCAAACATGGATTACAATGATTGGACACTTCATAGAATAATCATTATTTTTGTGTATGCAAAGATAAATTTGGACATGAGTGTATTTTTCAAATATATGGATGTCGCATTTTAAGAAGAAGTGACCCAACAAAACCTAAACAAGCCGTAATAGCATTCTCTCATCATTCCAGACAATGTCCCATTTCAGAAACTTCCTCAGGACAAAGCAGAAGCAAATTTTGCATAATCTTTTAATAACCTTAAATGCGGCTTCCCTCAAAAAGGTCTTAGAAGGGAAAAGAGAAGATTAAATTTCATAATTATTCATGCACACATACAGTTCTTTCATCTGACTACTTTTGTATTAATGTATTTTAATATGGAGCATTGTTTAAATTAATTTTTTTACTTACCTAACATTGTACAATATGCCAAAACAAAAAACCCAGGAATTTCTTCTTGAGAACGAATTAATCATATTTCTTTTTATTTTCAAAATTCATTTGTTATAGGTTCACGGAATAAGATGTCATGTTATTTATATAAAGGCGTCCTTTGTGTGCTATTGAATCAATAAGAATTCTCGCTTCCTTTTTTATCAGGTTTTTACATTTCAATGTGCATACTATTAGTTGCGCGAATGGAATATTGTAATTTTTAAATATTTCCTTGAAACAATTTGAACGTTTTTATGGGGATAAGAGAAAATTATTTCACCAATTTTGATACAGCAATTTAAAAAGTCTTAATTAATTATAGTGATCATCGTTTAGAATAATCTGGTCTGTTACTAGATAGAAATATCTTACAAACTCAATTGGTCACTATTGCTTTTTGTCTGTTTAATTACATTAAAGAGTTTCTTAATTAATTTTTGAAAAGTGTGTATACAAATTGTGTCGCGAGCAATTACGGCTGCTTAACCCCTTAACTGCCGCCGGCGTATATATACGCCTCACTCAACCGATGCGTTCACTGCCGTCGGCGTATATATACGCCTTTCCGAAGTACGATCCTTTGCATTGCGCTGCTATAAAGAAAACTGCTCCCACGGTCTTAGAATGCCACAAAATGACCTTGACAATGTTTGAAACGGATTTTATTATTTCAGAGAAAAGGGATAGGGTATTGGTAAAGGGGATGTTTCTGAAACGGTGAGTCATAGCTGTGCAGTTTTTGCTTCTGTTTCTGTTTGAGTAGGTCGTGCTTTTTTTATTCTTCTTTTGCTTCCGTTTCGTCGTGAAACCAGCTATCAATGCAATGAATGTGATTTTGGTTTATGTGACTTGGTTTATAATAAACAAGTTTAGACATTTTAAATAAATAGTTATTTCTCCTATCCTATTTTACATATGAAACAATAAAGAATTCTTGTTTTAGGAAATATCACACAGCAGATAAGTTCTAACATCTGTTTTATTACACTGTTATTCTATACTTTAAAATTAGAATTTTTGTTTTTTTACATTTTATTTTTTCTGTGAAAGTAAAAAGGTTTCATGTTGCAAAACGCACCTCTTTTTTCCCTCCAATACGTCGCATAACTACGCGCGCCTGTATGAAAAACGGTGACACTGGGGAGCTCATCTCGTAAGTTTTCCTCGGCAGGTAAGGGGTTAATGGCAACTGTAGTTCGGTTGTCGGTATTACTATTTGGGAACTGATAAACAGTGTGAAAAGTTGTAAGTTTCATGTAAGATGTAAAAGAATAATCCAAAATTCGTTATTTTGTATGCAAGTCATGATTTACGTATTGACATGTTATGAAACTAGAATATGCAGAAAAACTATATAAGATAAAACAAATAGTGAGCCTATTTTCATGTATTTTATTAAATAATTGTTAAAAATATTAGGATACTTATGAGATAACTTGCATATAAATATTAACAAATATAAATAAATATAAATATTATTAAAAATATTTTTAAAAATGAAGGAATATTCTTATATTTAAAAATAAATAAAAATATATAAATATTTTTATAAAAAATAAAGTATTTTATGAGTGAAATTAAATTGATTTAATATTTGGTGGTCATTAATATTTGGTGAAAAAAAATCGCTATTAAAAATAAAATTGTTTCTCTTTTTCTGTTTGATAGTTTACAAATGTATATTGATCCTAATAGATATGCATATCTTAATGCATAATATGCCAATGGTACAACTACTTCGTTAAGCACAGTTTTAACCTAATTTTAATAATGTCATTCCTGAAATTTTGCTGTGGAGTGGTGTTTTGGTTGCCAAAAATATTGATAGTAAAAAAAATACCGAGATAGAGATACTGCATCCAAACAACATAATTATTGAAGAAAGTTCTTATTTTCTAGTTTAATAAATAGAAAAGTAAAAAATAAATTATAGTTAAAAAACACTAAAAAACATGCTTTTAGAGTTAATCAAACTAAAAAGTAAAAAATAATTGTTAACATAAGAATAAAATTACTAACGAGAAAATGAATGTCATTGTTCTAAAAGCGTGGGGTGCTTGATATCAATCTTTATAATTTTTCACTAGTTTCATTCCGAAATGCAGAGTTCGTTTAAAAATGTCATGCAAAGCACCCCACGCTTTTAGAACAATGACATTCATTTTCTCGTTAGTAATTTTATTCTTATGTTAACAATAATTTTTTACTTTTTAGTTTGATTAACTCTAAAAGCGAGTTTTTTAGTGTTTTTAAACTATAATATTTAAATGAGGTCCCGGTACGGGGGACTGGAACTAAAGTTCTTACAATAATTTAATTATGAGTAAAACAAAGGTTAAAAGCAAATATGTCGAGCCAGCCAGGATTCGAACATGGAATCTCCTGATCTGTAGTCAGGCGCGTTATCCGTTGCGCCACTGTCCCACGCTGGTTTGAATGTCTTTATTGAATACTTTCATTCCGCATGGGTTAAATTGCTCTTCATAATTTAAAATAGAATCACTAATCCTGGCGATCCTAATCATGATGAGATAATAAACTTATCAAAATATTTTAGTGTCGTCGGTCCTTGATAAGTCTACAACGTTTAAATTAAATCTGAATATCCGCTTAAAGTAGAGCAAAATCGAGCCCAAAGAGTCAGTTACAAACAAACAAACAAACAAACATACAGGTGAAACTAATAAAAGCGTATTAAAAATTAAGATTATCAATGAGTTTGAAAAAATAAAAATAAAACTTGTTTTTATATTTATTTGCTTTTACATTAATAACCATGCGTTAGTCTCTGTATTGTATATATATAATTTCTGTAAACTGGAATATAATAATAAAATAAAAATAGTAATGGAATAAACGTCAATAGTGTTCAAAATCCGACTGATAATTTCGTTTACTCCCTATTTTGGGATGATTCAAATAATATGGACCAGTTTTTCGTGCATAAATTCTGAGAGGTACTCGTTTAATTTTTTATACAGAAGAAACAGAGAAATGTTTTCAAATTCTATTAATTATTAATATAGTGTTTTCGGTAAAGTTCAAGCAATTTTAAACATTTATCTTTGTTTTACTATTTTTTTTAAATTCAAACACTAAAATAATTATCAAAAAGAAAACAGTTTGTGTATTGTATTATGCCATATAACAGCTTTAACAAAAGCACCATTTGCAGGTTCATGGGAACATTTTAATTTTTATTTACAAACATTGCATATATATATATATATATATATATATACAAAACTGTATTTACTAAAAAATGGAAATTAAAAATCATTTATTTCACAAGTGCAGTTCATTCCAATAACGGAGATTTTCAGAGACCTGCCACAAGCAGCTCACTTTGAAAACAGGCGGTAACTCCGGACTATTCAGTCACTTTCACTATTGAACTGACTGAATAGTGAGAGAAAAAAACAGAAGAACACTCTAATCGTTTCTTTGCCGAACTGTTCTCTTTCTTCAACAAGCATCTCTTTAAGAAAATCGGTCAAGATAATTTCCCGAATTTCTTATTGGAGTCGACACTTCTTCAGCCCATGATCTATCATCAATCCCGATACCACAACGTGTCACGCAGTTCATATCGAATCTGTAATTGTTTCGGCCTATGACGGTCGAAGAGACAATCGTTAATTTCATAAGGTCTCTTTACTATGACACTGAATATCTTCTATTAGATTTGAATGACAGGTTGTTTTCTAATTAATAGAAAACACTAATTGCATGTAATATAACTAATTGCATGTTTGCTTGTTGCCAAATTTGAGTTATAGGTTGTTACTATGTAGTTGTCAAAGTTACATTCCTCTCTCCTGGTACAGAAATGCCACAACTCTTTCCTTGGGAAAAAAATTAAAAGCTACAATATCATTAAACTTTTTATAACTGATATTTTCCCTTAAAATATAAATATGAACAATTTTTATCCGTTTTAAATGAAAAAAAAAAATGGTAAAATATTAACAGCAAAATACACGAATTTATTGAAAATGTTGTGAATAACATATTACCATTCTTGAATAAACCTGTTTGTAGTTATGGTTTGACAAACCATAGTCAGACATTGATCTTTATTCAAAATATGGCAGTTTTACTAATGTTGCATGAACAGTTTTTAAATATAAATGATTTATAGCGAAACGGCTCGATATATGTATCCATAATATAAACGAAATTTCTTCAACTTCAATAAGAATAGAACCCATAATTTTTACCACAGTAGTAATTGTTACAGATCTAACTTTGTTACAATGAACGATCAGAGAGGCATGACTAATGGGTAACATTAAAGAACTTTTTAATCGTTCTTAACAATCGATAATTTGGGCTGATTGGATAGTTAATCTGAGCTTAATCTCTCGATTCGACGAGTAATTAGTTCCACCGAAAAAAAAAAACGTCGTTCAGATAGGAATTTGCATAAAATTATAGTTCATTCTCATTGCTGAGCAATTCAGGAAATAAAACTAAGGAGATCATTAAATGGATGAATCACCTAAATCTGCAAAAAATGCTACTTGTACAATGTAATTAAGACAATTAAGTAGTTTATATCATCATATACAAGCCTTTATTCCTATAGTTACAATTTGTTTGCTGTAACAACTATTAGTCAAGTATGTGCCCACTTTTTTTTTGTTGTTGCGGTCTTAACAATGAATTTGTAGCACTTTTTTCCCCTCCACTTTTCCTGAGAAGCAGCCAAAATAATTCGCAGAAAAACTTCTTTGCTTTCCTGTCTCCGAGGAAATCAGGAAAACTGGATAAAAAAGGAACGTGCAAAAGAAAGAAGGAACCCGTTCTCTGATTCAAAACGTAGTAGTAATAAAAGAGACTACTTCAGAGCTTGCGGTGTATGTTGAGTTCTTGGACAGATCTCGGTTTCGTAGGGAATTCGAGGTCTGCAATTTTTTTCACTCACCAAAGTAACAAAAGGAGAATTATAAGGCTCAGTGGCGAGATTAAGTTCAGCATAAAGTGGAAGAAATTTTATTGTTTTTTTAAACTCAGATTAGTTTTTTTTGTTTTGTGTTATCGTCAGAATGACTGCTTTATCTCAAAATGTAGTAAGTTAAAGAGGCAAACTAATGAAATTATTGATTTACTTTTTTTAAATTTAATATTGTATTTTTTTTAAATTTTAATTGAGAATAGTAGTTACTGTTAAATCTTTTTTTATATCCCATTTGGTAGACAACAACATCTAGATTAACTCCAAGGACCCGTGTGGTCTCATGGAAGGAAGGACGGGGTAGCTTCCATTGCGATGGAGTGTCCGTAGATAGAACTGTGCTCCGTGTCGCTGAAAAAGGAGGATAGTGCCTTTCCGGGAGGACTTTAAGGGGAAACTAACATTCATTTGCGTATTTTATGGGTGAAAAGCCAAAAACCTCCCACCAAATCTCCGATTAACAAGGCAAGAAGCTAAACATCTCAAACACCATGGAGCCTCCTCGTTTTTTTGAAACGGTATCTGCAACAAAAGCAGCCAGTGAATTGAACCTCCACCTTAATGCTCACTAGCTAAAGCACGTTACCACTGAACCACGAGTTGGGAAATTTCGGTAAATTAAATGGGTAAATTTTTCAAACCTGTATCAGAAAAAAAAAATATAAAAACATAGTTATATGTTTATATAAACTATTTTTGTTTTGCAAATAATGTATTTTAATGCTACTCTCAAATATTACATTTTTTATAGATCATTTCGTTCACGATTAATAAAGTCATCATTATTTTCCTATCCTTACATGTTGTTCTGTTCGAAATTATTCTGGGATGATGAATATTAGGAATGATATAAAAATCAGAATAATATAAAAATTTAAATTTTTAATAATATTTGAATAATGCTATACTGTTTTACAGATTATTTAAGCTATTTTTTTTTTTTTTTTTTTGTATTCTCAATTATATGTGGATTTGTTTCTCCTATATGTCATAAAAAATATCCTAAAATTATGGTATTTAAAATAATAAAAACATAATATCATAAAAATATCCTAAAATAATAGTATTTAAAATAATAAAAACATAATATCATAAATATATTATAAATAATTACATATTTTCCTGTCATAAAAATATCACTAAAATAGCAATATTTTCATTAACACTAAAACTAATGATTTTGACACTATGCATACACTTAAATGTATCAAAGATGCTCACAAAGGTTTGAAAGATATAATGGGTTAATACACATATATTATTTCATATATATATAGAAATGATATTAAATTGAATTCAATATTTTTTATTGTCAACAATTAAGCAATGTCCAATAGTTATTACAATAAGCAAAAACCAAATTGTTTCAGAAATTAAAAATTCTATAAACTAGTCAGTAAGGTTGTTAGGTGGGATTCTAAGTATTCAATAACCTCTTAATGTGAATTTATATCATATAACTGAAAATTTATATCTTCTTATTCTTACAACCTTTAAGAAGCCTACAGAATTCTGGATTTTGATTTGAGTTATAATAGGCGGTACATTTCCTCTTGACAGTCCCATTTTTCGCCAAATATAAATTACACCAAACCATTTACAGGTATTTTCAAGTTATATCGAGAAACGCATGAGACATCATATGTCATTCCCTTCGAATGAGCAAATGTTTATCATTGTAGAACAATAAAAATAAAATTGGAAATTTATATCTTCTCATTCTTACAACCTTTAAGAAGCCTACAGAATTCTGGATTTTGATTTGAGTTATAATAGGCGGTACATTTCCGCTTGCTAGTCCCATTTTTCGCCAAATATAAATTACACCAAACCATTGACAGGTATTTTCAAGTTATATCGATAAACGCGTGAGACATCATACGTCATTCCCCTCGAATGAGCAAATGTTTATAATTATAGAACAATGGAAATAAAATTGGAAATTTATATCTTCTCATTCTTACAACCTTTAAAAAGCCTACAGAATTCTGGATTTTGATTTGAGTTATAATAGGCGGTACATTTCCGCTTGCTAGTCCTATTTTTCGCCAAATATAAATTACACCAAACCATTGACAGGTATTTTCAAGTTATATCGAGAAACGCGTTGAAACATCATATGTCATTCCCATCGAATGAGCAAATGTTTATAATTATAGAACAATGGAAATAAAATTGGAAATTTATATCTTCTCATTCTTACAGAAGAAGATTGTTTTAGAATTCTCATTCTTTAAGAAGCCTGCAGATTTCTGGATTTTGATTTAAATTATAGTAAGCTGTACTTTTCATTAGCTAATCATATTTCACCCCAAATAAAACTTTTACCAAATCATTGGCAAGTATTTTTAATTATATATATACACTGAAGTGACAAAAGTCATGGGTTAGCAATATGCAAACTTTCAGATGGCAGTAGCATCGCGTAGAAAAGGTATAAATGCGTAGTGCTTTCGCAGAGCTTTCATATCTGTTCAAGTTATTCATGTGAAGAGGTTTTGACGTGATGATGACCGCACGACGGGAATTAACAGACTTTGAACGCGGAATGTCAGTTGGAGCTAGACGCATGGGTCATGCCATTTCGGAAATCGTTAGGCAATTCAACATTCCCAGATCCACTGTGTCAAGAGTGTGCCGAGAGTATGAAATTTCAGGCATAACATCCCACCATGGACAGCGCAGTGGTCGACCGCCTGCACTTAACGACCGAGACCGGCGACGTCTGCAAAGAGTCGTAAATTCTAACAGACAAGCAACACTGCGTCAAATAACCGCATAAATCAATGTGGGACGTACAAGGGACTTGTCTGTTAGAACTTTCTTGGCTATTTGGGCTATTCTTGGCTATTTGGCTTTCTTGGGCTATTCCAGCAGAAGACCGACTGGAGTGCCTTTACTGACAGAACGACATCGCTTGCAGCGACTCTCGTGGGCACGTGAGCATATCGGTTGGTCACTAGATGAATGGAAAACCGTGGCCTGGTCCGATGAGTCACGATTTCAGTTGGTAAGAGCTGATGGTAGGGTTCGAGTGTGGCGCAGACCCCACGAAGCCATGGACCCAAACTGTCAGCAAGTCACTGTTCAAGCTGGTGGTGGCTCCTTAATGGTGTGGGCTGTTTTTTCATGGCATGGACTTGGTCCTCTGGTGCAACTGGACCGAATATTGACTGGAAATGCTTATGTTCAGCTACTTGGAGATCACTTGTAGCCATTCATGGACTTCATGTACGCAAACAACGATGGGATTTTTATGGATGACAATGCGCCATGTCACCGGGCCACAACTGTTCGCGATTGGTTTGAAGAACATTCTGGACAATTCCAACGAATGGTCTGGCCACCTAGATCGCCTGACATGAATTCCATCGAGCATTTATGCGACATCATCGAGAGGTCTGTTTGTGCCCAAAATCCTGCACCATCAACGCTTTCACAATTATGGACGTTTATCGAGACAGCATGGCTCAATATTCCTGCAGAAGACTTCCAACGACTTGTTGAGTCCATGCCACGTCGAGTTGCTGCATTTCGCCGGGCGAAAGGAGGGCCGACACGATATTAAGAGGTATTCCATGACTTTTGTCACTTCAGTGTATAGAGAAACACGTGAGATATTATATGGCATCCACCTCTTACAAACAAATATTTATAATTATAGAACAACAGAAATAGAAACGAAATTTAGTTGAAATAGAATAAAATCTATTCAAGTTAATAAAGAATAACATTCAACTATTCCTTTCGCTATAATGGACTAGCAGAAAATTATATCAGTGAACTAGAGAATGTATTTCGTAACCATTCATTTGCGCAACGGCAGAAAATATTTATTTTCTATGGCAGTTGATTTTTCTAATACATTTTGCATACATTTCGTTGTCCCAACAAAATGTTCAAATGTTTCATTACATTAAGTGTTTAATTACAGATATAAAATTAAGAAACTTTAAAGTAAATTAAATTCTATTTACAAAAATTAAGAATAACTTTCAACATGTCTTTCGCACAGAGGACTATTGGAGATTTATGTGGTGAAATGTTTTGGTGTAACCTGTTATTCTGTTATTGCCACTATTGCTGAAAATATCTCAGATAAAAATAGTATTTTTCTGATTGCTGGAAAGCATATAAAAAATTAATTTAATGATGGCAGGCCATTGGTATGAGCATTTCATTGTCATCCATTAATCCAATTTTTTAAACCCCCAAACCAAATGTCATACATAAATGACTCGACTTTTATGAATTAATATGGGAAGGTCGTAATAAATGACAGCGGGTAAAGTGTTCATCAACATTTAAATTATTTGTCACCATTCACAGTGAAAATCTGAAATTTTTTATCAAATCTATGAGAAATTTATAATTTCAAAATTATTAATTATTATCCTTATTAATTATTTATTAAAATATTAAAATATTATTATTATCAATTTATTAAGGCGTTTAAGAAGATTGTTGAATATTGCCCATTATTTAAAGTAAAATTAATTTTACAGTTCCTTTGAATAAATTTCCTTATCAATGTATATTCTAAAGTTAATATATTAATCAATATCTATGTGTGATAATTTTGAATGATTTGTGTGATTTATTGTTTTATGGGATAAATTTCACATTAATAATTATTAAAATTTAATGAAACCTTGAAATAAAGTAAAAGTTTATCAAGGAGTAAAAATAATAATTTAATAATTTACTTTTCTTTAATTATAGTAAATTTATAATTTACATATAAAGGAAGAAATAAAATAAGAGAATATAAATGTTCTCTGAATCGTAAGAAAAAAAAATAATAACACTTTTTATGTGATATGTAGATATTAGAATGATGTGATGTATGATATAATACAATGTGCAGCTAAGTAAACAGGATTTATATTTAAAAAGACAAAATTTAACGAAATTTGTGTGATATAGCAAGCATTTTGTTAAATTTTTAAATAATAGTATTTAAATAAACTAAATATGAAAAGCAAATTAATTTATTGTATGACATTAAATCATGATACAACAATCATGTAAATAACATTTATCTATTATGAGGAATAATTTTACCTAGTAAACTAACTTGGCACATCGTGCTGAGAGAATTTTTATTTAATAAAATGTTTCGTTTTTTTTTTTTTTTTTTTTTTCTTCAGGAAATGTTTTATTTTAAATTTTATAGCAAAGAAACACAAAAGACTAAAAAAAACCTCCCAATTCTTTAGATCAAGTTAACGTAAACCCCAATCAGGGAGGTCGAACAAGCAGAATAAATACGGATTGGTCGTGTCTGAAGACAAAACTTTAAAGTTAAAGATTAACTTATCTAGAAAAACAGTCAAACTATTGGTTAAATTATTACCCTTATCGCAATTGTTATCTATTTAAATTATGATCTTTTTATATAGGATATTTATTAATTAAATTATATTTTTTGTAGGTTATCTATTAGTTAAATTATGATGTTTTTATAGATTATCTATTAATTAAATTATGATCTCTTTTGTAGGTTATCTATTAATTAAATTATGATTTTTTATAGGTTATCTATTAATTAAATTTACTTTTTTATTTGTTATCTATTAATTAAATTATGATCTTTTTGTAAGTTATATATTAATTAAATTATGATCTTTTTTGTAGGTTATCTATTAATTAAATTAGGATTTAAATTACAATAAATTGTTTAGTTTATTTCATAGTGATATATGTGCCGAGCACAATACCTATAATAAAATTCTATTATCTTTTCGACAAATTAAAATTTTTTTTACAACCGAAATTTCAAAACTTTTTCATCTTGGCTTTAAATTACATTAAATGATTCAATCACTAAGTAAAACATAACAGAGAATGATAAACATTATAACTTAACCAATATAATGATCATATAGTTGATCCTTTTAAACCATTAATATTATCACATTTAGTTATTTATAGGTATGTTGAAGATAGTTTTGACAATTAGTTATTAATTCGTTTATAATCTTTATCGCAATTAGTTGTCTATTGATTAATTAATGACCCTTATCCTAATTGATTAGCATTTATTAATTACAATCGATTATAATGTCTTAATTATGAATTAATAATATAATATATTTTATTAATTTATAATTAAGGGCTTAAGTGTTTTTTTATAATTATAAAAAAATAGTATTTTATTTTTTTTTTATAATCATGATTTAAATTTGTCAGCAATTTTTTTTTTAAAAACAGTTTTTATATTTTCTTTATAAACAAAATTCAATAAAGAATATTTTTTTATGAAGTATAATTTTTATGAAAGTAAAAATATCAGTTTCAGTATTGTAAAATATTTTAGCTACCTGGTGTTTTAATTATATAAACATCATAATCATATTATGATAATAATAATCATATTATAATCATATAATTTTTATGAAAGGCTGAATATCAGTTACAGTATTGTAAAATATTTTATCTACCTGGTGTTTTAATTATATAATCATCATGAATATGTTATTAATAAATGTTTATTAAACAAATATTTATCAATTAAAGTTAAAGACTAATTTATCCAGAAAAAAATGAAACTATTGGTTAAATTATTAGTTGTTATCTATTCGTTAAATTATGATCTTTTTGAAGTTGTTATCTATTAATTAAATTAGGATTCATATTACAATAAGTTGTTTATTTTATTTCATAGTGATGTATGTGATGAGCAGAATTCCTATAACAAAATTCAGTTATCTTTTCATCACATCGAGTTTTTTACAATCTTAATTTCAGAAAATTTTCATCTTTGCTTCAAACTACATTGAAGGATTCAATTACTAACTAAGAGATAACAGAGAGTGATAAAAATTATAATTTAACCAATATTATGATCATATAATTGATTCTTCTAAGATAATAATATTATAATATTTAGTTATCCATTGGTATGTTGAAAATAGTTTTGAAAATTAGTTATTAATTTGTTTCTAATCATTATCGCAAATAGTTATCTATTGATTAATTAAAGACCTTTATCCTATTTGATTAGCGTATAATGATTGCAATCGATTATAATTGGTTTAGTGTAAATTTTATTATAATAGTGTTTATTTTAATTTATAATAATTTATAATATATTATTTTAATTTAATTTAAATTTGTCAACAAATGTGCTTTTTTTTTTTTAAATTGGTTTTCATATTTTCTTCATATAATTCATAAAATAATATTTTGTATGAAGTACTTTAGAATAAGAATATTTTTTATATAGGGCTGGATATATAAAAATATTTTTTTATCTATATATCTATTTATAGCAGTTTCAATATTGTAAAATGTTCAATATCTAATGTTTTAATTACATAATCATTATGAATATTTATTAATAAATACTTATGGTTCATTGATTTTAAGATCTCAAAATTTATTAAATATTGCTTTAAGTCCGATAATTTGATTTCTTTTTGTATTAAGCATGTAAGTCCATTGAATATTGTACTATAGTTACAACACTAATTGTATGGAAAATTGACAAGAGTCCAAGTCGAACAAATTCAGTGGCGTAAAAGGAGAAAAAGTTATTTTCCCCGAGTGTTTTTCTTCCCCCCATACTTAAATAGAATCAACAATCAATAAGAAGAAAAAAATTAATTCTCAAAGATATTACTCAACTCGAGTTTTTTATGTTATTTTTTATTCATATTAAATTCTTTGATGTTCTTGCTATTGTCGAATCTCTATGGAAGGAGGGAAAGGGAGGGCAGTCCCTGTTGTGATGGAGCACCCTTGAGTATGGGAGAAAATGTGTAAAACTTCAAACAGATTGTACAATTAATGAGGCAAGATGCTGAACATCACAAACCTACCGAGAATTCCTCGTTTTTTGAAAAGTGACAAAAACAATGCCGGCAACGCATTGAACACTCCGACCTAAGGTTCAGTAGCGGCATGCGTTGCCAAGAGCAGCAAGTCGGCGATAAACATTGTAAAGTACTATATTTCATTAAGCATCATCGCATTTCAGAATGATATCCTCTTAATACTATCAAACATAATTTTTTTAGTGGGAACATTTAGAGGGAGCTACACCATATTTGCCTATCGTATGGGATTAAACCCCTTAAACCCCCACCAAGTAGTCTGACTTAACAATGCAAGATGCTCAACGTCACAAACGCCATCGAATCACCTTTTTTTCTGAAACACTGTCTAGAACGTTGAAACTCCGCCCTAGTGCTCACCAGTGCAGCACCTTGCCACTGAACCACGAGTCGAACTAATAAACTTTTATAATATTACATATATTTTCGTAATACTGTTTCTTAATAAAGTCAATTACATCAGTAGGTCGGTCGATACATATCATTTTTGTGTTATTCGATAAAAAATATTCTATGTATTGTAAATTATTTCATTTTCTTTCTCTTAATGTGGAAAGGAAACTAATATATTTTCCAGAAATTTCTACAAACCAATCATAAAGAAAGTATTGAAAATCAATTTCAAAATAGTTTTAGTATTTCTTGAAAAGTTTTTTTTTTTTTTTTTTTTAGTTTATTGTTGAATTCCAGAAACATCTACAGCTGTTGAGGCATCATATATATATATATATATATATATATATATATACGTGTGTGTGTGTGTGTGTGTGTATTTGACAAAAGAAATCCGAAATTCACTGAATATTGAAAATAACATTTATTTATTATTTATATTTCGTTATTTCATTCATTTTTTTTTTCTCATTTCAGGAAGAGAAGAGTCAGATAATAACAACCAACGTCTGGCTGAACCTGGTAAGAGAATTTATCTTTCTGCATTGTGAATTTATGCATGCTTGCATTGTCTGTTTATTTTTTGTTTCCTATATATTATGAGTAATCTTAATAGGAAAATTTCTATATTATGTTAAATATTAAGTAATATCTATAATCAAATATGAACTTTTCACTTAAATTTAATTAAATTTTGCACATAATTTGAATTATTTATTTTTACGAAATTTTTAAATGTTTGCAGAATGCAATGATTAGAAACTGATGTTGAGAAATTAAATAAAGGGAGTTGATATTTCTATATTGTTTGTTTATCTTTCTTTTCTGTTTTTCGATCTAATTTTATTAATTTTTTTTACATATTCTGAATAATGTTTTTTTATAAAAGTTTAAAATTTTTGAAAACAGAAATGATCCTATATTGATGTTGAGAAATTAAATAAAATGAAATTGATCTTTCTATATTATTTATCTCTTTATATTTCTTTTTTGCTTATCAGTCTTTCTATATTGTTTATCTTTCTATTTTTTTCTCTATCCATAAAAATTTAATTAAATATTTTATATACTCTAAATAATTTCTTTTATATAAAAGTTTAGAAGTTTTGCAGAATGAAATGATCCGAAACTGAAATTGAGAAATTAAATAAAATGTAATTGATTTTTCTATATTGTTTATCTATCTACCTAAATTTAATTAAATTTTTTACATATTCTAAATAATTTCTTCTTATACAAGTTTATGATTTTTGTAGAATAAAATGAACCGAAAATGATGTTGAGAAATTAAATAAATTGTAGATGATCTTCCTATATCGTTTATATTTCGGTATTACATGTCTATCTTTCTATATTGCTTATTTTTCTATATTACATGTCTATCTTTCTATATTACTTATCTTTCTACATTTCTATTTTGTTTATCTATGTAAAATTATTTTTTTTACTTATTCTGAATTATTCTTTTTTATAAAAGTTTAAAATTTGTACACAATGAAATCATCTGAAACTGATGTTGAGAAATTATAAAAAATCGAGTTGATATTTCTATATTGTTTATCTTTCCATATTGCGTGTTTATCTTTTTATATTTTTATATATTCTAAATTAATTAAGCGTTTTAAGTGTTTTGAAAGTTTAAGTTATTTTTTTAAAAAGTTTAAAATATTTTCAAAATAAAATGATCTGAAACTGATGTCGAGAAATTAAATAAAATTTAGTTGATCTTTCTATATTGTTTATCTTTCTAAATTTCGTGTTTTTCTTATTATAGTGTTTATATTTCTATATTGCACTTTTATCTTTTTATGTTTTTATTTTGTTTACCTATCTATCTAAATTTAATTAAATTTTTTACATATTCTGAGTAATTTCTTTTTATAAATTTTAAAAATTTTTCCATGATGAAATGATCTGAAAATGATGTTCTGAAATGAAATAAAACAGAATTGTCCTTTCTATATTTTTTATCTTACTATATTGCGTGTTTATATTTCTATATTGATTATCTTTCTATATTTCGGTTTTGTTTGTCTTTCTATATTTTTGTTTTGTTTTTCTTTCTGTATTTCTATTTTGTTTATATTTCTATCTAAATTTAATCAATATTTCTACATATTCTCAATAATTATTTTTTATAAAAGCTGAAAATCTTTGCAGAATGAAATGAACCAAAACTGATGTTGAGAAATTAAATAAAATGGAGTTGATCTTTCTATATTGTTAATCAAACTAAGTGTGAATAATTCAATGCTAGGTAGTTCAAAAATTAGGTGTAAAGTTCAAATTATATTTTTAATTTATTTATTTAAAAACTGATACAACTTGCATCGTATTAATGTCAATATAATAAATATTACCAACTACATATTTTTTAATTTTATAATGTTTCAAACGAATCAATTAAGTTAAAAAAAATAATGGAAAAAACCCACCAATTATGAAACACCGGTCTTTTTTTTGTAATTTTTATCGATTTTTTGCCATCTAATTTACTCCCAAAAGTTTTGTATCCTTGCAAAAAAAGGAACAAAGAAAAATACATTCCGCCACATAATTATTTATCAAGTACTTATTTGGAGAGGTGGATATGAATGGTTTTCAAAAAATAGAAACCTATTCATCGTTGAAATAAAACCCGAAACAAAATCTTGAGAAAAGAAGGGTTTTCTTTTATGTAGAAAAAATATGCAGAAATCATCGATCATCTTTTGAGACTTAAATTGCATTCATTACAGTTTCAGTCTCTCATGATAGTAACGAAGTTTCCTGTATCTACTTCTTCCTTTGATATGGGAAAGAAACGTTGAATTAGTTTCTGTTCTCGCGTTCCCTGAGAGACCCTTCTGAAGTGAAACATTCTTCAAACATGTGCAGGAAATTAACTTACAAAATAGTTCACAATAAATGTGTTTTGGACATTGGAATCTTTTATTGCAATAATAAGCAAGTAAGAAATGATTTGTTGGGATTATTTCCTTCTGAAAATATGACCCAGTTTTTGTTGCGCATTGTTGGAACAGTCATCGATATATAACATTCACACCTGTGCTGTCTGGGGGACAATTGGTAGCGTTCTGACCATTGGTGCTTCAGGTTCGAATCTTGGTGGTAGTATGGATGTTTGTTTGTGGATCGGTATCCATGTTAATATGCAGGTCCCAGTCTAATTAACGTAAAGTGTGCACAAAAGGACAGTAGAGCGGCAATCTATACCTAAGCCACTTATGGTCTTGACAACATATATTGGTTATAAAAAGGAGTTAAAATTGTGAACATTTTCTCCCATTGATAATCGCATTGGTCTCTCTAAATTATTACTAACTAAATACGGAATAATTTTTTTTCACAGAAGTTTAAAATTTTTAATATGGGAAAGAAACGTTGAATTAGTTTCTGTTCTTGCGTTCCCTGAGAGACCCTTCTGAAGTGAAACATTCTTCAAATATGTGCAGGAAATTAACTTACAAAATACTTCACAATAAATGTGTTTTGGACATTGGAATCCTTTATTGAAATTATAAGTAAATAAGAAATAATTTACTGTGATTATTTCTTGCTGAACGTATGACCAAGTGGGTGTTGCGTATTGTTGTCCCAGTGATCGACAAGTAACATTACCAACGTTGGTCTTTGTAACATATATAGCTTAAACAAGTGATATATAAAAAAACGTTTTAAGTCAATTCCTACTTTTTTTCACTATATCGCAGAAAGTCCTTTATAAATAATTTTCATTCATTTTTTTAAGTTTATCTGGCACCATCTATTGGTAGATATATACAACTTAAATTTTAAAAAAAACTAAAATTAATTCATTGAATTTAATTACTGAATTAATATTTGAAAAAAACTGTATTAACATCCAGTGTCATCCACTACAAGTTCAAAAAAGATGTATTTGAACTTGTATGGATGAATATTTTATGAACGATTGAAAATTTGAACAAGATATATATAGGGATAGTGTGAGCTAATAGAAGGAATTGAAAAAAGCGAGTAAAATTGTCAAACCTTTCTCTCATTGATGATCGTATTGATCTTCCTTCAATATTAACTAAATTTCCCACCGGAAATCAGTATTATTCGCCACATCTAAAAATAACGCCAATCATTTTGAAGGAATGACTTAATTTAACATTGTAACGGTGCTTCCACCCAAACACTGGCAGCGTACTTATGGCTAATTGGGTAGCTCTCTGGCCTTTGTTACCACATGCTTCACATTCTAATTCTGGCAGTAGCATAGATGTTTGTTAGTGATTTGGAATCCACGTTAAACTGTAGGTCCCGGTCTAATTAGCCTAAATTGTGTAAAAATGACCATAAAGCGACAAACGGATTCTTAGATTCACCTGAGTGGCAGTACAGTACAACTTGAGATACCGCTGAGAAACGTTTAATTTATAGTCTCTCATAAGGAAAGTATATTTCGCGTACCTTGCGCTCAACCGTGTGTCGGATTTTTGGCTTGAAGTGGAGTTCTTCCACAAATTTGTAATTATCTATCTATAAGTATGTTAAATATTCCATGTCTCCATTTGTATGTGCGTGTGCAAATAAAGCTGTGAGTTCACACCCACGTCGCAAATATTTCAACCCAACCTCAAGGCCAGTCACAATCTGATTGCCCAACTTGCAATCACTAAAGTGCGATGCCTGAACGTATAATCCATATCTGTCCATTACAATCTGGGACCGGAACACACACACTAGAACACGACTTTTAGATTTATACTAGTATATTGGTTACTTCATCTCGTTGTTGTGTTGTTGTGACAAATCCTCAATGTCCTGCAGTGCGGGACGGACATCCCATGAGTGATCTACTCATGGATGGAGGGAAAGGGGCCGCTTCTGCTGTGATGGAGCACGCGAAGGTAGAAGTCTGACTTTTGCTCCGTGACGCTCTTACAGTCATATGAGGCCGGGACCTACGGCTTAAAATGGATTCCGAACCACTACAAACATCCATGGCACGCCGGGACTCGAACCCGAATTCTGTTGTACCGAGCGCCAGAGCGCTAGCCACTAGACCATTCAGGCCCACTTCGTCTCGTATTATCCAATTGTAGCTTGGTACTGAATAAATAGAGAATAATTTAATACTCATAAGTCATAACAAAATATATTCGAAGACAGGAATGAATAAAAATGCCTTTTATTCACCAACAGAGAATGTTTTAGACATTCGAAAAGATACCTTCCCTCACGAACTCTTAAACACTATAGTAGCCTCCATTCATAGTTAACCTATTGACATCATCATGACTGAAATGGTATCAATCATCCTAATGTTGTCAATAGCTTAACGGATTCTTAGGTCACGTATAAATAGATCAAGTAGAATTAGGTAATATGATCAGGAAATACATATCACACCCATAAATCGATATGTTAGGGCAAATACATATTTGCACGTTGCATATTAGTCGGATGTCAGCAAATCTCTTTTGTAAAAGTTTATTTTTATATTTGTATTTATTTTGAAAAACGCATATTTTGATGAAATAATAAATTTTCGGATTTGATATTATATTTTGTCATACATAAGTATTTTAATAATTACACTTATAATTTTGTTATCTATAAGTGAAGGCATCGTATTCAATTCTTACTATTAGCTCACACTCTCCCTATATATATCTTCTCAAATTTTCAATCGTTCATAAAATACTTTTTATTCATCCACTCAAGTTCAAATACATTCTTTCTGAACTTGTAGTGAATGACACATGATGTTAATACAGTTTTTTCAAATATTAATTCATTAATTAAATTTAATTAATTAATTATATTTTTTTTAGATTTAACTTTGCATATATCTACCAATAGATGGCACCAGATAAACTTAGAAAAATGAATGAAAATTATTTACAAAGGATTTTCTGCAATAGAGTGAAAAAAAAGTAGGAATTGACTAAAAAAAAATTTTTTTATATTACTTGTTTATGTGAAAGAGATGATTAGGAAATATAAAAGACGGCAAAAGCAGATATCAAACATTTATGTATTTTTTGCATTTGGTATATTTACTTAACACTGGCAGGTTCTACAACTTGGCAGCAGGCTAAAACTTGGCTTTTTTAAGATATTTTTGCATTGATATCGCTTATAATTAAAAATAACTTTGCGAATTACTTTTACATCTATTTTCTTAATGGTAATTTGCAGTACAATTTTGATTCCTTGTGAATTGCAATGCTTTTTTTAAATGCATATTGACTATGATAAACAAATCAAAGATTGGTAGTTATTGACACACGAGTTTATAACAAAAATGCAATAGGTTGTGGCCCGCTGTGTACTTCGTTATATGTTAAATTATACTATAGAAAAACCATTTAACGTTATATTAAAAACATTATTTTAGTTTTGACATTATAATAATATTACGATGTCAATTGTTTGACATTATAATTAATGTCAAAATTATTAATTGTCAAATTATATAAATTGGAATTATATAATTTTGACATTATATTAATTTTAAAAAACACATGTTTTGATGAAAGAATAAATTTTAAGATATGAAAATGCTTTAATTTAATAAAAAAACTTTTAAGTATTAGAAAATATGAAATAAAATATTATTCTAATTTCTTACAAACTAGAAGATACGAATTTTCAAAAAAAAATTATGATAATATATTCGGGAAAATATTTCAAAGTGATAGTTTCAAATGTTCCAGGTTGAAAATTATAAATGTCTATCAAGAATGTACGAAAATACAAATGCTTTGATAAATACAAAATATTTACGAGTTACATTTAGATTTGGTGGTTTCAAAATGAAACCGATTTCTAAAATATTTATTAAATTAATTTAGTAATATATGCGATATGCTATACGCTTTTTATTTTATTTTGCTATTTATTTTAGTTACATTGTTTATATATAAAAAAGAAACGGAAAAATAACTTTTATTGCTTCTTTTTTTTTTTAATTCAATAACTTTATTAGAAATTGCTTAATTGGTTATTTAGCCATAGAGATTCGTTAAAGAATATTATGTTCATTATTTTTTAAGGACTATACAAGAAGCTTGAAATCTGAAGGAAATTGTTTTATAGCGTGCTATTTTTTTATCATAACAATTAAGTTATGAGAAACTTTGCGTTGATTGAAATATTGCCCCCTAGAAAATATAAAAATAACTGCAATAGAATACCACATCACGCATCGTATGGTAATACGAATATTCTTCATCATCGGCGCAACAGCCTCATCATAGGCGAAGGCTTCTGCTTACTAGCAGATGGTATCTTTTGATGATGTAAGGTTGTCAGCCTACGCTGTACAATCATATTAGACTGGGACCAGCTGTTTAAAGTGAATTTCAAGCCATTAGAAACGTGTGTGTGTTGTCGGTGGGCGGGTGTGTTTATGTGTGTACACGCATACACACGCTTACTTATACTTATATATATATATAAGTATATCATTGTTGTTTTTCGAATTGAATTTATAGCCACACTCATTATTTAAAGCATTGTAATTCGCGTGATTCATACCCAGTAGTAAATCGCATCCATTGCAGTCACTGTTCTTTTAAACAAGGAGACTCAATTGCGAATGTGACAACTTGAAATAAGCAACTCACATGGCGAATCAGGCTACCAGACGAGAGTTTTCTGGTTTTTTCCCCGAATGAAAACCAAATGTGAGTTTGTAAATCCTAAAAGTCGAAACGGAATTTAATGCTATCAGTGAGATGATCTTTGTAAGCATAAGAAAAGTACGAATGCGTGACTCGTGGCTCAGTTGCAACGTGCGCCACTGGTGAACTTGAGGGCTGATCTTCAACCCGCTGGCTGCTTTATTATAGGCACTGTTTCAAAAAAGGAGCAGACTCGATGGATTAATCGGACTAACTGGGGGGAGTTTCTCCCTTACTATACGCCGAAGAGGATAGCTCCCTCCTAAAAGTCCTCCACAAAGCTACTGTCCTCTTTCCTCAGCGACTCGGGGTAACGTTAGGATATGGAATGTCCATCCCGCACTGCAGGACACAGAAAAACATGAGCCCAAGCCAATGTTTGTTTTTATTTTCAATGCCAAGGCAGGTACAATTAGAATAAAAATAATAATAATAACAAGGAAAAAAATACAAAAGAATAAACGTCCAAAAAATGCAAAGATGACCGAAGTCATTGTCTTAAGATTTCTCTTGCACGCCAATAAAGCACTGTCTCCGAGTCGCCGTCAAGTACCGCACATCGTTGGAGGTGGTCTCTGTTCATTGGGTCTGTTGAACCACATTGGCCACAAGGGTTCGAAAAGATTTTAATGCGATGGAGATGTACTGCTAGACAGTCATGGCCTGTCAGAACTGGGCGACAGCATGCCGTCGCGGATTACTGGGTATTGCTAAAAGATCTTCAGCTCCTTAACACTTTGACTTAATTCCCCCTTGAATTTGTAACTTGTGGTTTCTAGTCATTATTTGTTTGATATATAATTTTATAGAATGGAGTGACAGTGACGGAGATCTCGTTTGAAGTAGTTTTGAGCCTCTTTTTGCTAGACAATCGGCCTGCTCGTTCCCAAAAATTCCACAGCGGCCAGGTATCCACTGTGTACCCCCCGTTTTATTTTTAAAGGCCCCAGCCAATGTTCTACACAAAAAATTTTAGTGCTTACCGATGTCGATTTAAACCAACGAGATGGTATAAAAAACATACATCAATTATCTTTCTATGAACTGTTTCTTAGAATTAATATTTTGGAACAAATTTATCAATAATTACTGAAGTGGAAAGGATCTTTGAAACAGGTCCTACCCCAAAAATATAATAATAATTCACTATAAAAATATATTAAATATGTTATAAAAATTAATTATAATGTACAAAATAATTAAAAACATTTATATTCTTTAAAAAAGCTTTGTTCAACGTATTTATTTATTAGCAACCTTTTGAAGAACGCTAAAAGATCGAAAGAAAGAGAATTGATTGCGAGTGTGACAACTTGCTGTAAGCGACCCGTATGGAGGATCAGGCTACCATATATGAGTTTCCCCGAATGAAAAGCAAAATTTGGTTAGTGACTCATAAAAATCACATCGGAATTTAACGTTATTGGTCGGATAGTCGTTGTATGTATAAGAAAATCCCTTTTTTTTAAAATTTAGCAGGCAATATTTTATGCCATAAGAAAGGGCTGCACCACCGTTACTCATTTAGCTCTACCCAGATGGCACGAGTAGCCTGAAGATATGCTACTCGTGGTGCTATGCGGACGCTAGTGACACTACCTCCCGCCACGCTCTACAATCATATTAGACCAGGGCCTGCTGTTTAAAGTGGATTCCGTACCACTACAAACATAACCGCCGGGATTCGATCCCGAAACCTGTGGTTTTGAGCGCTAGCCACTAGGCCATCAGACCCTATAAGACAAATCCGAGTCCCAGACAACGTTCGACAAAAGCAATTTTAATCTTTGCAAATGTCAGTTTGAATCTACAATATGATATAAAAAATTGCGTCAATTAGCTTTTGATGAAATATTTATTCGATTTAATATTTTGGGGAGAAAGAACTTTTATCAATAATTATTAAAATGGGAAGAATCTTTGGGGAAAAAATCACCCAAAAATAAATAAAATAATATTGCAGTATAAAAATACGTTAAATGCGTTATAAAAATTAATTATAATGTACAAAATAATTTTTAAAAATTTATATTCTTTTAAAAAAAGCTTTGTTCAATGTATTTATTTAACAACCTTTTGAAGAGGTTTAATTCTGCATTATTTCAAAAGCAATGCATTTTAATAAAGTATTAAAAAATCATATCGAAATATGCCTCTAATGTTAATATAAAAATGGCTTCTCTTATTTCTCTTTACCAAACAAACTGAGGAAATATGCCATCTTCAAATAAGATTATAATATTCTGGAGAGTACTTAAATTTCCATTATCTTTCTAATTAATTTTCCCGAGTCAAATTAATTAGTTTCTCCTTTTTTTTTTATAATTCTTAAATCTAAAACTTGTTGCAAACCGCATCTAATACGGGTGCATTGTTCTTTTTGTCATTAGGAAGAGAAATAATGTTTGTACTTTTTGAAATTAAAAATTCATTATCTTTTGTTCATAAAATTAAAGCAACAAGATTACTTAAGTACGGTAATCCATAATAGAAGAGGATATTGTTTTCTTATTCTTATAATTGCAATATTGTATAGTATTATTTTGGTAACTTTGTGCAGCAATTTAGAAATTTAAATTTCATTTTACTTTACTTTAATAACTTTTTTTTGAAAAATAAGAAATTAATATTTATTTTATTCAATTTTTTAAATAGTCTCTTTTATTTGTTGTAGTAGTTGTTGTGGTGACAGATGGCCGAATAACTGGCCTTCGGTGCCAATTGTTTCGTATTCGAGTCCCGGTGGTGCCACGGATGCTTATAATGGTTCGGAATCCACTTTAAACAGTAGGTCTTAGCCTACTATGGCTACTAGTACTACATCACTGTGACTACAGCTGAGTTGCCCTTATACAGTTTGAGAATGATGTGGGTGAGAAGTCTGATTGGGCTCCGTGATGCTCTTACAGTCCTATAAGACCGGGACAGACTGCATAAAGTGGATTGCAACCACTGCAAACATTCAGGGTACTGCCGGCACTCGAAGCCTAAACCTGTGACACCGAGCGTTAGAGCGCTAGACACTCAGCCATTCGGGTCCCGACCTACTATAACTGTAAAAGCGTTGGACATAGGACGAAACCCCGTAAGAAGAATACATCTTCTGTCTCGAAATCTACCTTAGCCTTAGCCCACCATGAGGCCACCAATGAAGAATTATTGTGAAAAAAAAACACAAAATATGCAATATTTAAAATCTATTATATAGAACCAAAACGATATCAAGGATAGCAAGTTGGATTTTCTTGCTCAGATATACATTTTTGAACACGAAAAGCGAAACCCAGCAACGCCAATGTCAGGAATGAACACATTGAATATGTATGTAAAGATGTTCTTTATTTGGGTTTAGAGAGGATGGTAAGAACCCCAATTGGGGGTTATTCTTTTAAAATCATGAGGTGACACTATGGTTACAGAATAAAACGATCTCAATGGCGCAACCACAAAGTAGAGTTTTTCGAACAAGGAATAATGATCGTGATGAATGTGAATCATTATTTTTAAAACGTTTATAATGAGGCAACTCAAATCTTTATTAAAGGATTTGCAGATGAATAATAAAACTTCAGCAACTACTTAGAGACGAATCTACAAAATGAAACACTCATTATAGAACTTCTGTAGTATTTTAAATTCATTGTTTCTTCAATTCTTATAAAAAAAATTACCATTAGTAAGTTTCCTTATGAACTTTAAGAATGGTTGTTTTTTTAGTAAGTTTCCTTATGAACTTTAAGAACTTTAGGAATTAATTGTGTTTTGCGACTCAATTAGTATGAGTCGCAAAAACCTAAACTTAAAAACTTAAAAAAAAGAAAAATTTAAACGGTAATTATGTATAATTACCAGTGAATTAATTTGGTGTTTAGTAATAATAGATTCCCTTAGATTGCTTATTAACAGTGTGTAACAGCATAATATGGGTCAAAGAAGCAAACAAATTACTTTTACCCTGGGTAACTTTGAATCTGCTACATATCTTGTATTTTAGTATATATAGTAAGTGTGACTAACAGACTCACATCAAAATGTTTTTTTTCCCCTTTACTTTTCAAAAGCCGTTCAAATTGCTTAAAATTATTTACTTTAATTTTTATAAAGGGTTCTAATCATAGTTTTTTTTCTACGATAATTTAAGCGGTTTTAGGCGTATAATTCTACAGATTCATTCCTGTCTACATTGTTAATGACAATGACTTTAAATAATATCTTAAAGATTATCATTACTCCTGCATTGTTAAATGAATTCAGCCAGAGCACATATTTACTTTATCGTCAATCTTTGTTGTCTAGAAAATTCTTGTTTAATATCATGATCCCTGTCTTTGCATAGTCTTATCAGAGTGTTTGTAATTAAATTTCCTTCAAATTTGTTAAACGATATTTTTATAAATTTTCATATGAGTAATTAATCACTGTTTTTTGCAAGAAAGGGACATATTAATGATTCATGTAGCAATTTATTTTTGAGTTTAATTTTCGTTAACGGTTTAGTTATATGTAATTTTAAATACACTAACAAATCTTTTTGTCATATCACAGTGTAAAATATCAACAAATAGGCAAGCACTTATTTAATAAATTTTTCAATGTCGTTTTTACCTTCTACCACAAAATTAGGTGTGAAAAATTTATTTGAGGATAATACACAGTGAATTTTTTTTTTAATTTATGCAAGTAAAATTTGATCAACGTTTATAAAAGTGACCATTAATACTACTGTGATTATTAATTTTTTTAATAATTTAACTATTTTTACTACTGTGACAACTTAATTGTTTTTTTATTCTACCTTATATTTTTAAAGTGATAATTGGAATTTACAAAGATTATGTTTCAAAATAATTTTACAAGCGTAGTTGGACATAACTTTAAATTTTTTTGAACACAATAAGACCTTTTAGAAAACTATAAATAACATTTCTAGTTTAAACGAAAAATTGATTAATAAAATAACAATTTAAACTGTTTTGAAAAGATGCAGTTTCTTTAAATTATTTTGATTCAAAATCAAGAATGCTTTATCAATACTTTGCTATACAATGTATTTATAAAAGATATACTTTTTATCATTTCAATTATTAATATATGTGGGCTTTTGGACAATGTTTTCCGTCTGTGAATTTTCAATCACAGTTATCGTGTCAAATTTTCAAGTAGAAAGCAGTTTTCATTCAAAAATTCTTCTTTCAGTTATTTGCATATTAACCTTGAAATACTAAGGTTTTTCAAGTTTATTCTTCTGCACAACTTTGACTGACAATTTCTCTGATATGTATAATTCTAAAAACTATTAATATGAAAACAAACAACTAGAAGCAATAAAGTATCATGGTTCCTAAAGATTGTAGCCCTCCTACATCCAGTACCTAAGAAATGAAAGTAAAAACAAATTATTAGGTAGATAGTTATTTTCTCTGCATACCATCTAAATTACGTCGCGTCAATGTGAGGAGAGAAAACCTAAAAATTCTCGCCATAAAAATATTTCTCAGAACTTCGGTATTTTGCCGGCAGCGCTCTTTGACAACTTCTCCTTCAAGTTGTTAAATAAGTTGGGATGATTCGATTTTTATGTATATTGAATACTTTGCCCCTTTCAGCACATTCGATTCACATTTTGAGAATTACAGATTGAACCACTCAGACGAAAATTAGTCATGTATAAAAAAAAAAAAAAAAAAAAAAAAATGTTACAATTTGATTTTTTTTGTTATTTATTTTTAGTTCAAATAATTAATTAATCTAAAGTTTATATGTTTTTCAATCCCTACTATTAGCTCACACTCTCCCTATATATATCTTGTTCAAATTTTCAATCGTTTCTAAAATACTTTTTATTCATCCACTCGAGTACAAATACATTTTTTTGAACTTGTAGTGGATGGCACTGGATGTTAGTACAGTTTCTTAAAATTTTAATTCATTAATTAAATTTAATTACATAGTAACAAACAAAAATAATAGTCAACACCATAACATAAAAGGAAAATGGAAAATTTCAAGAAAATTAACTTTCAATTTTGCCACTTTATATTGTGATTCTGTCATATGTATATACTAATTGTAATTATTTAATGAAAAGTAACTAAAATAAATTTTTTCTTTGTTGACCTAACTAGGAATTGACTTAATTTTTTTTAATTATTATTGTTTTAAATTCAATAGAAAATTGAACTATAGGGAATATTCAAAAATTATTGTTAAAAAATACCAGAGTTTGTAAAGACGTCTTTCAACTAATTAATTAAGATGGATTTAAGCTGCAGAAATAATTAAGAGTGTATTGAGTATTAATTAAAAAGTATATCCCTGTCGGAAGGAAAACTCCAAAAAATTTTTTTTAAAAAAGAAATCATTAAAATAAAAGTTTAATTCCTAAAAGATTTAAATTTTATATTGAAGCTAGTAATACGTGTTTGCATTTTTTTATTTAATTTTAAAAGAAATTATGCAGTTTTATAATTCTTAGATTTAAATTCTAAGAACTTATTTGCTTCTGAGAAAGTAGGACAATAGCTGTATTTTCTTTCTTAAATCCGTAGTGAATCTCCTGGGAGAAATTCAGAATACAGAATAAATATTTTATTCTGAAAGAATAAAGAAATCATACTAACGCAAAAATTAATAGAACACATAAAATATGGAGAGGCCTGATGGCCGAGTGACTGGCGCTCGGTGCCACAGGTTTTAGGTTTGAGTCCCGGCTGTACCATGGATGTCTATAGTGGTTCGGAATCCCCTTTAAACGTAGGTCCCAGATTAATATGACGTTGATTAATCGAGCGTTGTGCTGACAGTCCTAAATGATAAAAATACAACATCTAATATCTAGAAATCCGCCAGTAAGCATACGGCCTTGACCCAGCATAAGGTGGTTGCTTCCCTGATCGTGGTACAGTATGAAAACAAACAAGTAATATAAAAAAAAAATTTAAGTCAATTCCTATTATTTTTCATATATTACAGCAAGTCCTATATAAATAATTTTCATTAATTTTTTTAAAGTTTATCTGGCGCCATCTATTGGTAGATATATGCAACTTAAATCTAAAAAAAACTAAAATTAATTAATTAAATTTAATTACTGAATTAATATTTGAAAAAACTGTTTTAACATCGAGTGTCATCCACTACAAGTTCTCTCTGACTGTGTTTCTTCTCCTGGTTGCTGAGACCATGCCACCGACATCCGATGCTGTTCCTCTAATAGGTGACATTATTTAAATCAATTTTCAATAGAGATTTAATTAATAAATTATTCACCTTTAACATACCTATGTATTTTTTTTTTTTTTTTAAAAATGAAAGATAATAATAATCATAGGAAACAAGTAATCTAAAAAAAAAAAAAATTAAAGTCAATTCCTACTTTTTTCCCCATTATATTGCAGAAAGTCCTTTATAAACAATTTCCATCCATTTTTTTAAAGTTTATCAGGCGCCATCTATTGGTAGATACATGCAACTTAAATCTAAAAAAAACTAAAATTAATTAATTTATTTTAATTACTGAATTAATATTTGAAAAAAATTGTACTAACTTCAAATGTCATCCACTACAAGTTCAAAAAAATTTATTTGAACTTGAGTGGATGGATAAAAAGTATTTTATTAACGATTGAATGCTTGAACAAGATATATATAGGGAGAGTGTGAGCTAATAAAAGGAATTGAAAAAGAATTTGTGGAAATTAATGTCATTAGGACAAACACTTGTCTGTTCATGAAGGAAAACAACAAATAGATATTACTCATTACGAAATTTAACATCAATTAACTACAATTATTATATGGCACAACTTCTCACCTCTTCATACTCAAGATTAAATTATACAACATTTGTTGTCCACACTTCATTGAGAATCTGTTCCAGTTATTGAGATTTCTCCCGCGGATATAATAGTAATGCGCGGTGTCTCCTCAAAGCATCCCACACATGTTATATAAAATTTAAATGGAAGTATGCTAGCTAATCTATTTCAGTTATATTTTCAATTTTACTTGAACAAGTTTGATGTGACCTAGCATTATCTCCGATGAAATCTGCATCAGTAACAACTCAGAACAGATTCCCGCCAAGATTTGGTATGATTTGTAGCTATACGATCATTTCCTTGTACACTTTAGGCTAATTAGAGAGTGACCTACAGTTTAACTTGGGTTTCGAAGCACTCACAAACATCCATTACACCACCAGGATTGGAACCTGAAGCATACTAGTAGCAATGGTTAGAGCGCTAGTCAATTGGCCACCAGGTCATTTAGAGGTTTGGTTTGGTTTGTCGCTCTACGGTCATCTTGTGCACACTTTATGCTAATTAGACTGGGACCTACAGTTTAATGTGGATTCCGAACCACTCACAAATATCCAGGCCAGGATTAGAACCTGAAGCCTGGGATGCCATTTGGCCACCAGGCCGATAGGTCACTCAGAGGAGGATTACTTGCTAACAATAGCGATCTCCAATCTTTGTCGAAAGTTTCGTGTGGTGTCAATTAGAATCTTCGTCACAAAGTCTCCCCAGACATGCATGTCAGTACCATTATGTAATCTCTCTCATTAAAGAAATAAAACCTTGTCTCTATAGCAGCTTTTGACATTGGTCTGTGAATCGAATACGACCTTCATCTATAACAAGTAATATAAAAAAAAAATTCAAAGTCAATTCCTACTTTTTTTCACTCTATTGCAGAAAGTCCTTTATAAATAATTTTCATTCATTTTTTTTTTAATTTTATCTGTCACCATATATTGTTAGATATTTGCAACTTAAATCTAAAAAAATCTAAAATTAATTAATTAAATTTAATGAATGAATTAATATTTGAAAAAACTGTATTAACATCAAGTGTCATCCACTACAAGTTCAAAAAATGTATTTGAACTTGAATGGATGAATAAAAAGTATTTTATGAACGATTGAAAATTTGAAAAAGATAGGAGGAGTGTGAGCTAATAGAAGGAATTGAAAGAGGACGTAACTCCATTGATAAAATATCCAACCTTTGTGTACATTACAGCATTCTCAGGGGGAAACTGTCAATTGAGAACTGCCAAGAATGCTACATGCGGCATGTGGGAGAATATGCCACCTCTAAGAAGGTGTTTGACCACAATAAAGCACGCCGATTCCTATTCTTCTGCTGTGCTATATTGCTCGATAATTGGCATCGATCTCTTTTCATCTGCAAGGGGTTAATTCGGTCTTTTATTTTCGGATTTTTTCCAGGTTGCCCACAACAAGCCTTTCTTACAGCTGTATCTTTGATTTTTATGATTTTCATGAACTTGACAGGACACTTATGTCGATTCAAAGGGTTTATCTACTATGCTAATTCTCAAGATTTTCAATTATTTTAACAGTCGTCAAAATGAGTTAATTTAATGATATTGCACCATATTGCACGTATGATCATTTGAACTTGGTGAAAAAAAATTTTATAATGCATTTCGTCTATCTTTTTATAGCAGTCTTCAAAAGCGAGCATTGATTGTATGCTTTTTACATATGTCATGTAACCTGTGATATATTATTTCTGATATTTGAATTACGAAACAACTTTCTTCTGAAATGTGTTTTCATTGTGTTAGCAACAAGATCTTTTCTAAAATACCATGCCTTGAAAACTAAAAAATGTCCTACCTTAAGTTTTCTAAATGACATGCCTTTCTAAATGTTATGACTTATGTTTTCTAAATGGCCTACCTCTCTAAATGTCATGCCTTAAGTTCTCTAAATGGCCTACTTCTCTTAATGTCATGCCTTAAATTTCTCCCGTCATTGTTTATTTACTTTTATCACATTTTCTTAGTCTTATGTTTCTTCTTTCCTCTTTTTGTTCACAAAAATGTTATTCCAAAATGATATTTGCTTTTTTTTTTCAATTCCTTCTATTAGTTCACGCTCATCCTATATATTTCTTGTTCAAATTTTTCAATCGTTAATAAAATACTTTTTATTCATCCACTCATGTTCAAATACAGTTTTTTTGAACTTGTAGTGGATGACACTTGATGTTAATACAGTTTTTTCAAATATTAATTCATTAATTAAATTAAATTAATTAATTAAAAAAAATTTTAGATTTAAGTTGCATATATCTACCAATAGATGGCGCCAGATGTAAGAGGACAATTTCAACTTTATTTATTAGGACATTCGGCAACATAGTTAAAAAAAAGTAGGAATTGACTTTAATTTTTTTTTTTTTTTTTATATTACTTGTATAAATCCTGCGTTTACATCATTGTGGGTTATTGAACTAGAGGCAACGGACGCGAATTGACAAATGAAATCGAACTAGAAGCATTCTTGTCACTACCAGAAATTGGCACGATATATCGAAATGGACAAAAAAGACCTTTCGTTGGCCTCGAGGTGTGGGTAAGGAGGGTGTCAACCCTCCACATGTTCCGCTTTAATGGAATTCATTCAAAATAACAGTGATAAAATGTGGACAGAGTATAAATCCTCTTCCGGGGGATGGTCCAGACAATGCATAGCAGCTAAAGCAGCAGGGCAATCCAAGACATGATGAGGAGTGAGCTCGATATAAGGCAGTTGTCACATTTTCGATATTTTTCAATGCCATTAGAAGAAATTTTCATATTTTTGTGGTGCTTCATCCTTAATCTTGTGAGAGCAGTAGCTATTTTTCTGTCGGCATTTAGTTCTGTAATTTGATATTTAGTTTTAATTTTAGAAGAAGTTTAGATTCTGCCAAGGCATTTGCAATCTCAAGGGAAGTAGGAATCGCAGTCTGATCCAGACTTCTGATATTCTTCGCCGAAGAATCTGCAATTTCATTAAATAAAAAAATCCACATGAGAAGAAATGCATTGTAGGATACACATTCTGCGTTAATAATGGATTTGTTCTCAACAAGATATAAGTCCAAGATTATACTTGAACAAAAACAATCATAAGGAAAATTTAAATTGAATAAATACAATAATAATATATAAACTTTTTATTTGATATATTCAATCATTTCCCTTTAGAAATTTCAAATATTTTAAGAAAACGAATAAAGCACCTCATCAATCAAATTCTTCCATGGTCATATTTTCATCGATCACTCTCAAGTTAAAGTTAAAAACTATTTATCATTAGATTTAATATTTCGACTTTATTTTAGAATCTTATTGATTTTGTTTTCGCATTTGAAAATAATGAGTGTAATTTCTTTCTTTCGTCAGTAATTTAGATCGTAGTTAATTAAAAAACTAAAAGATTATAAGATATTTGAAATTTATGAATAAAGTTTTTAGAAATTAAAAACTGAATTCAAATCCATACGATTTCAATTAAGATTTCACAATTTCTTTTTGCACTCAATTTCAAAATATTTCTATTCGATCTATCATTTGAATCTAAATCATTAGTTTTAGTCAGAGAGAGGCTTATAAAAATGTAAAACTGATTAATGATGCGATTTATTTATATTTCGTTTTATAATTCCTCTGAAATATTTCAAGAGTTATTATCTTACTTTATTTTGGATAACTCTAATCATTTGTTCACGTCTATATTCCCAAAGCGCATGTTTTCTATAATGATCTAATACGGATTGCTTTTTTAATTGTTTATGGAAAAATTAAAAAATATATAAAATGCTTCCAAAAACAAATTTCTAAATTAGAACAGAAATGTTCAGATTTCTGATAGATAATTTATTGTGAGTTATAGGAGCGAAATAAAACTTATATAAGATACTTATAATTTATTATTTAATATTAATTAGTAATATTACAACATTAATATTACATTATTATTATTTATTAATTATATTAATTTATTACTTATAATAATCCTATAACGTTAAGAAAAGAAGAAAATATGCAAATACTACTACAATTTTTCTTTTCTTCTTTTTAACAGCCAAACTCAAAATTAATGATATATTTTCACGAAACAGTTCTTAAATTGACTCTTTTACTATCATTAATAATATTTTTAGTAATATATGTTGACTAATAATCTGGACACATATTCTGGTTCCACAGATTTCGGGTTCGAGTCCTGGCATCCCCACTACAAACATCGTGGTGTTGTCATGGATGTTTGTAGTGACGCGGACTTAACTTTAAACATGTTTAATATGACTATAGAGCGTTGGTCATAATGCTGACAACCCTATCCCGTAAAAAGAAAACATCTCATGTTTCTGCATCTGCCTGTAGGCAATAGGGCTTGGCCTAACGTGGGGCTATTGCACAATTGAAGTAGAAGAAGAATACTGCACTGTCTCTGCAGTATTCTAATATGCACTGTCTCTGAATGATTTATAGGGCTACATATTATTATAAATATTTAATATAATTTCAATACGTTTCTTTGATAAGTTACTATAGTTTTGAGTGTTCATAAATTACAACTAAATTGATTTGGATTCATTTTCATCTAAAATGTTAAAAAGGCTAAGTAGGTTTAGCAATGGTTTTATGTCTTTGTTGTCAAATAAAACAACGAACGAACTGAACGAACCATCAATGTTTTTATTAGTATTTATGCTGGTATTGTACTTTTAAAAAAATATTTAAAATATTTTACTAATTTTCTCTGCAAAATGGCAAAACGGTTAAGTAGGTTTAGCAATTATTTTATGTCTTGGTTGTCAAATAAAAAATCCTTAATAACCTATTTAAGATTTCGCTAATATTGAACTTTGCAAAATGTTTGTTGATAAATAATATCAAATAACATATATAACAATATGAAATAACTGATATATAATACTAATATCAAATATTATGTTGATATTGTATTTCCTTCAGAATCACTAAAATACTTTCGTGGGTCACAATATTTTTAATTACACTACTCAACTGGTTCATTCCTTGACCTTCAGTGTCAACCGTTAAAAAGTGGACAGCAGAATTTAAACGTAATCGCACATCCCTCAAAGATGACCCACGTGAAGGACAGCCGAAAACGGCAACCGCACCGGAAAACATCGAAAAAGTGCATGGTATCGGGTTGGACGATAGGTGAGTGAAGGTGAATGAGATAGCTAAAGCTCTGGGTATATCGGAAGAAAGGGGCAAAACATCTTGAACGAAGAATTAGGGATGTGAAAGCATTAGGGTGCCGCATTTTCTGAATGCCGATCAAAAGCAAATGCGCAAACGATTTTCACAGCAATCTTTGGACCGATTCAATAGGTATCCGACCGATTTTGTGCGGCGATTTATCACCATGGATGAGACATGGGTCCACCACTACACGCCAGAAACAAAACAACTGTCCAAGCAGTGGGTGGAAGCCGGTGGTTCAGCGCGAAAGAAAGCGAAGTCGATCGCATCTGCAGGAAAGGTCATGGCCAGGGTATTTTGGGATGTGAAAATGATCCTGTTAGTTAATTACCTTGCAAAAGGCAAAACAATTACAGGCGAATATTACTCCAGCCTTCTTGACCAGCAGGATGCCAAAATTCGCGAGAAGAGGCTTGGATTGAAGAAGAAGAAGTCATCTTTAACAAGGACAACGCACCTGTGCACAAGGGTGCGTTGGCGATGGGAAAACTGCGGATTTGGGGTTACGATTTGCTCGGCCATCCCCCTATTCCCCAGATTTAGCACTCTCGGACTTTCATTTGTTTCTACACTTGAAGAAATTTATTTTCTGGGAATACTGATGTTGGAGTAGAGTTGGACAAGTGTGTTGAAGTCAAGGTAGATGATGTAGAAAAATAAAATCATTTTTTAATCGAAAGTAGACGTCTTTAATTGTCAGGCGGAGAACTTTTCACCTTATCCTCGTATATTAAATAATGATGTATGTTTCGTTTGGTAGAAGTTTTTTTTTCAATTTTCTTATTTTAAATTAAATAAAGTAAGTGATTTAAACCATTAAGCGTCTTGATTTGCATAGCATGCATAAACTTAGTTACACATATTGAAGGTGAAATCTATTGATTGAGTTCAAATTTAATTTTAACACTTGTAAAATGTATATTTCGTTTTGTGATGTATTTTGAAATTTTCTGCTTTTAAATTATGCATTGCTATTATGCACGGCACTCTTGTATGGCATTTCTAATATATATTCTGTTCTGTGGTGTATTTTTATATTTCCTTATTTTAAGTTAAATAAAGTGATTTAGACTTTTAACCGTTATGATTTAAGATTACTATTTTAAATTTTCAATTTTACTCACCACTGTAAAATTTAACTCTTATATCTGAAATAGTAAATGTATTTAATACTGGGATGGCTTCATTTAAAACCTTTTCATTTTTTTTAAAGGGTATCTTTGGTGATGCCTAATTAAATAAGTGTAAGTTCCTAAGCATTTATACGAAAACTATCTTGTGTTAATCTTCATTTTCATGAAGCATATAGTAATTTTACATATTTTTTGTTTATTTAATAAAGTATTACTGACCCCAAAAAGTAAGACCAATTATTTTTTTTTCAAAAACTCTTTATTTATTCTTCCAAATTTATTTCATCGCCTTCAAAGTAATCCCCTCCGGACACAATGCACTTACGCCAACTTTATTTTCCAATCCTCAAAGCATATTAAAAAGTCATCGGCAGGAATTGCTTTCAAATCGAGTGGCGATTCACGTTGAATCTCTTCAAAACGGTGTCTACGGACTCTCTCAAAACGGTGTCTACGGAATGGTCCTTTGAGTTTAGGGAATAGTCAGAATTCGCACGGTGTGAATACGGTAGTTGTGGAACGATATGGGCTTCACTTTTGGCGAAAAGGTCACGAAGAATAAATGTAGTGTGAGCTGGCGCATTCAATATTTTCAGTACCAATCGAGATTTGACGCGTTTGAAGCCCAAAATGGAATCGACAGATCCTTTTGAAATTCCAACATCATCAGTAAGTTCTCTAATCGTAAACAGATGGTTTTCAAGCACCAAATCTTTAATTTTTTAGACGTGAGCTTCGTCGGCTGAGATTGATGGTCGACCAGAGGACTCTTCGCCTTCAACGCGTTCTCTGCCTTCTTTGAACTGTTTATACCACACGTAAACATTTCTTTCCGATATAAGAATGCTCACCGAATGCCTTCTGCAACGTTCTATACGTTTCTGCAAACAAAATTTAATGCAAGTTCTTTGTCAGAATAAGACGTAAAATTTCACCCAGATGTCAAGGACATTGTCAGAAACCTACAAAAGAAATAAAATTGAAGTTCCATATGGCCCGGGAATTTTAAATTGAAAATTGGTCTTAATTTTTTAACATAGTTGTATCATAATTAAGATCGTATTAAAAATTTAAATAATAAAGATGTTCCATATAATATATTAAATTCTGTTTCGTACTAATTGTAATGACTTGTATACAGTCGAGATGAAAATGAAGAGATTCTGAGGAAAACCCCATACAATGTAGCTACGCCTAAATTTAACAAAATACATCATAAAACTAAAAGTAAGGAAGTTTAAAAAAAAAAATCTTCAATTTACCAGCCGATATAACTGAATGCAATAATATCATTAAATATCAGGAATTTTAACCAAATCGAAAGAAAAAGCTATAGTAGTTCATTCATCAGTAGTAGTTTATTCATTAATTTTTGCATTCTCATATTTTTAGAATAACGTTACAACCCAGAAAGGACATCAGTGTAATGTATATTAATAGCAAATGCATCCAAGTGTTAACGAAATTTAAACTGACTTCTTTAATTGAAATGAAAAATTAGTTTATAATATAATCTACCAAGATACCTAGAAGCGGTGATACTGATCAATGCCTTTGATTTAAGTTACAAAATTCTAACACTTAGTTTATAAGCTAATGAAGTAACCTAACAAAGACAAAAATTTTGTTTTATAAGATTTTTATATATAGAAATAACTAAAATGCTATCACGAATATTCATATTTACTGTTATAATTTATAATATTTCAAAGCTATTTTTTTATTTTTACTTGAATTTTATTCATTACAACAAATACAATATATTTCAGCAATAACTTTTTATTAAACGGTGTATATCCATAGCTAAGCTTTCTTGTTGTTTCTGGTAACATATGAGTATTCAAATATATACCATATAATACATATGTCAAGAATATATAACATATAATATGTAATATATATATATATATATCAAGAATATATAACATATGACATGTTGTAACATATAACATTATCTTTAGAATTAGATCACAGATTAGATTAGATAAACTTAGACATTTTCTCTAATATACACTTAAACACACCTATTGACTTCCTAAATGATATTACCACAAATAATATGAAATCCATAATTAAATTCAGTAATATATAATTAGATAACTCTGAAAATTTAATTTATTGCTTTATTAATATAATAAATCACATTGAAGGCTTTTGTATGAAGAAAAATTATTAGATGCATTAATCTTTTTAATAGTATTCCATTAATTGGCCCAAATGCAATAAGAGTAAAAAACTATTACAAAAATCATCTCTTCGTAAAATATCATTAAATAAAGATTAGCACAAAAAAAAGGCATCCTAACTTATATGAATCTCATAATGCAAACGATAGATTCATAATTCCAAGAATAGTCCATCTAAATTCCAAGGGCATTTTGCGAGAGAAACTATATTAAACATTATACGTGTTTTTTTCTTTATCTACAAACAGTTAGGATCAGCCAAAAGCAATCCATGTGCCTTAATTTCAGCGGAATGTTGTGATATACAGTTATTGCATGCCATTTATGTGGATTTGTGTTCCTTCTTTCAGCAGTGGGTGGACGTGAATCTTCGATGGAATTCAAGCGAATATGGTGGCGTTGCAGATCTGCGGATTCCTCCCTGGAGAATTTGGAAGCCAGATGTTCTTATGTATAACAGGTCAGACATTCTTTTGTATCAGTTCTTTCCAATACATATTAGCTAATAAACTCATCCGGAAAACGTAATGAACTTTTATTGTTTATGTATGAGTAATTCGTGTTATTTAATTAACCTACAAGAATATTTTGTGAAGAGAATAAGGAGTCGTGCTCTCTGTTATTTGGAAATATGCCATTTTTATGTCTCACAACGAAACATTGCTGAACTATTTCCAATTAAAGAAGAAATAGCAGGCATACTTGTGATTATTTCAATGGTTTTGCAAAGCCTAATACTAAACTTTATGAATAATAGATTCAAGAATAATTTTCACGTCTTTCGTACATAAGAATTTCTCAATGGTAGTCATATTGTTAAAAGGAAAATGCAAAGTTTTAGAAATTATTACAAAGATTTTGTTTTTTATTTCGAAATTTTTTTGTGGACTAAGAAATTCTCTCTGCATGGTAGCGTGCAATTGTTTGGCAAGGGTTTCAACAATAGTCACTATGTCTTGTTCACGGCATGTAACTATGTTATAAATTTCAAATAAGTTTATTTCGCTATAGAAGGTTTTTCCTATCTAGAAATTGAAACGCATACGAATCATAATACCATAGCAATTATGTAAATGTGAAAGTAGTGGATTTAAAGATAACAGGATGAACTACAAAAACGACAGTAGAGCAAAGTTTTGACATCAACTCGGATAACAAATACAATATACATGATAGTGACGAACTTTGCTGCTTCATCTCGATAATTAATTTAGTGTTGGAGCTCTTCTAAAGTGTGAAGAGATAAAAACATCGATACCAACAGATACAATGAACTTAATTGTTATTCAACTTTACTGATGAGTCCCACTTCCATTTTAATTACACAGATGGCGAAATAGACATAAGATCTAGATGTGACTATGTTCAAATGCAATGTTGAAGAATCAAAACGTTATTCTATGGAGTAGTACTTGAGTAGTAAGGCAATCTCGACTGTATAGAATGGTTCTCACCATCTATAAAAATTTCAATGTAGTTTTGCTATCCCAAACCATTCATTCAAGACATACCTGCAACTGTATTTCAACAAGATCATTCCCATCCATATATAATAGAAATGTTCATACATCCTTTCTGCAAGACATATATTGTTTTTTACTTGATCTTATTTACATCAACCAGACATTTTACTATTGTATACGTGTGGGATTTCATTTGTCAGTAACTTGCTCATGGCATTCGTTTGTTTCCAGTGCTGCTGATATTTAAGATCGTATACTATATCTCTGATATGCATTCAAATATATTTCTTTCCATGTAGTAACATGTAGAAACTTTGATAACAGTACACGGCTGTTTCCCCAAGTACGTATAATTGGCTTGTGAAATTAGTTTTTCTACTGTGTTTTTTTAATAATATCTTAGAGACACAATAAGTTACACCAGGAATAAATACCACTTTTTTCTTATGATTTTTTAATTTTTTAACTTTTCAGCATTAACAGTACTAACAGTATATAATTGAATTAAAAGTTTCTAATTTTATTACTTAATTTCGGCAACACTTTTTCTAAAATCTCTACCATAATAAAGAAAGTTTAATGATAAAAATAGCTTATTATTAGCAACAATAGTTACTTAGTCTTGCCACAAATGTTGCATTAATGGCTCGACTGGCAACATAAACTTCATGTAACAAGCATATAGAGTTCCTTTTCTTAAGATTGCCATATATCGATTTACAATATGTAAACTCAGAAAAAAGACATGAGGCATGCTGAATCATCCCAGGCTTACAATCTTTTACTTTATGCAGTTGATTGCTTGCAATTTTTTCCGGGTTGAATCAGATTCTGTCGTATTTTTTATCAATAAACGAGGGGAATGTTTGTTGCAGCGCAGACGAGAAGTTCGACGGCACGTACCACACCAATGTTGTGGTGCGCAACAATGGCAGCTGCACCTACATCCCCCCGGGCATCTTCAAGAGCACGTGCAAGATAGACATCACCTGGTTCCCCTTCGACGATCAGCGCTGCAAGATGAAATTCGGCTCGTGGACCTACGACGGGAACCACATCGATCTGCAGCTGTCTTCCGTTAAGGGAGGAGATCTGTCCACTTACATCACCAACGGAGAGTGGGAGCTTATCGGTGAGCCCTTTATTTTTGTCGAATTCACTGGCAGATATCCTTATTTTGGCAACAAATTTTTATGTCACTTTTCTCCTAAATCCTTTGTTCTGAATAAATAGATTAACAATCATGCATATAAAATATTTGTAAAGAAGTAACAAGTAAAACAGATAACCAAGCAAACGGGTTCTTCTAAAAACAATAATAAATCATAAAGGTTTAAGCCATTTTATATCAATTGTTACTTTTATTTTGATGCTACATATTCTGTATATAAAAATACTCATGCTCTAAATAGATGATACAATAATGAGTACGAAATTCAACTCTTTGCACGACCAAAATGTTTTACACGCTGGGCGCTAAAATATACACTATTCAAATGTTTACCTCCTCTATTGGAAATCAGTTTGTGGTCGACAATTTTGTTCACCTATGAGTCCATTGATCTCATATCACATTGGTTTAATTTACGGTAATAGCGACTAGTTTAATTACCACATATTTTGAATATAAAATATAACCATATTCTAAGCAAATGACACAATATTGAACACGCTATTTAAGCTTTTCCAATACCATAATGCTACAAATACATTACTTAAATGGTTACCTCTTCTATTGGAAATTATTTTGCAGTTCACAGTCTGTTTCGTCTATTAGTCACTCGAGCTCATATCACACTGGCTTAATTTGTGGTAGTAACGACTGGCTTAATTACTACATATTTTGAATATACGATATAACCATGTTCCAAACGAATGATATAATAATGAATACGAATTTTAACCCTTTTCCCGACCATAAAGCTTTACAAATACACTACTCAAATGATCCCCCCCTCCCTATTAGAAAACATTTGAAGTAGATGGTCTCGTTCGCCTATGAGCTACTTGAGTGCATATCACACTGGTTTAGTTTGTTACTTCCAACAGGAAGCAAATTGACTTTGCTACTCATACAATAAATTTATGCTATGCAGGACTAGCTTGTTTTCGCGAGCGAAAAGTTATAAGGCGCATAAGGGACGCTGTCCTCATTGGTTTCCGCGAAAAAGACGATAGTATGCTTCATGTTATTGAGCTATGAAGTATAAAATTATATGTGATCTTAAATATAAACTCCTTACTTAAACAATCGGGGTTTGTTTCACGTTCAAGGTAACGAAACAAGCCCGTTTGATAAGGCCTTTGGAGAGAGCGTATTAAGTTAGCTTTCTACAATACACAAGCTAGTTCATTTTTGTAATCTAATGTACCAAAATTAATAGTTAATTATAAATTATAATAAGTTCAATTATAAGAATTTTGATATTCAGAGGTAAAAGGAAAAGGAATTATAGCGCAAACATATTCTCGACTTGATAGTTATTTTCCCTGCAGACTGCACCCATCCCGCCAAACCAATGACAACTACGCCATTTCTGATATGATCAGAAAGTCATTACTCCGGTCGACATGCCCGCTTTAACCTCAGATCTCAGAGAAAGTTTACGTTCCATTCAGACATCTAAATAGTGGTAAGAACAAAACATTATTAAAGTTTTCGAATTGTAATGTGAAGGATGGGCAACTAAATTGTAACTGGGCAAGGTTCGATTGAGATATTTGACGCGCAGGTTGGAGAACTCACAGCTTTATTTTCACATGCACAAACACCATACACATACAATTAGAGACATACAACATTTAACACATTTGAAGACAGATAATTATAGATTAATAGAAGGACTTCACTTCTAAGCCGAAACTCGGCTACGCTCGTGGTTCGCGAAATATACTTCCTCTCCGGGTGAGAGTCTGTACACCGACTGACAATTTCTCCTGAATGCCACAGAGTGACGCTCTTTCCAGTGCGTAAGAGGAAACATGGCTACAGTATAAATAAGAAAATTTTAACGTTAGTTACGAAATCATTTTTACAAATATACATTACATTTATTTCGTCACCATCATATTAAACTCCATCGCATTTATATCGATCACATTATTATTACTCCACAAATGTTCTTTAAAAAAAAACTCTACAAATATTTATTATGTTATAAGGTTATTCATAGAATTTATTATATCAAAAATACACATCCAACTTTCAGAGCAATTTCTCCATGCACCAGAAAATAATTCCAATCTTTTAATTAAAACATAATTACACTTTTCCCACAAATAGACAATACAATACTTCCGTACAATACTTTCATTCTATCATTCTGCCTTAACATTCTAAGCTATATTGATGTATTGAATAGGACTTCAAAATTTCCTGAATACCAGATGTTAAAGTAATTAACTTTTTTTGTACAAAATAACTATATTTATTCACTTTTATTCTTTTCATATCAGGCTTTCTCATCAAGTAAAATTTATAGTGGAAATACAAATAACAATGATTTAACATAATTTATTAACAAAAGATTCTTCAAGTTTGCGAAAAATGAAGTAAAAAAAAATTAAAAGATGTTTCAAAAACGCATTCTGTCTTGTGGGACTGTATTTTTCGATAGAATTAACGTTTCTCTATGAAAACCTCTTCACAAATATTTGAACATGCATTTTAATTTTAACATAGTATAAGTTCTTTAAAAAAATCCCAATTATATTTCTGTTCATTTTTTCTTAACAAACAAATGATAAGACACAAGAGTTCATTAATTAATTTTTAAAAAAATAATTTCATTTGAAAGTGGATTTTACACTCATGTCCATAAATTAAGGATAATGAAGTTCAGGCAAAGAAAGAGACAGAAGCAAAACAAATTTGACTTATTTGTAAAGTCTATTTATTAAACAAAAGGTAAAGAGCAAAAAAAGATGCTATATGTTTGACATAATTAATAAAAATTGCGATTCTTACTCCCTGGAGCAAATTTCAAAAAAGAACCTATTTACAAAAAACAATATAACATGGTTAGTATGATGGTTAATATGGAGTATGTCTCCCGGACGATGCATAACAGGCCTTACAACGCCTAGGCATGCTGAGTATCAAATTATCAATCTGATCTTGGACGCCGCAGGAGTGCCACTGGCCATCCCGAATTAACGGGATTTCAGTGTTGGTTGCACAACTACGGAAAGGAGGATTGAATAACCACTCTGGGGTAATATTACACCACTCATCAAGCAATGCCCTCCGAAGTTCCGGTTGACAGGTGGGAGGGGGTTGATGGGCTACAATTCATCGGCCAAGCATATCCCACACACGCTCTATTGGATTCAAGTCCGGTGAGTATGCTGGCCAATCCATACGGGTGATATCCTCCAATTGAAGGCATTCGTCTACAATGTTTGCACGGTGAGGACGGGCGTTGTCATCCCTAAACAGAAATTCAGCACCCATGGCGCCCCGAAACAAACGTACATGTTGTTCCAGAATGACATCCCGATAGATGTGGCCTTTCATCATTACACTCTGAACATGCAGGTCAGTTCTGGAACCAAGAATAATTCCTCACCAAACAAGCCATCCTGCACCACCGTAACGGTGTCGTTCAATGGTGTTCTCTTGCTGGTAATGGGTACCTGGCGCTCTCCATAGGAAAGTCCGGCGAGAATCAGACTGCAAACTAAACCTGGACTCGTCGGAAAACATCACACCTGATCACTGTTGCGGTGTCCACAAGGCCTGCTCTCTACTCCAGGTTAATCGCAGGCGACAGTGAGTTGCGGTAAGTGGAGCACATCTGACAGGCCTACGAGCATATAGAGCAATGTGCCCTAAGCGTCTGTACACGGTCTGCCTTGAAACTGTCGTGCCGGTAGCTAAAGAGAGCTGACGAGACAGGTCTGATGCTGTGCTCCGTTTGTTTCTTTTGGCAGTAACTGCTAAATACCGGTCCTCATTCGGCGTTGTAACTCGGGGGCGACCTGTGCTGTAACATCTACTCACATTACCATCATCTTGGAATCGTTGCCAAAGCCTGGAGATGACACGGTGGGCGATTCCAAGTTCCTCGTAAACTTCCAGCTGGGTACGTCCACATTCCAGTCGTCCGATAATTCTACCACGTAAAAAATCATCCAAATGCTTCCTTTGTGCCATAACTATGCGGTTATTGCACGGAAAGGCTTTTAAAGCGCTTGTGAACAATTTTACTTCTTTGCCACCATTCCTTATATACCCCTCTCTTACACTCTCGTCCTTGTGACGTACTATCCGCGCCATCTGGTGGTTTCCTGTAATTTGCATATTCTTCTTCAAGATGTGTGTGATAATTCTACAGGTGAAATTTTTATTTTAGAGCTCAATTTCTGTGTGATTCTGAATTATCTTTAATTTATGGACATGAGTGTATTTAGAATTTCTTTTTTTTTATCATATTTGTATCAATATATAATTAATTACTTAATATAATATACTTATATATAATACATCAATATATAAGTAATTAATTATATATATTTATTTTCCTATTAAAAAATAAATAAACTTGCAACAAGAAATTATAAATTTTAAAAACTATTTTCAGTGCGGCTATAATAGTAGTAGGTATAAGTAGCAGAATAAAGGGTAATAGTATAACTACTCAATAATAACATGATAGTAGTATAACTACTTATAACTACTCAATAATATAGTATTTATAAGTAGTTTTTTAATAAAAAATTAGTACCTTTATATTTTTATACCTTTATATCTTTATACCTTTGCACCTTTACACCTTTTGAAATTGCATCCTAAATTTTGAAATCCACATATTTTAGCACTTAATTAAAAGAATTTTCTTGTATCTATAGAAATGAATTCTTAAAAAATGTAAAAAAAAATTTTTAAGAATTACTTGAGCAGTTTTTTTTTAATTTTAAGTACTTTTCTATTATTTCGAATATTCTTTTTCCTTATTTATTTAACGGCATGATTGAAAAAAAGAAATTAAATGTTTAGCAGTTTTAAATCTTAAAACAAAACATAAAAACCAATATAAAATATATATAGGTAACATGTAGTGTTTTTTAAAAGAAATAAGAAAACATATATTTTGAAATTGCAATTTAAATTTTCAATCCACATGAGGACTTAGTTAAAACAATGTTGCTGCATGTATTGAAATGATTTATTATAAATTGCAAAAGTTTTAAAAGGAATAATTGAGTATTCTTTTTTAAATTCTAAATACTTTTTTTTTGAGTTTGTGCCTTTTATATTAAATGGATGATAAAAAAAGAAAGCAAAAATATCAATATAAAATATATGTAGGATACAAATATAATTTTAAAAAAAATTAGAAAACATACCTTTTGAAATTGCAATTTAAATTTTGAATTCATATGAGAACTTAGTTAAAATAATTTTCCTGCATCTATCGAAATGAATTATTATAAACTGCAAAAATTAAAAAGTAATAATTGAATATTTTTTTAAATTCTGAATACTTTCTTTTTTGAGTTTGAGTTTGTGATAAAAAAAGAAATTATATATTTAACAGTTTTAAATTTTAAAACGAAAAGTAAAAGCCAATAAAAAATAGATATAAGAGACAAATTATGATAAATATACAATAATATTTTTTTTTCCCAAAAAAAAAAAAAAAAAAAAAAAAAAAAAAAAAAAAAAAAAGCATGTTTCTGGCTTAATGAACTTTAAAGTCATTTTCTGAACCGAGCAAAAATGAGTCGATGCACTTTCACTACACATTCTCATCTTATCTCCTCACCACAGCGCCGAGCAATAAAATCATTCCCAGGACCACCCCCCTCGTAAATTCACTGAGCATTAAGAAAACTCGTAAATCAATAATAAATATAAAAACGAAGCACAAATTTACCAAGTTCAGGATGCATAAACCGCACCGATAATGCATTTCGAAAATAATTCTCAACTTTTATTTAAATTACAGCTCACAAATTTTCGATGATTTATAACCTCATGCTTGTTTTTAAATTTTTAGTTCAGAGAATTTCATTTCGTCAAAATTGTTTATAAACCTATTAATAATCAACCGATTGTTACTTTGGAATAATAATTGTGTCTTCTTTTAATGGAAATTTATTTATTTCTTTATAAAAAAATAGTTACGGGCCTGTGTGCTAGAATAATTTTCAAAATTATAACACTTAGCTTCCTAATTTTTCTAATAATTGCAATTTGTTGAGTGGTGAATTGAACTTTTCATCGATATTTTTTTCTGGCAAATTTGCCAAAACTAAACATTTATGTTCATGTAGTAATTCAACCCCAAAGTCATATCTATTAACGTTATAAAATTAGGATTATAAGGGTACAAAAGATGGAAATGTATTAAACAAACCTTTTTAATACGCTTTTATTAGTTTCACCTGTATGTTTGTTTGTTTGTTTATATGTATGTAACTGACTTTTTGGGCTCGATTTTTCCATACTTTAAGCGATCCGATTTAATTTAAACATTGCAGACTTATCAAGGACTGACGACAATAAACCATTTTAATCAATTTATTATCTCATCATGATTAGGATCGCCAGGATTAGTGATTAAAACACACATCCTTTGAAAGTCATCTTGATCTGTGAATCATTTTTTTCCCCTGGTGATCTGTTTCTCCTCATACACACTATTTAAGCTACAAAGAAACATTTATAGACATCTTTCAGACGTTCAAACCTACATTGGACAGCGGCACAACGGATAACGGATTAGGAGATTCCCTGTTCGAATTCTGTCTGGCTTGACATATTCGCATTTTGCCTTTGTTTTACTCACAATTAAATTATTGTAAGAATCAGTCCTCCGTAAAGGGATCTCATTTAAATAAACTCATGTTTGTGAAAATTGCACTACCATGAAGGACTTACGCGAGTGAGCTGAAATTTTCAGAAAATGCAAATTAGCGCAAGATATGCAAATGATTAGAATTTCAAACCCTGTAGCGCATGCGAATGCTGAGCAGCGCCCTCTGAACGTCGGATGGATCCGAATACATAGACGGCTGTAGCGAGGCGTGTATGGTTATCTGCTAGTGGTAAACGTTAGTTCAATCGTTACTTATGCCTCTTCGATGAAAGAGAGCGAGATTTGAACAACTCATAGAGTTTGATCGGGGAGAATCATCGGCCTTCGTGAAGCTGGATTGTCTTATCGTGCAGTAGCCGCTCGTGTGCAGCGTAACAGCAGCACAGTGATGCGTCTTTGGAAGCAGTGGACGGACGAGTGTCGGACAAATCGGAAATCCAGGAGTGGACCCCGAAATGGGAGTCAGCTCGTGATGATAGACACCTGGTCCGCTTGGCGCTGACGAACCGTACAGCTTCCTCTAGACAATTGGCAACACAGTGGTCAATAGCTACAGGTGTTTCATTGTGTGCTTCATCAATTCGTAGACGTCTGCTGCAGCGTGGACTGCGCGCAAGGACTCCTTTATACAGGATCCCTATCACGCTAAACCATCGCCGCCTGCGGCTACAATGGGCCGCTCAGCTTACACACTTGCGTGCTGATTGGCAGCATGTCGTGTTTTCTGACGAATCCCGCTTTAATTTGTGGTACCATGATGGCCGCATTCGTGTCAGACGCTAACGCCACCTTCCGGAGTGCATTATCGAGCGCCACAGTGGACGAACACCCGGAGTTATGGTCTGGGTGTCATAGCATATCATGGACGATCTCAATTGCTAAGAATTGTGGACAATCTGAACAGCAACCGGTACATCAGTGAAGTTCTACGGCCCCAAGCTGTTCCCTTCCTTCAAAGCTTGCCAGGCGCTGTATTTCAACAGGACAATGTCCGGCCTCATATCGCTAGGACTGTTCAATCCTTCTTTGCAACGCGGAATACAAACAATATGGAATGCTCTTCCTCAGGCAGACATTCAAAATTTGTTTGACTCCATGCCACGTCGTGTAGCAGCACTTATTGCGGCGCGTGGTGGCTACACAAAATACTGATTCCGTTGTACAAAATTGTTTATTTGCTTTGAATATTTAATCATTTATTTGTACCACTACCACTCAACTATGTATTAAATTTCATTCAATTATAACGATTCCTTCATGGTATTGCAATTTTCACAAACATGAGTTTATTATAGTTTAAAAACAGGCTTTTAAAGTTAATCAAACTAAAAAGTAAAAAATAAATTAACAGTTTAAAAAAACTAAAAAACACGCTTTTAGAGTTAATCAAACTAAAAAGTAAAAAATAATTGTTAACATAAGAATACAATGACAGACGAAAAATGAATGCCACTATTCTAAAAGCGTGGGGTGCTTTGTATGACATTTTTAAACTAACTCTTCATTTCGGAATGAAACTAGAGAAAAATTATAACGAATGATATCGAGTACCATGATATTCATTTTCTCGTCAGTTATTGTATTCTTATGTTAACAATTATTTTTTACTTTTTAGTTTGATTAACTCTAAAAGCGTGTTTTTAGTTTTTTTAAACTATTAATTTTTTATAATAATATCCAAAGAATTGTGTACTACTGAAAGATAAGATTTTGCCAAATACTTTAAGAGAGAAACTAATGCATTTAAATAAAACACGCCTAGTAAAATGAATTCATAATTATGAAAAAAACAAAAACAAATGCATTAAGAATAATAATTTTAACGCAAAAAATTTAATTATTGTTGAGTGATATATAAGATATAAATAAAAATTAATGTGACTACATATTCTATTGACATTTTACCTCTAATAACTTATGAAACGCTCCATGTTTTGTTTACGAAATGGCATCACATTATTTTAATGATCGAATTATCGTGTTGAACATGGAAGTTACTTCCAAAACAGGAACGAATCTATAACAAACAAAACAAGGAACAAGTTTTTTGAAAAAATAATGAAAAACAAAATTAAAACAAAGATTATTTTATCTGCTATATTATTATTTTGTTGTTTTAGTTTATTAAATATGGGTTTCGTGTTCCACTTTATTTGACAATGACAACATTTCTCAAGTGCATCATATTTGATTGTTGCCTTCTCTGTTGCAAGCCTTCTCTGTTGTTTTTAATGTGAATCTTTGCAGTTGTAGGATTATTTATGAATACAAAAATATTTTTTTAAAAAGAGTTAATCTAAGCATTGTTACATTATAAATATCGATTTCGGATATTGTCTTTTCTTCTTTTATTTTGTTCTTGTTTATAGATTCTCATGTTGTTTTGAAAATCAGCGTAATGAAGTCAGTGCCATTGACTTACACGAAAGAAACACAAACCACTGCCACCCTATCGTTTCCCCTTTTTAAATTTTAAACAATTATATGATAGATCAATTGTACGATTTGTAAAAAGAAAAGTTTGTGAAAAGAAAATCGACGAAATTTGAAAAGTTGAAATTTGAAGTCGATGAACAGATTTCGATGAAAGATAAAGACAAAATAACGTGTAACATGATTTGACTGTAATTTCAAAGAAAAGTAAACATTAAATATGTAGTCAGAGAAACCTTGAATCTTAAGCTTGCTCAATAGACTGTAAGAATAAATATAATCTTTTTTTCATGCATGTACTATAACTACCATCTCAATTCACTTATTTATTAAGTCACTTTATAAGATATAAAACATTTTAGTCTCATAATAAAAGGAAATTTCCCTAGTTTGTTTTAATAATAACTTGATTTCATGATTTATTTTATTAAGGTGGCGACTGAAGAAAAACTGTAATGAAATTTTGATAGATACTGCTACATTGATAAGAACACGAAATATTAAATCCGATGCTATTTTCAGATTTTCAATCTAATTTATTATCGTAACTAATGTGTTTAATTTCTCATGCTATTCATTAAATAATTACAGGCAATCAATTGATTTCATGTGTTACAGAAAAAAAAAAGGTGCAAATAAATTTTCCTTAGTGAAGAAATCAATTCTTTAAAAATGGAAATTTCATAAATATGTTTTGTAATTTGTGTGCTCTAGTTTTTCTGGAATAATTGTTAATATAATCATTCTGAAATAATTGTTAATATAATCATTCTGAAATAATTGTTAACATAATCATTCTGAAATAATTGTTAATAATAATTGTTAACATAATCATTCTGAAATAATTGTTAATATAATCATTCTGAAATAATTGTTAACATAATCATTCTGAAATAATTGTTAATATAATCATTCTGAAATTTGTTAACATTATTTGAAATAATTGTTAATATAATCATTCTGAAATAATTGTTAACATAATCATTCTGAAATAATTAATAACATTGATGATTTGTAATTATTTGCGTTTATTACTTCAAGCTTGCTATTTATTTGACCTTGAAGCATGATTTTTAAATTTATAATTATTTACAATTTGAACATTGTTTTTATAGCTTGTTTTCCTGATCTTGAACATTGTTTTATACTCGTTTATCTGCCAATGAGCATTGTTTTTATACTTGTTGTTTACCTGACCTTGAGCATAATTTATAAATTTAGTATTACTTTCCTCATACCATCTTAAATATTTAATAGTTGCTATTTATCTGGTCTTGAGCATTGTTTTTATACTTGTTGTTTATCTGATCTTTGACAATGCTTTATAACTGATTCACACTTTGAAGACTGCTTTATACTTGTTTCTCACCTTATACAATGTTTCATACTTGTTTACCTATCCTGAAGATCATTTCTCTGCTTGTTTACATCGTCTTGAACATTGTTTTTACCTGGCCTTAAACAATTTTTATACTTGCTTACCAAATTTAAACGAGGTTTTTTCATTTGTTATTTGAATTTTACAAGGTTATCTAATGAAACATTTCCTTGCAGAGATGCCCGGAACTCGCAACGAGATCGTGTACTCGTGCTGCCCCGAGCCCTACGTGGACATCACCTTCTGCATCCACATCCGCCGCCGGACGCTGTACTACGGCTTCAACCTCATCATCCCCTGCGTCCTCATCTCGTCCATGGCGCTGCTCGGCTTCACGCTGCCGCCGGATTCCGGGGAGAAGCTCACGCTGGGTGAGCACTTCTGTATTTCTGAATAGAAGCAGCATTCTGATTTCTGAATAGAAGCAGCATTCTGATTTTGAATAGAAGCATTTCTGATTTCTGAATAGAAGCATTTCTGTATTTTTGAATAGAAGCATTTCTGTATTTTTGAATAGAAGCATTTCTGATTTTTAAATAGAAGTATTTTTGATTTTTAAATAGAAGCATTTCTGATTTTTAAATAGAAGCATTTCTGATTTTTAAATAGAAGCATTACTGATTTCTGAATAGAAGCATTTATGCATTTCTGAATAATTCCTGATAATATTTTGAAAATTAGAATTATAAAATGTGATTTGTTATGGAGAGAAAGCAAATATTCAAATAAAAAAAACTGCTTCAAAATAATTTTAATATAGTTCAATGAGTTAGATCAACACGAATTCCAGATTTCGACTTTGTAACTTTATTTTTTATTTATTATTAATTTTGGACATCAGTGGGTTTTGTGATCCACTTATGTATGCCAAGAAAAACCATCCAACAGGTGATAAACGGAGAACGTGACTTTCTGAGAGGACTTTTAAGGTAAATTGCTCCGTATTTGAGTGTTGCATGGGGGGAAATTTGTAAATTCCTCACTAAGCAGCCTAACTTTCTACGCTAAATGTGTTACACACTTTGTCACAATCGTTGGCGTTATTATTCGTTTCTGAAGGCACCGATTACAACAACAATGGACACACCAACCGCAGCATTGGATTTGAACCTAAGCCCTTCTACACACTAATTGCCCACATTACTCAGTAGACCGCCCGAATCATGGTTCAGTGGCAAAATGAGCCACTGGTGAGCATTAGCGGTGTGGTTCAATCCGCTGGTGGGTTGTTGAAGACACTGCTTCAAAAAACGAAGAGACTCGATGGCATTTGTGATATTCAGCATGTTGCCTCAGGAGTCTGATTACCTGGTGAGACGTTTCTTGATTTTCTCCATACGATATGCAGATGCGAGGTAGTTCGAGTAAAAATTGTCTCAGAATGCACTGTCCTCCTTCTTCAGAGACGCGGAACCAAGTCACACTTCTACCTACGAGTAGAACAGAATGCTAATAGATTACAACCACCGTAACAGAAGTTTCCCCTTTCCATCTACTCATTGGATGTCCGGCCCACACTGCAGAACCCTGAGGATTAGAAACAGCGACATGTTAATTTCTCATATTCGACAAAAAGAACATAACATGTAGAGACCGCTGTAATTTGTCATGTAAATACGACCACTTTAAGCATTATGTTCTTTCATATAAAAAAAAAAATTTCAATTTCTTATCATGTATTTAATCTCTACTTAATAAACATTTCAAATCAATAATCACATTTCCATAAATTATTCCGAAAACATATGACTTTTTTAAATATTTGAAATAAAATTCATTTTCAATATATTGTGTTTCGCCAAATATACATTTACCCTCATCATATTTGCCACTGCGTATTAGATTTCCAATTTTGGAACATTTTCTTCGAACCAATATGGGGGAAGTAGGCTGGGATGATAGCCGCGGATTCCTAGAGCATTAAAGAACGATCAACAAACTCCTGCGTCTAGATGAAAGAAAGAAGTCCAATATAGATGTCTTGGAAGGCGCATTTTACCCTGAAGGTCTTTCTTGGGCGACGACGAATTGAACTCAAAATCTTTATTAAATTTGTTATATTTTAACTGGATGCCTGTCAAATTATCTCATACCGAATATACACGTTTATTGATTACATAAATTTGTGGATTTGTCTGAAACTAGTACAAAAATATCAGAAATTAATTTGGTTTACATAAAATTCAATACTTTTTCCATTATTTTTTATTTTATTGATAAAATGGTTAAAATAAAATTCCATTAAATTCATTAATAAATATGTTTTTGATATTTCAATTAAAAAAAAAATTAATAATTATGTTTTTATGATTAATTTTAATGTTTTTATGTGTGTAAGTTATTTGCTAACATTTATCGATCTATTATAATCGTACGTACATGAATTCTCTGAGACATTATATAAATGGTAAAGTGACTTCTTTAATAAATGTGTAATGTCTTCTTTAATAATGTTAATAAATGTAATATAAAAATATATATTTTTATTGATTTCTTAAATGTAAGGATTCATCTGAAACTAGTTTAGTTTTAGTTTATTACTAATTTATTTATCAAAAAAAAAAATCAAAAAATAATTTGATTTATATGCAAGTCAGTATTTATTCCGTTATCATTATTTTTTTTATAAAATGACTAAAATAAAATTTCACTAAATTTATTAAAATGTATTTTTAATATCTTAATTTAAAAGAAAATATATTTAAATCATGTTTATATGACTATGAATAAGATGACTATGAATAATGACTATGATGACTATGACCGATAGACTATGCTTTGTAACCATGCTTCTTCCTACTCACTGGCAAGAGCGCCCCCTATGGCGTTTAGAAGAAATGGTCAGTCGACTTTGAGGCTATCACGTGAGAGGAAGTTGAAAGCATCCCTGTCCTCCTATTCAAAAACCGTTCTTTGTCTTCAGTCAGTTACACCCAGAGGAAATATTTAGAGCTACCCTGTGTATTATTTGACCTACAAACTCTCATTCGGAGAGGAAATATATTTAGCGCAACCCTACTCTTATTTGTGCATCCTGCGCTTGGCGTAGAGTACCAGTTCAGAAGTGGAGTCCTTCCTACAAGATACAATTATTTGTCTTTTGCATTAGATGTGTTAAATTTTGTTTGTGTCCAATTGTATGTGTGTGTGGGGGGGGAGTGGAATGTTAGTGGGTGTGTAAATAAAATTGTAAGTTCTGAAATATATGCCTCAAGTATCTCAGCCCAACCATAATCCATTTACAATCTGCACCACACTCCAACGCCGATTTGACAATTGATAATAAGTATCAGTACATGAACTCTCATGACGATGTGTGCAAATCAATCGTTTGATCAATCGAGGCGATTTATTTATTCTCACAGTCATAAACACATATTTTTTTTTACATTAGAATATTAAAAACATTTAATAAATTCAATGAGATTTTATTTTAGTCATTTTCTAAAAATATAATGGTTTAAATATCGATTTTTATATGAAATTAATCAAAATTACAGCTTTATTAAAGTCGTAAGTTATTAGACTATAGGAAAAAGATTTGTGTATGTATTTAAGGTATATTTTTTTTTCATTTTATAAATTTGTAGACTTATTTTAAACTGTTTTTAAGGAACCATAAATTAATTTGTTTCCTATAAAAATCGATATTTGCACCACTTTATTTTTATAAAATAACTGCGATAAAATCTCATTGAATTTAAGCTGTTTTTTAATGCCGTGTTATAAAAAACTTATGCGTTTATGACTGCGACGATAAATAAATCTTCTCGATTAATCGATCGCATATGAATTCCTACGAATAACATGAAAAGGATAAAATGACAACTTCAATTAAAAATCCATTAATCCATAGTATTCTTTGGTTAACTTTCATGAATAAATGCCCATCATTTACAAGATGCACCACAGAAGTCTCGAAAAACAGTCATTTCTACCAATGTTCCGGTTCGAATCACTATCACAATATCCACTAAGTACTCTCGTTCTTCATAGCAGTGAGCACAAATGTATATTTTTATTGATTACATAAATTTGAGGATTTGAAACTAGTTTTTCTTAAAAAAGAAACCACAAAAAACAATTGTTTCTTATAAAATCGATATGTGCACTATTATATTTTTGTAAAATGACTACAACAAAATATCATTGAATTTGGTAAGTTTTCTTTAATGTTTCAACGTAAAAAAAATTGTTTTTATGACTGTGAAGATAAATAAATTGTCTCAATTGATCCATCGTACATGAATTTGCCTGGAATATGATGAAGGGGATAAAATGACTTCATTCAAAAATTCATTGATTTATAATATTTTTCAGTTAACTTTCATGAATAAATGTCCAGCATTTCCAAGTTGTATCACAGAAGACTCGGAAAGCAGTCATCACTATCATTTCGAATCACTATCACAAGACGCACTATGTCCTCTATTTCCTCACGGCAGTTATTTCACATCACTATCGAAAACGAAACGAAGTCTTATCTATTCGAGTTTTAATATTTACGCATTACCGAGTCGTCGCGGTTATTTGATCGATCATCTGGTTTCGCATATAATCACGATGAAAATGAAAATATCGCATCTTCAATAAATTCGAAAACCTTTGTCTTAAGATAAATGTTTTCTGGTAAACTTTCATGTAAATCCCCAGATATTCGATGTTGCATTGAATTATATTGGAGGAAACCAGAAAAAGACTGATCAGGCAAGTCTGCTGTAGCTATCATAGTCAGCACACGTTTATCAAAGCAGTAATTTTACTCTACGTATATACATAAAGGAAGTCTTATACATTCGCATTTTAATATTCACGGATTGTCACTCGCTGACGAGTGATGTTTTCCAGTTTAGAGAAATGATCACGCATTTAAATTTTCTATAAATTGGATGCAGTAATTTTATTTATTCAGTTTACCCCACAAAAATACCGTAGAGTTTAAGTGATTCATTTCATTTACTGGCCTACTACTCTTCAAAACACGTTATTTTAAAATCAAATTTAGGATGCATTTCTAGTGGTAACGGAACGTTAGCTGTTGAAGAATTAAATTAGCAATTGAGAATGATTGGCAGTAGTGATTCATGAAAGTCTCCTAAGGTTTAAGAGATTCATTGAATTTATTAGCCTACTATTATTCAAAACACTTTTTTTTTAATTCGTCTATTAAAGTTAGGGTGCATTTCCAATGGTAAAGCGTCACTAAGGCAACGTTAGCCTTCGACGAATCAGATAAGCATTCGAGAATGATTGACAGTAGTGATTCATTCATTCATTCTATTGTAAATCGTTCTCAATTGATAATATGATTCGTTCAAAGTTGACATGCATTTGCTTCACGTTGCCAATGGAAATGCTCCCTTAAGAAGCTACAATATAAATATAAGAGTTATAAATTACATTATAATTAGGTATATATCAAACTTCAAAAAAATGAAACGTCTGTCAAAGGGGTTAGGGGGTATTTCAAATGGTAACCCTACACCAAAGCACCGCTAACTTTGACGAACCAGATTAACGATCGAGAATGATTGACCGTAGTGTTTCATTCATTCTACTGTCAATCCTTCGCGTTTGGCAATATGATCCTTTAAAATTGGCGTTGCTTTAGCGTCGCGTTACCAATGGAAATGCTTCCTTAAGAAGCTACAACAGAAATATTAAAGAAATAAATTACATTATAATGAGGCATATGTCAAACTCTTTTATTTGCCCATTTATAACCGAAATCCCTATTCTACATATTAAAACTTGTAATAATAATCATCCAATCTGCATATTTTGTTTTAACGTAAATGTGTTTTAAATTTCAAATTATTTAAAATACGTATTGTTAAACTGAATGAACTCGATTGCATCTATAATTTTATTTGAGATTCAGAAGTTTTTGTGTCTTCCTCAGGTGTCACCATCTTGCTGTCCCTGACTGTGTTTCTTCTCCTGGTTGCTGAGACCATGCCACCGACATCCGATGCTGTTCCTCTAATAGGTGACATTATTCAAATCAATTTTCAATAGAGACATAAATAACTTTAACATACCTATGTTTTTTTGTTTTGTTTTTTGTTTTTTTTTGAAAAAATAAAAGATAATAATAATCATAGAAACAAGTAATATAAAAAAAAATTAAAGTAAATTCCTACTTTTTTTCCCCTATATTGCAGAAAGTCCTTTATAAATAATTTGCATTCATTTTTTTTAAGTTTATCTGGCACCATCTATTGGTAGATATATGCAACTTAAATCTAAAAAAAAACTAAAATTAATTAATTAAATTTGATTACTGAATTAGTTTTTGAAAAAACTATATTAACATCAAGTATCATCCTCTACGAGTTAAAAAAAATGTATTTGAACTTGAGTGGATGAATAAGAAGTATTTTATGAACGATTGAAAATTTGAACAAGATATATATAGGGAGAGTGTGAGCTAATAGAAGGAATTGAAAAATAAAGACACTGGGTAAACCATAATAAATGCAAGGGATTTTGTGTTAAATTTTCTAATGAAAGCCTAATATTCGCTGATTATGTTTTTAAAAATTACGATCGTGAAAATCAAGAACAGCATATACGAATAAACAGGAATAACAATCTTAACAATCTGACAATCCTAAATCCCTCGATATAGAAACTAAAATCTCTATGTACTTAAATGGTATAATTATTTAATGTTTTGGTGTCCATTTTACGTATTATTGGTTTTTTTCTATAAATATTGTCTTCATCGTTGATATTTTAGTCACTCTGAAATTTTATCATCATCTCAAAATTACTTGAAAATGTTTAATAGCTGCAAAAAAGAAAAAGAACAGGTAAAAACTGACGAATAAAATAAACAGAGAAATGCTTACTTACATCCCTAATCAATAATTCAAATGATTTAAAGAGAATCATTCAGCAAATTATTAGTAATGCTGAATTAGAGATATACCTTTTACAAAGCTATCACAGAGATGTACTGAAATTGATTCGTTTTTTAACCATATCACATGTCTATACTACTTAAAAAATTGGTAGATTTAGGTGGTAATTGTTAAATTTTTTTTCAAACAAATTTTAACATTTTTATGAAAGCATAAAACATGAAACATGATCCAGTTTTATTTTATAAAAGTAAATATTTAAATATTGATATCATATTTTATTAATTATCTTGAATTTTATTGCTAGTTGGGAGATTGGATACAAGATCTCGGTCTACTTAACTCTTTTATCCCTACGATATTAACCCAATATATGTTCAATTTTAAAACTGCGTTAAACAATGCATATGCGAGTGAACACGATAATCCTAACAAACTAGCAATCCCTTAATGTAAAAATAATCTAACTAAATCTAACTAACTAAAATTATCTATGTCTAAATCAGATTAGCGATCATGAATGATTGACGTGATTCATTCGTTCTACTGTCAATCATTCTCGATTGACAATATGATCCGTTAAAATTGGTGTTGCTTTAGCGTCGCGTTACCAATAGAAATGTTCCCTTAAGAAGTATAAAAATTCTATGTGTATAATAGAAAATGTTTGAAGCTAGCGGCTGTTTCGTAGCCAAGGTGCTTCGCACCAACACAAATCATCGTCGTAGAAAATGTTATATTTATTAGTAACAAAATTGACAAAAAAAATTATGGTTAACACATTGAAAACGGTATAGCGTTGATATGCAGTGATAAATATACAATCTGAATTCCTCCATATTGTTGAAAATATTCAATAAAAAATAAAAAAAAAGAACAGCATATGCGATTGATCACTACAATCCTACCAAATTGACAATCCTTAAATCCCTAGATGCAAAAACTAAAATATCTATGTGTATGATAGAAAATGTTATATTGATTAATAATAAACTGTTGACGAAAAAGTTATATTTAACGCATTGAGTACGGTATAGCATTGATATGCAGTGATAAATATACAATCTGAATTCCTCCATATTGTTGTAAATATTCAATAAAATATAAAAAAAGAACAGCATATGCGATTGAACATGACAATACTACCAAATTGGCAATCCTTAAATCCCTAGATGCAAAAACTAAAATATCTATGTGTATGATAGAAAATGTTATATTGATTAATAATAAACTGTTGACGAAAAAAATTATGATTAACCCATTGAAGACGGTATAGCATTGATATGCAGTGATAAATATACAATCTGAATTCCTCCATATTGTTGTAAATATTCAATAACATATAAAAAAAAAGAACAGCATATGCGATTGAACACTGACAATCCTACCAAATTGGCAATCCTTAAATCCCTAGATGCAAAAACTAAAATATCTATGTGTATGATAGAAAATGTTATATTGATTAATAATAAACTGTTGACGAAAAAATTATGATTAACCATTGAAGACGGTATAGCATTGATATGCAGTGATAAATATACAATCTGAATTCCTCCATATTGTTGTAAATATTCAATAACATATAAAAAAAAGAACAGCATATGCGATTGAACACTGACAATACTACCAAATTGGCAATCCTTAAATCCCTAGATGCAAAAACTAAAATATCTATGTGTATGATAGAAAATGTTATATTGATTAATAATAAACTGTTGACGAAAAAATTATGATTAACCCATTGAAGACGGTATAGCATTGATATGCAGTGATAAATATACAATCTGAATTCCTCCATATTGTTGTAAATATTCAATAACATATAAAAAAAAGAACAGCATATGCGATTGATCACTACAATCCTACCAAATTGGCAATCCTTAAATCCCTAGATGCAAAAACTAAAATATCTATGTGTATGATAGAAAATGTTATATTGATTAATAATAAACTGTTGACGAAAAAATTATGATTAACCCATTGAAGACGGTATAGCATTGATATGCAGTGATAAATATACAATCTGAATTCCTCCATATTGTTGTAAATATTCAATAAAATATAAAAAAAGAACAGCATATGCGATTGAACACTACAATCCTACCAAATTGGCAATCCTTAAATCCCTAGATGCAAAAACTAAAATATCTATGTGTATGATAGAAAATGTTATATTGATTAATAATAAACTGTTGACGAAAAAAATTATGATTAACCCATTGAAGACGGTATAGCATTGATATGCAGTGATAAATATACAATCTGAATTCCTCCATATTGTTGTAAATATTCAATAAAATATAAAAAAAGAACAGCATATGCGATTGAACATGACAATACTACCAAATTGGCAATCCTTAAATCCCTAGATGCAAAAACTAAAATATCTATGTGTATGATAGAAAATGTTATATTGATTAATAATAAACTGTTGACGAAAAAATTATGATTAACCCATTGAAGACGGTATAGCATTGATATGCAGTGATAAATATACAATCTGAATTCCTCCATATTGTTGTAAATATTCAATAAAAATTATAAAAAAGAACAGCATATGCGATTGAACATGACAATACTAACAAATTGGCAATCCTTAAATCCCTAGATGCAAAAACTAAAATATCTATGTGTATGATAGAAAATGTTATATTGATTAATAATAAACTGTTGACGAAAAATTATGATTAACGCATTGAAGACGGTATAGCATTGATATGCAGTGATAAATATACAATCTGAATTCCTCCATATTGTTGTAAATATTTAATAAAATATAAAAAAGAACAGCATATGCGATTGAACACGACAATACTACCAAATTGGCAATCCTAAATCCCTAGATGAGAAAACTAAATTATCTCTGTGTATGATAGAAAATGTTATACTAATTGTTAACAAAATTGACGAAAATGTTATATATAACACATTGAGGACTGTATAGCATTGATATGCAGTGATAAATATACAGTCTGAATTTCTCTATATTTCTGTAAATATTTAATAAAAATTTGAAAAAAAGAGCAGCAAATGCAAATGAACACGGTAATCACAACCATCCGACTATCCTAAATTACTCAATGTAAAAACTAAAATTTGTATGTATATGATAGAAAATGCTATATTGAATAGTAACAAAATTGTCGAAACAGTTATATTTAACTCATTGCAGACGGCATAGTATTGATATGCAAGGAACAATAAACAGTCTGAATTCCTCTATATTTTTGAGAATATTTATTAAAAATTTAAAAAGAACAACATATGGCAATGAACACGGTAATCTTAACAATCTGACAATCCTAAATTCCTCGATGTAAAAACTAAAATCTCTATGTGTAGGATAGAAAATATTATACTGATTAGTAACGAAATTGAGGCAAAACATCCTAACATGGAAGAAAATGTAGTATTGACCGCCTAGTAAAATCCGAAAATCTAAATTCCGACGTTTTTGCGAATATTTAATAAAAATAAAACAGAACAGCAATATGCGTCAAATAACCGCAAAATCAAATTGGGACGTACAAAACTTGTCTGTTGGAACTGTGCGGAGAAATTTGGCTTTCTTGGGCTATTCCAGCAGAAGACCGACTCGAGTGCCTTTACTGACAGAACGACATCGCTTGCAGCGACTTTGGGCACGTGAGAATATCGGTTGGTCCCTAGATGAATGGAAAACCGTGGCTGGTCCGATGAGTCACGATTTCAGTTTCTAAGAGCTGATGGTAATTCGAGTGTGGCGCAGACCCCACGAAGCCATGGACCCAAACTGTCAACAAGGCACTGTTCAAGCTGGTGGTGGCTCCTTAATGGTGTGGGCTGTTTCTTTCATGGCATGTACTTGGTCCTCTGGTGCGACTGGACCGAACATTGACTGGAAAAGCTTATGTTCAGCTACTTGGAGATCACTTGCAGCCATTCATGGACTTCATGTACCCAAACAACGATGGGATTTTTATGGATGGCAATGCGCCATGTCATTTAAAAAAGCCACAACTGTTCGCGATTGGTTTGAAGAACATTCTGGACAATTCCAACGAATGATCTGGCCACCTAGATCGCCCGACATGAATCCCATCGAGCATTTATGGGACATCATCGAGAGGTCTGTTCGTGCCCAAAATCCTGCACTATCAACGCTTTCACAATTATGGACGTCTATCGAGACAGCATGGCTCAATATTCCTGCAATGAAGACTTCCAACGACTTGTTGAGTCCATGCCACGTCGAGTTGCTGCACTTCGCCGGGCGAAAAAGGGCCGACACGATATTAAGAGGTATCCCATGACTTTTGTCACTTCAGTGTATTCCGTAATGATAAACATCTCTCAAATTATGTGAATTTTCGTCTTTAAATTGTTACGTTATTTTATAATCTTCTTAGATATGAGTATTTATAAACATTTTTCTCAAAATACTATTGCTTCTGTCTATTTAAGTTATTGGAATATCAATAACTATTTGTAAAAAATGAAAAAAAACCTTTTATTGACAAAAATTGCAAAAAAAAAGCGGTTATTAGTGGATAGCGTGTTTTATTTCGGAACTATTTGAGTCGAATTAGAAAATCCGACAAGTAAGCTTATCTAGGCCGAAATAAAGCATAATAAAAACCTTATCCGTGCTTCCTCCTACCCACTAGCAAGAGCGCCACCTGTGGCGTTCAGGGAAATGGTTAGTAGGCAGCTGCAGGTCAGGGAAATGGTTAGTGGAGATTCTCATCCGAGAGATAGAACAGCGCAACCTGCGCTCTCGCTAAGAAACGTTTAGTTTATAATCTCTGCTTCCGAGAAGAAATATATTTAAGGCATCCAGGCACATATATCGCTGTTATTAGCCTAGGGACTCTCATTCGGAGAAGAAATATATTTCGTGTACCCTGGGTTTTATCTTAGGAGTAGAGTGAGTCATGAGTTATCCAATCTGTGCCTCAAGTCTTAAATTAAATTTGGCAATTAAACATTGATTAAGTAATTAAATTTAGCAATAAGGTATCCAGGTGAATATGGCGCTGTAGTTGGCCTAGGGGCTCTCATCTGAAGAAGAAATATATTTTGCGCACACTGCGCGTAGCCAAATATCCGGGTTTTGGCTTTGAAGGGAAATCCTCCCACGAATCTATAATTATATGTCTTATTTAAAGACCTGTAATTATAGATTCGTGGAAGGATGTTAAATATTGTATGTGTTTGGTATTTGTGCGTGTGTAAATAAAGCTGCGAGTTATCCAACCTGTGACTCAAGACTTCAATTAATTGTATCTAAAAATTTACATTTCCACAAAAATATGTCTAGAGGTGTCTAGACGAAATTTACTCGCTACAAACAGAAAAAACAAAAAAATAGTTGAATTAGAAACGGGAATAAAATGCAAAGTTCGTTTATCTGCATCCGTATATCGTGTTTACCGAAGTGAGAATCAAAGATGGAAAGATTTTACGCTCTTTTAGCGGAAATGCGTGCAAAGGCTGAACGTCCAAGTAAACAGTCAAGTACATGCATCTAAGACTGATTCAGAAAAATTATTCACGGCCCTGCAGTCAACAATAAAAATGAGGAAATAATGTGCGAAATGTCAGTAGTGTACAGGTAAAGGAAATGTTTAGTATAAATTCTCATCCGAGACATAGTACAGCGCAACCTGTTCTCTTGCTGAGAAACGCTTAGTTTATAGTCTCTCCTTTGAGAAGAAATGTATTTAAGTCATCCCGCAGCATATGGTGCTGTAGGTGGTCTACTGACTCTCATCCTAAGAAGAAATATATACATCCTGCACCCTGCGAGTAACCGAGTATCCGGGATTTGGCTTAGAAGTGGAATCCGTCCACATATCTATAATTATCTGTCTTTAAATATGTTAAATATTGTATGCGTGTGGCTTTTGTAAATAAAGCTGTAAGTTATCCGGCCTGTGCCTCAAGTCTTCTAAAAATTTAAGCTTCCCCAAAAATATGTCTACACGAAATTTACTAGCCAAGAAAAAAAACCGTTGCATTAGAAACTGGAATAGAATGCAAAGTTCGTTTATCTTCATCCATATATCGTGTTTACCGAAGTGGGAATATTATTATTTATATTTCGCGCATTCTGCGCGTAGTCGAATATCTGGGTATTGGCTTAGAAGTGGAATCCTTCCACGAATCTATAATTATCTGTCTTTAAATGTGTTAAATATTGTATGTGTTTGGTGTTTGTGCTCTTGCAAATAAAACTGTGAATTATCCAACCTGTGCCTCAAGTCTTCAATTAAATGTATCTAAAAATTTACGTTTCCACAATGATATGTCTAGATGAAATTTACGTTTCCACAAAGATATGTCTAGACGAAATTTACTAGCTACAAACAGAAATAACAAAAAATAGTTGCATTAGAAAAAGGAATAAAATGCAAGGTTCGTTTATCTTCATTCATATATCGTGTTTACCGAAGTGGGAATATTATTATTTATATTTCGCGCATCCTGCGCTAGTCGAATATTATGGGTCTTGGCTTAGAAGTGAAATCCTTCCCCGAATCTATAATTATCTATCGTTAAATGTGTTAAATATTGTATGTGTTTCGTGTTTGTGCTCTTGCAAATAAAACTGTGAGTCATCCAACCTGTGCCTCAAGTCTTCAATTAAATGTATCTAAAAATTTACGTTTCCACAATGATATGTCTAGATGAAATTTACGTTTCCACAAAGATATGTCTAAACGAAATTTACTAGCTACAAACAGAAATAACAAAAAATAGTTGCATTAGAAAAAGGAATAAAATGCAAGGTTCGTTTATCTTCATTCATATATCGTGTTTACCGAAGTGGGAATATTATTATTTATATTTCGCGCATCCTGCGCGTAGTCGAATATTCGGGTCTTGGCTTAGAAGTGAAATCCTTCCCCGAATCTATAATTATCTATCGTTAAATGTGTTAAATATTGTATGTGTTTCGTGTTTGTGCTCTTGCAAATAAAACTGTGAGTTATCCAACCTGTGCCTCAAGTCTTCAATTAAATGTATCTAAAAATTTAAGTTTTCACAAAGATATGTCTAGATGAAATTTACGTTTCCACAAAGATATGTCTAGACGAAATTTACTCGCTACAAACAGAAATAACAAAAAATAGTTGCATTAGAAAAAGGAATAAAATGCAAGTTTCGTTTATCTGCATCCATATATCGTGTTTAGCGAAGTGGGAATCAAAGATGGAAAGATTTTACGCTCTTTTAGAGGAAATGCGTGCAATGCCTAAACGTCCAAGTAAACAGTCACGTACGTGCATTTAAGGCTGATTCGCAAAAATTATTCACGGCCCTGCAGTCAACAATAAAAATGAGGGAAAAAGTAGTACGAAATAAGATCGATAAAATCACAAAAGCAGGACTGGGGAAAACTAATTTAATGGGAATGGAATAAATGTTTCTGATTCACATCCATTATTTCCTATGGCGGAATTTCGAATGGAATTAATGTCCGAATCCAAAACTCGAAATAATTGTGCAGTAAGAGTGTGAGGGACATTTATTTCCCAACCAATTCCATTTTCCTCCTAACGTGTTCCTTCCTTATTGATTGCTTACCAGGAAATTCGTTACGTTCGCAATTTTGAATAGTTCTGACATGTGATTTTAAATTGTCATTTATTATGGTTAGTGTTCTCTCTTTTTTTTTTTTAAATTTGAGAGAGTAAAATGTTTCAGCAATGGATGTAGAAACGCTGAGTGGTAAGATAAATCTTATAATTTGACAATTTGGTAGAACATTTAGGAAGAAAGATAGGTAAAAAATTAAATATATTTTGAATGACGTTCTTTTTTAATATTTCAAGATAGCAAACGTTCTCAAGGAATTTTTAAACGGTTATTTTTATTAATTGTGTCTTGTAAACAAAACAACGGTTTATTTCCAGTTATCAATGTTTTTGAACGCTGGGAACTTAACATTATGTCATTCATTTAGGAAGGTAGATATGTAGCAAATTCAGCATTTACGAATATGCAATAGATAATTGCTGTTAATCTGCATTCACATTTTGTAATATCGATTTTGAATGAATTCCCTCACTATTATCCTTTACAGGATTCTAATTTTCCTGTTTCTCAAGTTTAATGGAAAGACATTTTTAATGGTCACCTCACAAGTTCAGACTACGTGATAGCCAAATGGCTAATGCTCTGGTCTTTACCACAGGCTTCAGATTCGTATCCTGGCGGTGGCATGAGCGTTTGTTAGTATAAGCATTATCTCAATTGATTTAAAGAGAATGATTCAGCTGATCAACAGTTCATGGGGAATTATCAAGTTCCTTGAAGCATGGTGAATTAGTGTTGTGACTGAAAACGGAACTTCTTCCTTGATTATAAAACACGTTTATTAATGCAACACCAGAAAGAGATGATGATACATGATGAGGCTATATACAGATGAATAAATCCTTGTACATGATTTCCTTATATAATACGTACATCTTATTGATGAAAAACAATATCTTAACAGATTCTACATTCTGCATTATTACTACTTATTAGAATACTAACCAAAACCAAAACCAAATCCACCCCTTTTCCTTTTAGTTGCCAGGTTTCAAAGTGAAATACGTGATGCAGGAAAAAAAAAACTTATTAGGAGTGGCAACAATTAGATAACGCATATTCTACATTCTGCGTTATTACTACTTATTAGAATACGAACCAAAACCAAAACCAAATCCACCCCTTTTCCTTTTAGTTGCCAGGTTTCAAAGTGAAATACGTGATGTAGGAAATAAAAAACTTATTAGGAGTGGCAACAATTAGATAACGCAGATTCTACATTCTGCGTTATTACTACTTTTAGAATACGAACCAAAACCAAAACCAAATCCACCCCTTTTCCTTTTAGTTGCCAGGTTTCAAAGTTAAATACGTAATACAGGAAATAAAAAACTTATTAGGAGTGGCAACAATTAGCGTATCATAGAGATACACATCAGTTGATGTGCTTCTTGCTGGAAATCTCATCACACATCTGTATCCCAAAATTACTTATAAATAATTAGTGCCTAATTGATAAGAAATTCCTAATTTTACATTTATATTATTATTGTTATTATTATTTATAAAAAAGCGCCTGACTCCTGTCACAAGAACGTATGACGTTACTTTTTATTTGGCTACAATCAAACAAATATAAAAAAACTTCGAATAACAAGGACTTATAACAAGTCACTTTCCTACACCTGGGTAAAGTTAAATCTGCTACTAATATTTCATTCCAGTTATAAATGATTTCACACCTATTGCTTCAAATTAATTTTCAAAGAACATTAACCAGAGCGACATCTGATAGCTATAACCCTACTCATTTCTACTGTTACCCAACAGTAAAACTTTCCAGCTTACAGACGTATCAAGACTATCCAAGTTTTACAAAAAAATGTTAATAGCATAAAACATTTTCATTAAAAATATTTTCGATTTTTAATTAAAAATATGCAGTATAACAAATCTTTTTAATTATGCATACTATTTTCCTGAAGCCCATTAGGCTTTATAAGCCTAATTTTAGTTTAATGGGTTATATCTGTTAATATTTTCGTGAAAATGAATAGAATTTTTTTAGCTATACGTAGTCGTATCATGAAAATGGTTAGAGTTTTTATGCTTAAATGCACTTTGATTTACTCCAAGGAAATAGACATCAATATTTCCTAGCATTAACGTGAGTATAGGTGGAATTTATGTTTTTTTTTTTTTTTTTTCATTTCGCATACAGATGAAAACCGATAGACTTTTTAAACCTAAATTTTAGTTTAATACAATACACTCTCACAGAAGATTTACTGCAAGGACATAACCATCATTGCTTCATGGCATTAACGTCAGGTGAAGCGGAACGCCGGATACAAAATGCCACTCAATAAATGATGAGAAAATAACAAATAAACAACCTTTCTATAACGGCTGATTTTTGTTTTGGCCTAGAAGGCAACTTCCAAAAACGATAATGACCGGGGAAATTTATTTGTTTTCTCAATTTTGTTTATAGTTCCAAACAACACACAAAGTAAAAAAAAAGAAGATAAAAAAAAGTTGCAAGCGTTTGCTACTTGCACAGAAATTACAACTTCTATCAGATCCATTTCTTTTCTTCTCAGGAGCAATTTTGCTACATTTTTTCTTTGTCCCTTAAATTCTTTAGTTGATAAATTTTATATGTTTTTTTTTTTTTTTTTGCTGCACGGCGGGTGGTTCTAGAAAGCAGGCATAAAAAATGGAAGAGCAAAGCTAAGAGAGTCTTCGGCGAAATACACCGAATGGCATTTATTGAGTTGAGAGTATAAAAAGGCCGTAACACAGTAATGAATTGAACGGGTTTGAAAAAATAAAGGCTTTACTTTCTAGCCTAGATAAAAAGAGCAAAGATAGGAATTAAATGAACAGTGAATACGTGGTTCTAAATTTTATTCGGAATTTTAAAGTTCTATATTTTAACACATTCATTGTGTTTTCACTCATGTAATAAATGGCATTTATAAAAATTCCTTCAATGGCTGTAATAATATTTCGTTCTCTTTTTTTTTTTTTTTTTCCTGAATTTAATTATTTTCGACGAGAGATACTTTTCGGGGCCTGATGGACGGGTGACTAGCTCTCTGACGTCGGTGCTACAGGATTCGGGTTCGAATCCCGGTAGTGACATTGATGTTTGTTGTGGTTAAGAATCCACTTTAAACTGTAGCTCCCATTCTAATATGACTGATGATTGTAGAGCTGACGCACCTAACCGTAAAAAGAAAGCATCTGCTGTCTCGAAATCTGCCAGTAGCAGATAGCCTGGCCCACAATGGGGCTGTTGCCTCAATGAAGAAGATATTTTTTTCATCAATTGTGATTGCAAAATTTAGATGCATAATGCATTTGGTTATAGAACGGAGAAAGCTGAAGAGCAAGCCCCTGTGTATATGCCGATGTTAATCTGGATACATCTATAAGCCTGACAGCTCTTCTGTTGGTCGAACAGTAGAAATGAGTAGCTTAATAACTCTAAATTTTCTCTTCTGATAATTCTCGTTCCAAATTAAATTGAAACAATGGGTGTGTCAGTCATTTATCACTGGAAACAAATATTAGTAACAGATTATGCGTTACCCAAATGTAGCAGAATGAACCTATTATAAGTCCTTGCAATTTAGAATTATTTGATTTATTTGATAGTAAGAGTAAAAATTAACACAACACTTTGTTATGAAAGGAATCAGACATCTGTTTTATTTAAAATAATAATAATAATAAAATAAATTTTAAATTAGGAATTTCTTATAGCATGACATTGATATCAGGTGGATTTTGATATGTGAAATTGATGGATTTGTTTAATTCCGCATACTATTGTCATGAAACCCGTTAGACATTATAATCCATTAACCTTATAATCGTTAACTTTTCTAAACCTAAATTTTAGTTTTATATAATACATCACATCGGGTGAATTTTTGATATGTGGAGTTGATGGATTTTTTTTAATTCCGCATATTATTGTCATGAACAGCGTTAGATTCTATAAATCTAAATGTTGGTTTAATGCCATACACTCTGTTAGAAGATTTACTCCAATGAAATAACCATCATTGTATCATGGCATTAACGTCAGGGGAAGCTGAAGACCGGATACAAAATGCCACTCAATAAATGATGAGAAAATAACACATAAGTGACCTTTCTATAGCGGCTGATTTTTGTTTTGGCCTAGAAGGCAACTTCCAACAATGATTATGACGGGGGAAATTTATTTGTTTTCTTCATTTTGTTTATAGTTCTAAACACCACACAGAGTGGAAAAAAAGTTGCTAACGACTGCTACTTGCACAGAAATTACAACTTCTATTATATCCATTTCTTTTCTTCGCAGGAGCAATTTTGCTACTTTTTTTTTGTCCCTCAAATTCTTTAGTTGATAAATTTTATACGTTTTTTTGCTGCATGGTGGGTGGTTCTGGAAAGCGGGCATAAAAAATGGAAGAGCAGAGGTGAAACACGGCACAATACACCGAATGGCATTTATTGGGTTGAGAGTATAAAAAGGCCATAACACTGTAATGAATTGAACGGGTTTGAAAAAAAAAATAAAGATGTTACTTTCTATCGTAGATATAGAAGGGCAAAGGTAGGAGTTAAATAAAAAGTATATACGTGGTTCTAAATTTGTTTCGAAGTTTTAAAGTCATATATTTTAACATATTTATTGTGTCTTCGCTGATATAATAAATGACTTTTATAAAAGTATCTTTAATGGCTGTAAAAAGATTTAGTTCACTTTTTGTTTCATGAATGTAATTATTCCCGAATATGGATACTTTTGGGGGTATGATGGCCGAGTGACTAGCGGTCTGGCGCGTGAAAGAATTATTATATTGAACCCAAATTACTGCAGAACAAGATGATAAAATAACTAACTGCATAATGTGCAGTTAGTTATTTTATCATCATTATTGTTGCAACAGACCCATGGTGAGCCAAGCCGTCTTCCTACTGGCAGATTTCGGAACATGAGATGTAGTTATTTTATAGGGCCCATAAATATTTAATTTTTAGTACCTTCCTATGTAAAAATGTTTAATTATAACTGTTTATATTCCTATCAAATCTCATTTTTCCATGTACAGGAAGTACAATTATATTTTTTTCTTTTGAACGTTTTTCGACAGCTTTCCATTGAAGAGGTTTAGAGATTTTTAATCAACATTCTGAATGAAGTTTATGTGCTATGAATGGAACACCCAGTATCTACATTAGTTACTTTTTTGAGTTTTTTCAAAAAATTGTGTGTAACCTTCAGTTATGTTACACAGTTAATATGCGGCCCCCTGGTCTGCATATCTTTGGATTATTGTGTGAGAGTTTGCTGCTCCATTTTTACTAATTAAATCAATTAGAGTATTTTATAAATTTTATTTCTTCATTACTATTTTCCATGAAAATTTTATAATTGCGAATTCTATGCTATAATACTTCATCCTTAATAAAACTGATTCCGGATAAATCTTTTTTGTTGAAAGATTCCTGGAATTTCAATGCAGGCTTTTTTCATGGCATTTATGCTGCTAAAAGAATAAAACAAAACCTCAAAATTCACATTTGCTCATACTTGAAAGTAATGCTCCATTTTTAACGTTGATAATGAGCCTAACTAAAAAAAGTTGTATTACAAAATTATACTTTTAAACTCGTCTGAAAATCACAATAATTTTAATCGCAATCACTTTATTTTTGTTTTGTTAAAAAGATTAAATCATCATATACTTAATCTGGAAAAAATTGATCCATGAAAACTTCTGCTTCATCTTTCAACTGCTTTAAAATATCTTTCTTCTGGAATTAAAGGGACTAACAGAAAACAGGAAACTTATTTCTTCCTTTAAAAACGGTTATGGAAGACCAATTTCCCACAAAATGCTACTCTTATTATAATTTCGGCTTCCTTTCTCTACCCTCTGCAGCGGAAATTGCTGTTTAAGCAGGCAAAAGCAATCGTGAATCGATAGATAGGACTGTAGGGTACGGATCCATTTCTCCCATTCGTTCTCAGTCATTCTTACTTCAATCGATGCACGCCACAGTGCTTATAATGATTCGCATACAATCGGGAAATATCGTAGAACTATTGTTGAGCAGGGGAATTTGCAATACAGGAATTTCTATGAAAAAAATTCATTTTTTTTTGTAACAGGGAATTTTTGCTCTACTAAGAATAGCATTTTACAGATAAAGGTGAGAGATTATAGCCTTCTGATAAATCTTTCAAATATAACTGCTTCACAAATGAGTGTTCTAAGGAAAATCTTTCATGAAATCTCATAAGGAAGTCGTTTCAATCGCAATCATAATCGAGTCGTTATCTTCCGTAAAGCCGCCAATATTTATTTATTTAAGAATAATTTTCCTAAAAGTGAATAAAAACATTTTTATATGATTACTTTTTATTTGAGTTACATCGATCACGATGCAGTGGAACACAAAAAAACCCCAGTAAAATAGCAGAATAGGAGCCGCTAGGATTTGGCGTCAAAAAACCTTTTCGCCAAAGTGCGCCCAGAAAAAGTTGCTTTCGTGTAAGTGAATTGTAACTGGAAAACAGTACAAGGAATGCAGGTTTACCATTTTTGTCGACTTAACGCTTGATTGGCGCTATAAAAATGTCGGCCAATCCCAACAGCCACTATTTTGTGATTTGGCCGAAAAGATTATTCAAAAAACAACAAATACGTAAAAAAAAAATTGTGTATAAATTTAGAGGATTATATATTTTTCACAATACGGCTAAAATCATTATACAAAACTTTGATCGAGCAATTTTCGAAATTCCATTTTTTTTCACATGTTTCTATGTATTATGTGTGATCATGTATTTTTATGCATCATGTGTGATGTATTTTCACGTATCATGTGTGATCATATCATTTTTATCATGTGTTGATAATGTCCTGGTAGAAGTCAATGGAGTGAATAAAAAATAAGAAAAAGTAAAAGTTATTATTTAAAACAGATTAATCTCTTCGAGCAATACGAGAAACTTTCATTTAAAAATAAAAAATGCTGATTTTCACATAACTTTATTTACGCGTGTTTTGTAACTGGCATGAAATATATGTTGCTAAATATAATTATTGACCAACATCAAGTCACGTGCCCTTTAGTTCATTTTGAATTGTCTGACTTTCAAATTATAACCAAATTATTATTTCAATATCCTCAATATAGTGTCTAATAATTAATTTATTTTTATAAAAGGTAATTGCCTCACCTCTTAACAGACTTCTCTGTCTGAATTTGCTTTTTCATAAAGTTCTACAGTTATTAAATTTTGTCATATATTGAATTTAATAGTAGGCTATTGAATTTAATAGTTCTTGTGGGTATTCAGCACCATTCATCCATAAATATTAACTTTGAAAACTGTTTAAACTATAAATGTTTGTTTATTATTTTATTTGCCGTGAATTGCAATTGCAATTTCCTAAAACCCATTATTTTATTTGGTATAAGCGATTTTTCAGATTTATTTACTAATCATCAGTTTACGCTTACAAATGAAGGAGTTTAGTTTGAAAACTTAGTAAGATAAATCTGTAGATCGAAATATTCTTCATTTGGGCTGTAGAAAGAACAAAAGAGGATGATATGAAATCGTAGAATATATCCTTTGGGATGTTTGTTTAAATTATTTCGTTAAAGAGACCTATGATTCCCTTTTGATTTAACATGAATAACATGAATTTATTACAACACTAATTTAAGTTCAAAGGTTTGCTGAGAGGGTGTACTGAAGAACTTTTTATTTTATATTTTTAGCTATTAAGGATTATATTAAAATCTTTAAAGGAATAACAAATTAGCTAAAATTATTATTAAAAATTATTTTATTATCACCCATCACAAATTGTCAAGAATTTGGCAGATTGCCAATATTTAAATCTTCTTTTGACATTCTTTTGTTTGTTTTAATGTGTCTATCAAAAAATTAATTGAATAAATAATTTAGTCTATTAATATGTTATAAAATAATTATTCGTTTAATATGTAAATAATAAAGTGCATAAGTAAATATTGTAGATTAAATAGGTATCAGGAATCAGGTCTAGGAATCAGACAAAAAACATTTATTATTTTATATGGTACAAGTATTAATAAGAGTATAGGATACATAAAATATTAAATGAAAGCATAAAAACATAAATAGAAACACAAAAACATTAATAAAAGCATAAATCATTGAAGTATTAATAAAAACTTACCGTCATATGTTGCCTTGTTTTTCCAACTGTTAAAGAGTTTAATTAAGGTTTTTGTATTTGTGAAAATGTGATTATAAGGAAATATTTCTAGATTCTCCAATAAAATAAAAGTAGGAAAAAAATTGCATTGCATAAGTTTTCCTGGTGCGTTTTAAACGAATTTTTCTTAAATAATTTGAATTTAAAAGGGAGGTGTTGCTCTTATATTATCATTTTTGAGGAACGTGTTTTATAGAAGAAGGTAATAACTGTCAAATCCAGAAGAATGCAAAAATTTTACAAAACTTTTTTAATATAATAAAGCATTTTTATAGAAAATGATTTAAATTTTTAATTATATAATAGCTGCAATATAATGTTAATATTGCCTAACTGGATGTGCTTTTTATGAATTTCTAATATTAGCGGTCGTGGTACTATGAAGCGTAATGTCCGAAGTATTAGCTGCAGATAAAATTAAATTAACTATTATAATTATGAACCTCAAAATTACTTATAAACAATTAGTTCTATTTGTCATTGATAATAAATTCCTAATTTTAAATTTATATTATTATTATTATTATTTTAAATCATTAAACCTTTATTCATAAGAAATTCCTAATTTTAAATTATTACTATTATTAATATTATTTTTAATAATCAGTCCGGATGTATATGAAATTCCTAACTTTAAATTTATATTATTATTATAAATATTATTTTAAATAACTGATAAGAACATTAAATTAAAAATATTTAAATAAATTGATAAGAATATTAATATATTATTTTTATCATCATCAACAGCAGCATTATTTTGAATAAGAGAACGTCTGATTCCCTTTAAAACAATGTGTGGCGTAATTTTTTACTCGGCTATTATCAAATAAATCACAAAATTCTTAATTGCAGAGACTTACAACAAGTTCTTTTTACTGCACCTGTAGCTTAGTATGCTATATATTTCATTCCAGTGATAAATAACTGCACAACCAGTGTGTCAAATAAATTTGGAATCAGCGTTACCAGAAGCGGGATCTGTTAGTTAAAAACCAACTCATATCCACTATTAATCCAACTGAAGAAATTTCCGCCTTACAGATGTATCGAGTTTATCTTCAGTATATACGCAGGAGCTTCCTTTTTTAGCTTTTTCAGTTCTATAACCAAACATATTTTGCACCAAATTTCTACAAGTATCTATAAGTTTCTAAAAGTGACTATAATCTTAAGTGATTAAATTCATAAAATAAGGAAAAAAATTGATAAGATTGAAACTATTTTAATAAATGAAGATTATTTTAAAAATAGTTTTTATTATTTTTTTATTATTTTTATCAGTGTAGACACAATAAATGCGTTTAAATATACCTTTAAAACTTGGGATAAAATTTAGATCTGCGTATTCACTGTTTATTTAACTCCTACCTTTACCCTTTTATAGCTACGATACAAAGTAAACCTCTATTTTTTTTTTCAAACCCCGCTCAATTCATTACTGTGTTATGGCCTTTTTATGCTCTGAACTCAATAAATGCCATTCGGTGTAATTCACCGTGGACTCTTTTAGCTCTACTCTTCCATTTTTTATGCCTGCTTTCTAGAATCCCCCACCGTGCAGCCAAAAAAACATATAAAATTTATCAACTGAAGAATTTGAGTGACAAAGAAAAAAAGTAGCAAAATTGCTCCTGCGAAGAAAAGAAATGGATATAATAGAAGTTGTAATTTCTGCGCAAGTAGCAAACGCTAGCAACTTTTTTTTATCTTCTTTTTTTTACTCTGTGTGATGTTTGGAACTATAAATAAAATGGAGAAAACAAATAAATTTAGCCCGTCATAATCATTGTTGGAAATTGCCTTCTAGGCCAAAACAAAAATCAGCCGTTAAAGAAAAGTCACTTATGTGTTATTTTCTCATCATTTATTTATTGGCATTTTGTATCCGGCGGTTCCTCTTACCCTGACGTTAATGCCATGAAGCAATGATCGTTAGTTCCTTGCAGTAAATCTTCTATCGTGTATTACATTAAACTAAAATTTAGGTTTATATAAACAATAATAAATCAAATATATAATTACATAAATAATTTTAACTTGTAAATAATTAGTCACTGATTGATTAGAAATTCCTAATTTTAAATTCATATTATTATTAATATTATTATAAATAAATAAATGCCCGATTCCTTTCACAACAATGTGTGTTTCCAGCCTGGTGTTAATTTTTACTTACATACCATCAAATAAATCAAAAAATTCCGAATTGCAAGGACGTATAACTGATTGCTTTTACTACACCTGGGTAACGCTTATTCTGCTACTAATATTTCATTCCCGCGATAAATGACTGCACGCCTATTGTGTCAAATTAATTCGGAATCAGAATTTCCTGATGAGAAATTTGAGAGTTATAACCCTACTCATTTTCATTGATAACACAACAGAAGAACTTATCGGGTTACAGATATATCAAGATTTACTTTGGTACATACTCAGGAGCTTCCGCTTCGGTTTTGTCGGTTATATATTAGGTCGGCTCCAATTACAATTGATGTAACAATTATATTCTTCTTTATTGACGCAACATACACATTGTGGGTCATGGTACTGGTAGATTTCGAGACAGGAGATGTTCCTTTTTACATGTTAGGGTGTCCAACCCTTACAGACATATTAGACAAGACCTACGGTTTAAAGTGCATTCCGAACATTACAAACATCAATGGCATTGCCGGGACTCGAATCCGAAACTTGTGGCACCGTGAACAAGAGCGCTAGTCACTCGGCCATCAGGAAACAAAATGGATCTATATTCCGGAAATAATTAAATTACAGCCATTGAAACTATTTTTCTAAATGTCATTTATTATATAAATGGAGATACTATAAATGTGTTAAAATATATAACTTTAAAGCTTCGAATAAAATTTAGAACCGCGCAAACACTATTTACTTAACTCCTACCTTTGCCCTTTTATATCTACGATAGCAAGTAACACCTTTACTTTTTTCAAACCCATTCAATTCATTACAGTGTTATGGCCTTTTTATACTCTCAACTCAATAAATGCCATTCGGTGTATTGCGCCGTAGACTCTTTTAGCTCTGCCCTTCCATTTTTTATGCCTGCTTTCTAGAACCACTCACCGTACAGGCAAAAAACATATAAAATTTATCAACTGAAGAATTTGAGTGACAAAGAAAAAAAGTAGCAAAATTACTCCTGCGAAGAAAAGAAATGGATATAATAGAAGTTGTAATTTCTGTGCAAGTAACAAATGCTAGCAACTTCTTTCTATCTTCTTTTTTTGATGTTTGGAACTATAAAAAAAATGGAGAAAACAAATAAATTTCCCCCGTCATAATCATCGTTGGACGTTGCCTTCTAGGCCAATACAAAAATCAGCTGTTATAGTAAGGTCACTTATGTGTTATTTTCTCATCATTTATTGAGTGGCATTTTGTATCGGGCGTTCCGCTTCACCTGACGTTAATGCCATGAAATCATGATGGTTATTTCCTTGGATTAAATTTTTTTACCAGAGTACATTGCATTAATCTAAAATTTAGGTTTATAAAGTCTAATGGTTTTCATGAAATATTATGCGAAATTTAAAAAATCCATCAACTCCACATATCAAAATCCACCTGATGTCAATGCCATGCCATAAGAAATTCCTAATTATAACTTTATTATTATTATTATTATTATTTTAAATAAAAAGAAGTCTGATTCCTTTCATAACAAAGTGTGGCGTTTAATTTTTACTCCAAATTGCAAGGACTTATAACAGGTCTGTTTTGATACACCTAAGTAACGCTTAATCTGCTATCTAATAATTCATTCCATTCATAAATGATTGCAAACCTATTGTGTCAAATTAATTTAGAACGAGTATTATGAAAGGCGAAATCTGAGAGTTATAACCCTATTCACCTCCACTGCTAACCCAATAGAAGAACTTTCCGGATTACAGATGTATCGTGATTATTTTCGGCATATACACAACAGTGTCCGTTTCGTCATTATCGGTTCTATTATCAAACATATTATGCACCAAATTTCTCCATTCACAATTGATTCAAAAAGTATGCTCTTCTTTATTGGCCCAACAGCCCCTTTGGGGTCAAGGCCGTCTGCCTATGGACAAATTTCGAGATAGGAGATATTTTCTTTTTTAAGGTTTAGAGTTTAAGCCCTACGTCCCACGCTTTACAGTCCCATTAGACCATGATATACGGCTTAAAGTGAATTCCGAACCACTACAAATATCTTTGGCAGCACCATGTTACGGTACCAGGAATCGAACCCCAAACTTTTGGCACCCATCACCAGACCGCTGGTTACTAGGCTATCAGGTCCCAAAAAGCATCAATATTCGGAAATAATTTAATTTATGAATAAAAAAGACAAACGAAATCTTTTTACAGCCATTGAAACTATTTTTATAAATGTAATTTATTATATCAGAGAAGACACAATAAATGGATTTAAATATATGACTTTAAAACTTCGAATAAAATTTAGAACCACGTATTCACTGTGTATTTAACTCCTACCTTTGCCCTTTTATATCTACGATAGAAAGTAGCACCTTTATTTTTTTTCAAACCCGTTCAATTCATTACTGTGTTATGGCCTTTTTATACTCTCAACTCAATAAATGCCATTCGGTGTATTGCACCGTAGACTCTTTTAGCTCTGCTCTTCCATTTTTTATGCCTGCTTTCTAGAACTACCCACCGTGCAGAAAAAAAACGTATAAAATTTATCAACTAAGAATTTCAGTGGCAAAGAAAAAAAGTAGCAAAATTGCTCCTGCGAAGAAAAGAAATGGATATAATAGAAGTTGTAATTTCTGCGCAAGTAGCAAACGCTAGCAACTTTTTTTTATCTTCTTTTTTTTTTCATGTTTGGATCTATAAACAAAATGGAGAAAACAAATAAATTTCCTCCGTCATAATCATTGTTGGAAGTTGCCTTCTAGGCCAAAACAAAATCAGCCGCTATAGTAGAAAGGTTACTTATGAGTTACTTTATCATCATTTATTAAGTGGCATTTTGTATCCGGTGTTCTGCTTCCCTTGACGTTAATGCCATGAAGCAATGATGGTTATTTTCTTCTAGTAAATCTTCTATCAGAGTGCATTAAACTAAAATTTAGGTTTATAAAATCTAACGGTATTCATGAAAATAGTATGTGGAATTAAAAAAGAATGCATAAAATTTTCATGAAAATACAACATACAGTTAAAAAAATGTATTAATTTTCATGAAAATATTTACAAATATGTGCCACCTAACGGTAATGCCATGAAATAGTGATGAATATTTTCTTGGAAAAATTTTCTATTAGAATGTACAACATTAAACTAAAATTTAAGCTTAAAAGGTCTAACGGTTTTCATGATAATAATATATATCATAAAAATCTACAGTTAAAAAGGCATTCATTTTCCTGAAAATTTTAATAGATGGCGCAGAGTTGCTTAGCTGGCAATAAAGCATATTAAATTTTGGAAAAATTTTGATTATAAAAATATCTACGCATAGTTAAGAGTTTTGAGAATTTAAGTAACTCCCCTTAAGTTATGCGTTTGTCTAAAAAAAAAAGCAAACATTCTTAAGCAAAAATTCCGTAAACATCTGTTTTTCCCCTTTAATTCATTATAATTTATTTTTAAAAATATACTAGTTTAAGTTTAAAAATTTAGTTAAAAAATTATACTGTAATTATTTTGTCTTTAAAACGTTCGTGTAATCTTTTGTCTCTTTTGTCTTTAAATAACTTCCTTGTAGAAAAATAGATGTTGAATAAAGCCTTAATTGATTGCAGCTATGTAAAAAGATTAACAACATATTTAATGTCATTCTGACAAGTTAAAAAATGCGTAACTTGAAAAAAAAATGAATTAAAACAAAGAAAACAAATTTGAATCTTGTACAATATGGCATACAGAAGATACATATATATAAGAATGATATTAAAAAAAAGAATATTTTCGAACAATTCTTAATTTCGTTCAATCGAATATTTACAAAATATCATATAATCAAGTTAAGGGGGTATTGGTCTTCAAAATTTGTAATTTTTATTTAATTTAAAAATAATTTGAAAATTTTTCTGTCTTTTGAAAGTATATTTTTTTTAATTGAATTATCTTTGACCTATAAAATTAATTAATTTTCATCTAATTATTTGTATTACTTATTTTGGGGTTAATGATATGCTGGGGAAAGCAGATATTATTAAATAAAATATTTTAAAGTAAAATTACTCTATGCAAACATTTAACTTTTTGTTCCATTATTATAACATGATGGTTTCTCATGATTTTAGGCTACGATTCAAACGTAAAATATGATGTATGTACAATTAAATGTAAATTACTACAGTTTTAAATCTATGAGAATATAGACAGAAAGGTTCACACAGTATCTTTCTTTTTATACATGCCAGCACTAGATTAATAGATATGAACTAGCATTTTCCAATTACAAAAATAAAACATATTTAATTTGGAAAAAATATTGTTGAAAATGTAAAAGAATTAAGAAATAATGTAATCTAGATTACAAAACTTTCAATGAGGATTAAGAGACATCGTATGACAAACATCATCGACATCATCGTATGACATACGAAATTTTCTAGAAGTTGAGTTCACAAACACGTTCACGTTTTAGATCGATTGCAAGATGACGCAAGTCACATCCAGCACATAGCTATTTCAAATTCAAATTTTCATGCAAAATTATGTTCACCTTTTTCTTTTGAAGTGCATATAGCCTCGCATTTTCAACATTGGTCATCGAAAATCATATCACGGAATTTTTCAATCATTTCTGATGCTCTTACTTCATTTGGATTACCTGTACGCAGTTGCAGTTCTCTGCAGTCGCATTTAAACTCCACGGTCCAAACTTTAACCACCGAATTTAATGACATAGGTTTCCCATAATGTTCATCGAGCTTTTATGTAACTTGCGTTTTTGCTTTCCAAAAAATACTGTTTTATCACGACATGGAACTCAATTTATTTTATGGTGAATAAAGGCTAAACGATGTTGAACAATTATTAACAAATAGAATGGTGTAAAATTTAAAATGGTGTCATTTAAAAGTTTATTCATGAAATTGGATTTTTCCCACGAGAAGCATTTCTGTTTCCAGGAGAAAAGAATGTATACTTTAACTAGCGCATAATAACAACCTACCACTGAAATTTGACAGCAGATAAGCAGTTACTAAATAAAATTAGTTTTTTGTTCTAATAAGAACAACCTGTCACTCAAATCTGGCATCAGATAATCAGTGTCGTGGATAATGATACATCATGAGATTAGCTATTGTGTGTTCGACCTACTAGGTGGAAACAATTACAGTTGAGATATGGACTATGTTATAAGTTGCTGCATCGTGATTAGTGATAGGATATGTGCTGAGGAAGTGTCCACTCCAATGAGAACTTAGAGAAGCTTTTCCCCCAAATTGACGGATTTTCTTACAGGAAGGTTTTTTGGATAAGAAAGGAGGGAGTTCGACGACGAATCGACCAAAATTGTTTTATTTTCCTCTGAAGTGACTGAATAGGCCGGAATTTCCACCTATTTTTAAAAGCCCTTGTGGTTTTGTGAATAATTTCGTGTGATAATTAAGATCTACCGCAGACAGAGTGATTTATATTCGTCAAAGACACGAGAGACCCTCACATCAGAGAGAAAATCTCAGACTTTGGAGTAAACTGCACCTGTGTATCCAATTTATATTTTTAATTTTTATTTATTTGAAAATATTGTAATAACTAATAACAGAATTTATATGTATATATATAGAAATATATCTACATAATATATACATTGCCATGTACCCTAAAGTTGCTCTCTTGAAGCAGTTATAGGTCTAGAAAAGGCCGATACGTTATAAGTAACAACCTGGTATATTAAAATTTCATTAAAAGCAGTATTTTATCGATAATTTTTTATTATCTTATCACTCTAATTGACGCTTTTTTTATTTATTTTACTACTTTATATAACGGTAAATAATAGTTTCAAAAACGAAAATTATCAGGTGCTTTGAAGAAAACTTTTTATAATATTCGTAGTTGAGAAAATATTTTTTTTTCATTCATTTTGCTTGTTATTGAATTTTTTCTGTCTAGACAGTGAGTTAACAAAGCATTATAAGGGCATTATTATATTATGAAAGACGTAGTAGCCAAGAAAATATCTTCAAATATTTAATCGATCGAGAGAATGTTTTCTTTTTGTTTAACCTTTGTTCTTATATTTCACTAAGTATAAGAAAATTATGCGGATTATTTAACCAATACGTATGTACTGAAAAAAATAATAATTTGAAAATTAGACTACTTTTTTGTCAATGTAGTATGAAAATATACAGCGTGAAATGGTGTCAATGAAATAGATGTATGTTTATTGATTTTCGTTTTCCATATCTGCAACTTAAAGAACCTGGATCTTGAACAAAAACAATTTGTTTTTTTTCAGTATTTGATAACTCCTTTTTGAAGTAAATGAATAAGAAACATATCATTTTAAAAATATCTCTTGAATTTTTAAAATATGTAATTTTTAGACTAAAATATCTCAAACTCACTTTAGAGTTTGAGATATTTGAGTAGATATCTCAGCTTGATAGAAATCCAAAAGAAAGAAGAAAATCAAGTGTAAATTTCAATCGCGAGTTCAAAATGTATCATTAAGATTAAAAATTACTCTTTTTTCTAATTGGAATGAGAATATTTTTCTAAAACTTTACTTACAAAGAATAAAATTAAATGTTAAGTCTGCATAAAAAAACATTTGAAAGAAAAAAGAAGTTTTTATGAAAATTCCCTATCACATAAATTTATCTTTTTTGATTTAAAGAAAATTTGTAGAAACAATAAACAGTAGACTCAAAGATTCATGCCATATAATGACAAAGCTAAGTATCATCATTTATGTTTGTAATGTATTTTTTTTAGTAACAGACATTGAAATCAATGAATTGAGGGTTTATGTTGAGTTTCAGAAGGATATTTTATGTTTTACCAATTGATTCCTGCACAATTGCAACTCAATGAATATTGCAACTGTCGTCTTGATGTTGTTTATAGCATAATCTACTCTAAGATTGTGCGATAAACAATATCAAAGACGACTTTTGCAATGTTCATCGAGTAGATATATGGCAGACCATTGTTATTTTATCGTTGTGAGCAATACACAATCTTCTTAAGTGCCGAACTAATAAACAGTTGTAATTCCAGGCGGGTATAAAAATGCTGAAAAGAACAGCATTTCATAGTTTTTTAGAAGGGCTATTATGAGTTTTTAGTTTACCATAGCTTATATGTTTGGTATTAATAAAGTTTAAAAATTGTTCTCTTATGAGTTTTTAGTTCACCATAACTTAAATGTTTGGTATTAGTAAAGTTTAAAAATTGTTCTCTTATGAGTTTTTAGTTCACCATAACTTATATGTTTGGTATTAGTAAAGTTTAAAAATTGTTAATGAATTACTTATTACTTATTACTTATTATAAGTTTACTTATTTTATCGAAGTATATATATGAATTATAAAGTATGTGCTTTCATTAAAAAAAAATAAGATAATTTAAAAATTTAAAGCAATCATTATATTTTCATTAACTTTAAAGAATCAAATAAATATATAAGATATTATAACCATGCTTACTCCTACGCACTGATGAGAGCGTTTCCTGTGACGTTAAGGAGTAATGGTCAGTTGTCCTACAGACTCTCACCCGGAAAGGAAGAATATCTTTCGAGGACCTTGCGTGTACCTGAATATCGGGATTTCTGCTTAGAAGTGCAGTCCTTCCCTTAATCTATAATTGAATGTCTTTACATGTGTTAAATATTGTATGTCTCTAATTGTATGTGTATGGTATTTGAGCGTGTGTTAATAAAGCTGTGAGTTCTCCAATATGTACCTCAAGTATCTCAACCCAACCACACCTAGTTACAATCTGGTTACTCAACCTGAACACTACTATATTTATTTAAATTCCGTTGGATTACATCTACTTTTATTCACATTTATGGAAGTATTATTTACTGACAGAAACTTCTCTTATTTCCTTACAGGAACCTACTTCGCTTGCATCATGATCATGGTTGCATTCTCTGTGGTCATGACAGTCGTCGTCCTCAACTATCACCACAGAAGTTCGGACACCCATGAAATGCCGGACTGTGTGAGTATCTACAGACAAATTGCTGTATATATGCCATATCACACAGACTTAATTTCACTACGTACAGTATTGAGCAAACCAGGGTTGAGATTAAAAAGAAATCAATCGTTGTTGTTTACAAGCAACATTAAATCTGCAACTTGTGTAGTGCAGCAACAATTGGAACCATTGGAATATAAATATAAAGTAACGTCATAAATGAAGTTGCTTGCTTCGTATGCTTTCTGAACGAAAATAATTATGAAGGTAGTCGTCTGATTAGGTTTTTAAAGTACTTTATCAATCAATTAAATTAATTCAATGGTTCGATTATCGACAAACCTAAAGTACTCTTTGTGGAATTCTAATGAATACCTTTAGTAAAAGAGTATCATATTTTTAAAAAAAAGTTTGACAACCATAAATATATAGAAGAATCTCCAAATATGTAATTGAACAAATTATAGTTAGTGGATCGGATTATCCTGATGACAAGCTCTCAATTTTCAGAATGGAGTACCCACTCCAAAATACAAATAAGACCATGCTGATAAGAAATAATCTGATAACAATAAATATAATTTAGAATCTCCAAAAATACAATTAAACAAATTATAGTTAATGCTAGGATTATCCTGTTGACATGCTCTTTAATTATTAGAATGGCTTAGCCAATCTCATTTTTCTATTCCACAATGATTTTGAAACAATAAAGTTGTCGTTTCCAACAACGTTGCAATTTCTCTTAGTTGATTAAATATCGCAATTCTCTTAATTTCCTCGCTGAGGAGATGTTAATCTTTCTCTCAAGTTTAAAATACAAATGAGACCATGCTGCTAAAAAATAGTTTGGTAGCTATAAATATATTTGAGAATGCCGTAAAATATAATTGAACAAATTATAGTTGGTGGTATGGATTATCCTGTTGACATGCTCTCAATTATCAGAAGGGCTCAATCAATATCTTTTTCCTATTGCAAAATTATTTTGTAGCTGTATAGTTGAATGTTGTTTATAGCAAAATATACTTTTACTTGATTAAAGATTGCAATTCTCTTAATTTCATACTCAGAAGATCTTTCTCTCATGTCCAAAATACAAATGAAGCCACGCTGTTAAATTATTTTTTTGTTTGCCTTGCTTTTAATTAGCAGTTCAAGATTCAATACGATTCAGTAAGATTCTGTAGTCGATTCTGATGTCTTTCAATCAATTTTGAATCTATACGAATTTATTGGCATTATTACAAAGTCTACTGGACGCCGAACCTATCACATTGAAATCTATCTCATTCTCTTAATTTCATCACTCAGAAGGTCTTCCTCTCATGTCCAAAATGCAAATGACGTCATATTGTTAAATTATTTTTTCTTGTTTTTCTTTTAATTAGCAGTTCAGATTTCTTGTCTTTCTTTTAGTTAGCAGTAAGATTCAAAATTCAAGACAATTCAGCAATTTTCACTATTTCGGCTGAAGTCAATTCTGATGTCTCCAATCAATTTTGAATCTATACGAATTTATCGATATTATCACAAAGTCTGCTAGATGTCGAACCTATAACATTGAAATGAAAATGGAACTAAAATTATGAAGATTTTGCAACTTTCTACTTAAGAGAACTTTAGAAACTGGAGGATTAACCAACAATTTTCTTTATGTAGCAACTAATATTTTAATGCCTGTTAAAATTAAAATTCTTCAAAACATATTACAAAAACATTATGTAAACTTGAGAAACTTCCACATTATTACAGAATAAAAATTCGTTAGGCATATTAAAATCTATTTCAGTGCTTAATTTCGTCTGGCTCTCTGTAATTAAAAAGTATGTTTTGTGTTCTAAACTTTAAATTAAGTAGTTCTATAATGATGCCACTAATGCATTTATATTAAATTTCATAGTTTTAAAGAAAAAATTTAGTCGTTTATTGTGAAAACCAACTTTTGAGGTTTAAAAAAGAAATTTATTTGTTTTATTTATAAAGAAGCAAACAACAATGAAACTCCCAATGCAAGAAACTATTAGGTTCTAGCATATGAAAGAATTGAATTGAATTTTTGCACAGACGTCTACATGGGTCTTTAAATGTATATCCGTGAATGCTTGCATAATTTACCAATTTTTCACGATAGCATTTCTCATCCTTTATTTAAATCTCGCCACGATAAGAATTTTGCTGAATGTGTCTAGACATTCAAATATTGCTCAAATTGTATAACCATTCCTAGTTCTTTAAAAGGGTAATTCAGTATTCCTATTAAAATAGTTAAATCTTTGAAAGAATATGTATTCAAACTTAACATCGTTAGTATTTTTTATATTAATGTATTAAATTAGATTTTGCTTTATTTGCTCATTCAAAATGATTAAACATTTTTAAAATATTCTAAATTAACTATCTGAAGATATAATATTAAGAAAACTTTTACATTATAATTGAAATTATACAACTCATTTACATTTGAAATATAACAGTTGAATAAATTCTGTTTTACAAATACAAAAAAAAAAGTTTCAATTTTTACACAAAAAGATTCAAATCTTAGAGACTAAAAAGACATAAATAATTTATTTTTTTTATTTCCAATGGCAGGCTACAAAAAGTAATAAAATAAAAAAAGAAACAGAACACAAAGAACATGAAAACAACAACGAGAATCGAAAGAGTTTGTAGAGTTGTTTAGCCCATAAGGTCCCTAGCCTCCCAGTAACGACTATACACAGTAGAGGAAGCAAGTGCAGGGCAGACAGGAAGGTGAGATGAATCCATGTCCTCTCCAAGATTGCAGAGCATGCATTTTGGGCTTGCAAATATTTTGATACGAAAAAGATGATTGGCCATACAATCATGGCCCGTCAGGAGTCTGAAAAGGGCAACAGCTTTAAACCTGGGCTGATCAGGGATGTTTAAAATAAAGTTAAACCAGGTTTTAAATGAGTTGCCGTCAAGTAGATTATCAGATAGAGTGTTCCGAAAAAAGTCTCGGATCATCAGTTTCATCGAGTGAAAAGAGATGTCTTTACAAAAGGTTTGGGTGATGGTTGTTCATTTTATTTAAAAAATTTTTAATTAAAAAAAATTTTAATTTATTTTTTAAAGTAAAATTTATTGTATTATAAAATTATTATATAAATTGAAATATTTATTTAATAACATAAATTAAGCAATTTAATTTAATTAATATTAAATTCATATAAATTAAAATGTTCTACTTATTATTTATTTATTTTTTTTTTACTTTTTAATTTAAAAAAAAAAAAAATTTCTTTAGTTATTTGTAATATATTATTTCTATAATTTATATTTTCTATATATATAATTTTATTCTTCAAAGTGTATATTGGTCTACGCACTCAAAGATGAAAATGATGTTCCAACTTACGAAACAAAAATTGGTTGATGGAATGCATTTATAGAGAGAAACATACGAAAATTGGTATATGAATTGTATATAGAAACATACGAATATGGGTAGATGAAATGTATAAATAGAGGAGAACCTTCGAAAATCGGTAGATAATTTATATACAGAGAACTTATGAAAGCTGGTAGAGAGAAATACACGTATATTGGTAAATGGAATATATAGAAAGCTTACAAAAATTATATAGAGAGAATATATAGAGAACTTACAAAAATGTACACAATATATAGAGAACTTACAAAAATTGATAGTTGGAAGGTATAAACAGAGAACCTATGATAGAATCGATAGAAGGATTATGTATGTAGAGAGAAATACGAAAATAGGGAAAAGCATTATGTATGTAGAGAGAAATACGAAAATCGGTAAATGGATTGTATATATGGCGAAACATACGAAAATCAGTAGATGGAATGTATATAGAGAGAATCTAAAAAAAGCTGTAGATGGGATGTATATATAGAGAATCTATGAAAATCGGTAGATGGAAGGTATAAGCAGAGTACCTACAAGAGAACTATTACTAGAATACTACTACTAGAGTACTATATATACCAAAAGATAACTTGGTATATATAGTACTATACTATACTTGGTATATATAGTATATATGTAGATATATGAATATGACAAGAGAAAGAAACAATAAAATATACAGAAGAATTATTTCAAGAGATATAACTTACATATAGTGAATCTATCCATAAAATGTGGGTCCACTTCTCTGTCTTATATAAGTTATTAATAATCAGTTTTAACTGTTCAATTAGTTATCATAAGTAGCAGATTTTAACTGCTCCAGCAAGGATCAGAAATGGCAGATTTAAATGCTCCAGCAGGGGCTCATAAGTAGCAGGGATCATAAGTGGCAGATTTTAACTGCTCCAGTGGGGATCATGAGTAGCAGATCTGCTCAATCAGGGATCATAAATAGCAGATCTTAACTGTTTTATCAGGGATTATAAGTGGCATATTTTAACTGCTCCAGTAGGGATCACAAGTAGCAGATCTTAACTGTTCAATTAACATATGAATGCCCTCTTTGCATCTCCAGGTCCGCTCCCTGTTCCTGATCTGGCTTCCGTGGCTGCTGTGCATGCAGCATCCGCCCTCCAAACTGCAGCGCAAGGCGCTGTTCGGCTCCAAGAGGGAGCTGGAGATCGTGCGGCAGAGGTCCTCCAGGAGCTTACTGGCCAACGTCATAGACATCGACGACTCGGAGGACCAGGCTACCCCCGCCACGGTGAGGGGGTGCTTCGACCGCGAGCTCACGGCCATCCTGCGTGAGCTGCGCTACATCACGGGCCGCATGAAGAGGGAAGATCGCACCGGTGACATCATCGCCGAGTGGAAGTACGCGGCCGTCGTCGTGGACAGGGTGTGCCTCATCCTCTTCACGGCCTTCACCGTGCTGTCCACCTGCATCTGCCTCTTCTCCGCCCCCCACCTCGTGGCCTAGTCAGGACTGCGCTCAGCAGATGGAAAATGTAACTTAGTCGCGCTCTTGTTCACTTGTAAGCAGGGCCTTTTCTGAAACGGATCCATTCATGAGTGGAAATTACATCGAGAGAATAAATAAGTTAATTTGTTGAGGCAGTTTTTCATTGAAATTTGACATCAATTTACGTAAAGAAAATACGAGGACAGTTCATAAATTAAATTAATAAGAAGATCAGTAAAGTAAATGTCAAAGAGTAAGCTAAAAGTTCTCAGACAAATTTTATCCCATTAGTAGATGCAAGAATGCATAGAAGTAAGAAACTGGTTGGCATTCCTTTCTAATCATGCTTATTGAAAATTTGCTTTTAATTTTATCCTGAAGCATAAATTTAAAAACAAAAAATAAACATCAAATCGGCAACACATACCCCATTAAGAAAAATTTTCTGAGACAAATTTTATCCCATTGGTAGATATACATAGTAATAAGAAACTAGGAAGAATATATGTTGGTGAGATATCTTGGAACAACAGTGGGTATGCTCTAGACCTAGAACTTTGAAACTCTCACATTTCGTCACTCATAAGCGAAATACAAACTTATGCATAAGATTACATAATAGTAATAAATTGGTGATCCTTCCTTTCCAACTATGCGTGTCGAAGCATTTGCAAAACATAAATTCAAACACAGACAAAAATAAGCGTCTAATCGACAACCTACCCCATTAATGCAGCTTCTTATGAAGTTAAAGATGGTCCAAATGATTTAGGATAAATGTCTCAGAGACCTTTAATATCCTCTGATAGTTCTTATCAAAACTATTCGGTACTCGCGATATCGAAGACAAGTTTACATAAATTGGTCTGTAGAGTTCTCTGAAATATGGTGAATGTAGAAAAAACTCTTAACTTGCCAGTTATTTTGTAGACCATACGTATAACGTCTAGCCATAACCGGTGAGACCGTTTTTGGTAAGAAGTGAGAATTTTTGTTGGTAAGTTCTCCTCGAACAGCAGTGAGTATGCTCTAGACGCAGAATTTTTCAACTCTTTGACATTTCATCACTTAATAAGCGAAATACAGACGTATGCAAAAAAAAATACAAGTCATAAAAATATTTCTAGAAAGAGAGACACTTATGAATGTGAATGTTTAAGAAACAGATTTCAGAAAGGGCGCTGCAACCACGCATTTCGTCAAGCGCGAGACACAAATCGTCGTAGTATTGTTGACACGCTACGTAGGCAGCTGCTGGCTTTTTAACACGCTTTTTTCAGATTCCGATGAGTGGAGGAACATCCCCAGCACAAATATTCAAAGTCATGTTTGCCATTTCACTGTTGTTCAAGCATCATGATGCCCCTCTCGCTGAGAGAGCATCCAACATATCATCGAGCTAAGTAGATGTAGGAGAACATCTCAAACTGCGTTTTTGCATTTGCATTTATGTCAAGGATGCGCAGATTGCGAATACTAAGGGCTGTATATAATCACTTTAAGTTAGAAGGTCACAAAAAATATTAAATAATTAATTGTGTGAACAGGATTTTGCTTTGGTATGAGATATGTGATGTCAACAAAAAATGTGAGGAAAGAAAATAATAATTATTTAAAACAAATTTATTTACAAACATGAGGAATGATCATTTTGACAAAAATTTAAAAAATAAACAGACATATGCCATATAATATTATTTATGTTTGTTAATTAAGGGCTTACCAATATTAAGTTACTTACTCTATACTTCATTTCAAAGCTTAAATGTTATTTTATTTTCCATTTTTTTCAAAATAATGTTTCTGGATAAGTTATATTTATGGAAGTCAACATTAAACATCAATTAATAACATCATATATTGAAGCTCTGAGGATATTAAGTGATAAAATATGTTTCAATACGATAATTCATAAATGATTTAATTTTTTATGAACTTGTTTTAAATAGACATACTATCAGCAAGTCGCAATTCAAAATCAAAAAATCTTATTAACATTTATCAATGAAAACATTTTTTCACAAGCGTATATTCATCCTAATAGTTTTACCACATATTATTCATCAACTACCAAAGCTGCTTTAATGAGCTCAATTTTAAAATGGAACTCATTTTAGGTAACTTCATAATATAAGCATATTGAATTTTTGAACAAAAAATAGTTGATAGCCATTAAAATTACCTTATGTGAGAGTTGAAAATTCGTAAAAGTAAAAATAACCTAGATGGAAACCTGCATTTGGTTACCATTGTATTAATAAAGGTTTCGTATACCTAAATGACAATAAACAATTTTATTATTAAATAAAATGTTTTTTAACATTTAAACATTGAATTTTTTTATTAAACTAAGGTTTGATTAAGTTTTGTGATTATTTTTTTATGAAAACCTAAGAGTTGTTTATTTAATTACCTATTTTGCATTTTTTAAAAGTAAAATTTAAATGTGTAGTTTGGAGAGAAGAATATGGCCCATGGTCCATGATCTGTGCATTCTTGATTTTTATTAAAATTGTGGTTAATGTTTATTATAAATGTAATTCGATATGCCAATGTACCAAAAACCAGACTAATTGTTTTAAAAAATGGAATACAATTTTGAAAGGGAAATATGATACTGCAGCTATCGGAAAGAGATTTTTCAAGTAGCTTAAAATATTTATAAGAAGTGTTTTTGAAATTACATCCTAACTATTAACTAATTAATTAATTAAGTGAGAAGATCTTTTTCGAAAGATGTAATCTACATTGGAAATCAAAAATAATCATGTTTTATGCCAATTCTAAACTAGGTAAAAAATCAATTTCCTTGTAATACTTGCTTTGGATTTTAAAGATATTTTTAAACCACGTTCTCTATTTCTCGATGTTATTTCTGTTAAAATTGATGAACACATAGAGAAATCTCTAACATTCTATCTCTAATCTCTAACTGGAGAAGAATGTTAGAGATTAGACTCACATAGAGAAATCTCTAACTAAATCTCTAAATTTAATTTGATATTAAATATAAAAAGTTTATAATTATTTCCTTGTTGAAATGTAAGACATTATAGTAAACCAAAAATAACTTATATAATGGTAAGTTGTATTTGATAGTGGTAATTAATTAAATAATCATTAGTAATAATGACAAATATTAATAAAAAATTCACAAAATTTATTGAAATAAATGGAAAAAAAATCAAAACTAAGGTGCTTTTTCTCTGGTGCTTAAGAGAAAGACATAGAAGGCATATGAGAAAACAAAAAAAATAAAGTTTTGCTTTAAAAAAAAAAAATGGCTGAAAAATCCAGTAATAAAATTCTGTTTTATGAATTGGTATGTAAGAATTGGATAATATATTATATTTAAAAATGATTTAAGCTGACTTACAAAAGATTTAAGATGTCGTATTCAGAATTTTATAAATTATAAATTCATCTCTGAAATATTGTTTATGCATTTTCATATTCACTGAAACTGAATGTAGTTTGAGAATCATATACAGTTGACAACCTGTTAAACAAACGTAGTCTTTTTTTACAGAGACAAACTTTAACATAAATAATTTTTAAAAATACAATTTACATTTTATGGAAATATTCTGTTTATGAGAAAAGTTGTACGTTTATTTAAAGCATGCCTGTCTTTATTTTTGATTTCAAAAATCCAAAATATTTATTTAAACTTTTATATGAGGCATCTATGTTATGATTGTTATAATAGTACCAATCCAATGAAATCTAAGTTTTCAGAATTAGGTTTATCAAATATTATATTATTTATTAATATCAAAAATTTTAATTTAATTTAATTACTATACTCTTAGTAATTTTATCGTACACCATTAAAAGAAAATGTATAATAGAATTTACATGTTTTTTAAATATTATGATATAAAATAAAGAAATTCTAACTGAAGCTTTCTTGATAAAAACTAAATTTTTGTGAAGACATTTTCAGAAGCATCTAGTTAGATTTTGTGAAAACAATTCATACAGTAAACATTTTGAAACAATAATTGGTAGTAGTTAATGATAATACATGTGTTTCCTAACACACAAAGTGTTCAATACATAATAAAGTTCAACAACAAAACATTGTACCATTATATACTTCATAATATTGTAATAGAAACCTTTAGAAAATGTAGAATTAAACATAAACTACGTGTAGTAATTTTGATTGTATTTTGAAAGAAACAAAAATTTTGCAAAGAAAGATGGCATATCATATACTTAAAAGGTATTGTACTCCATATTCTTTTAATGCTATACTGATATTGTGCGCGATAATATTCTATTATTAGAAAAGGTTTAGTGCATGACTGAAATGTATAAATTGTGGCTCTTTTAACAAGACAATTGTATGTTTCACAAACTCAATTGTATGAATTTTCTTGAACAGATTGTATTCAAAAGGCTTTCTGAAAATTTTCCAGGCAGTATGAAATTAAATGAAACATAGAATTGAGAGCTTACACAATAAATTATTTATTTACATTGCTGTTCGAATTCGTTATTTATAATTCATCTCACACTGTGAACACATATTCGTAATTTAAATAACAACATGCATCAAAATTTCATTTGATTTGCCGTCGAGGCATTCTTCCATGTTAATTAAGATGGTAGAGGAGGGTTGGTATACATTATTCATATGTAATCAATATGAGAGAGAATATAAACTTTACATCCTTGAATAAAAGGGATTTTTCACATCAAATGAAACTCATTAATTCTCATATATTTGATACTAGTTATTTTATACAAAAGTAAGAATTTGAAATTATTTTCAAGTATGAAATGAATATTTGGACATGGATTAGTCTGGTCTGAACTGAAGAAAATCATTTTGAATTACAGCAAGCAGTGTTAAAACGAAAGTTCCCGTATGTTTGTTAGGGATTGGCATGATAATTATGAGGGTTGGAAAGTCTTTATTTGTATTCGATGAGGTAAGTGTAGTGTGCGAATCTTCAAAGCAGGCATTTGAGGATAAAATGAATTTTTCACATCAAATGAAACACATTAATTCTGATATATTGGATATTAGTTATTTTATACAAGAGTGAGTATCTGAATAATTTTCAAGTATGAAATGAATATTTTGACATGGTCATATAGAGCACAAGGTTTCTGAAGTGAAGAAAATCATTTTAAAATCCAACAAACAATGTTAAAACAAAGTTCCGATATGTTTGTTAGGGATTGGCATGATAATTATGAGGGTTGAAAAGTCTTTATTTGTATTCGATGAGTGTAAGTGTAAATGTTATGTGCGAATCTCCGAAGCAGGCATTTGAGGACAAAAGGGATTTTTCACGTCAATAAAACTCATTAATTCTGATATATTTGATATTAATTATTTTATGCAAGAGTTAGTATCTGAACTATGTTCAAATATAAAATGAATATTTGGACATGGATTAGTTTGGCATGAATAGCACAAATTCCAAGAAGAAAATGATTTTGAAATACAATCTCGTGACATGAGAATTAGGAAGGCTAAAAAAAATCTTTATTTGTATTCGATGAGGTAAGTAGAATGTGAGAATCCTCAAAATAGGCATTTGAGGTTTTATACTGTTTCCTAAATTTGTTTGTGCCAAGAATCTCAGGCTTGGAATTTGCTATGACTTTTCTTTTTCCATAATTCTAACTCAAGTCGACACAATATCAGCATAATGAAACAAAAAAAGGGACCACTTAAGTTGAAAAAAATATTTGGGGTCAAACTAGCAATTTTTAATTTTTATCAGCTTTAAGAGTATGTATTTTTTTTTTATTGGAAATCTTACGTTCTTGAATAAAAGGGATTTTTCACATCAAATGAAACTCATTAATTCTCATATATTTGATATTAGTTATTTTATTCGAGAGTGAGTATCTGAACTATTTTCATGGATTGGTATTGGAGGTTTACTATTTCCCAAATTTCTTTGTGCCGAGAATCTCAGGTTTGGAATTTGCTATGACTTTGCATATTCGATAATTCTAGTTCAAGTGGACACAATATAAGTATAATGAATCAAAAAAGGGACCCCTTAAGTTAAAAAAAAAATATTTGGGATCGATCTCAATTTTTTATTCACTCCCATTGTTATTTTCATCAATTTTAAGAGGATGTATTTGTTTTTATTATTAATAAATATTTCTAAAATCGTAGGATACTAACAAATTTCGCAATGCACATATTCATAAAAAGGGGTTTTTAAACTATTTTGGAAGTACATGAGGAGCGACAGTACCTGTCAAGCAGGGCCGGATTAACCCACTTTGGGGCCCTAGACATTTTCTTCTTACTGAATCAGTCACTCTCCCATAAGAAATAGATCACATAAAACATGTAAAATAAAATTAATTAATTTGAAAAACTAAAACAAATCCAAAATATTTATTGATAAAAAATATTTAATAGACAACAATAAGCTTTAGTTTTTCTAGAAAAATTTGAATAGTTTGGTTATAAAGTTTTAGAAAATTGAAATCTATTTCAATGTCTAATAATGTATTTAAATGTCTAACAAAAGTTGTTATACAATAACAATACGTTCATAAAATAATAATTGTATACTTTAACCTTTTTGGTTAATATTTAAATAACCTAATATTTTTATAATTTGAAAAAATTGAAAATTATTCGAATTTTTACTTTCAAAAAGAAGAAATAAAACTCACATTTTAGATTTTAAATGTTCACAATAACAATATAAAAATAATTTTTTTTTTAATTTAGGACGTTAAGATTACAACTAGTTAATATTATTCTTATTGCTATAAAAGAACTCCTAAATTACCGGAATAATTACTTTCAACGAGAAGAAACATAAGAAAACCTTTTATTATATTTTAGAATTCGCAATAACCATATAAAAAGCAATATATTTACAAATCTTTTCAAAATAGACATGTTTTTTGGGCTCTAAGCATTTGTATATGCAATGATCCAGTATCAAGATAAACTATGGAACCTAGAACTACATTGAACATACTACACTGAGTGCCAGAAAAGAGTAACTTCAAAACACATTCACCGTACTCATGTCATCTCTTGTGACTTATTCATATCGTAATTTATCACCATCACGCATTTATTCTATTTAAATTCCCAATAAAAAGACGAAAAACAGATAGTTGTAGCTACTGGTTTCACACGGTTTAGTACAAAATCAAATATTAAAAGCTACACATAATACTTCAAATTGTTACCAAGGCGTATGAATTCGTTTGGGCAAGAGATGTCTTTGAACTAAGCGATAATTATTGTTGTAGAGTAAAATCATTTAGTCGCGAAGATCTTTCAGCACCAAGTGTTAAGACGCATAAGAATTTATAGTTCAGCATTGTTTGTAGTGTTTCAAACCAAGCTCCATCATTTCGGATCATGCCACTCAACAGTGCAGATCCTCTTATCCATCATAAAATGCTAAAAATAAATCCTTTTTTCATGCTTTAGATATGTTACATTTTCGAAAATTTATTTATGTTAGAGTTACGAACATCTTCATAAAACTGATACACTTTTCTAACAAAAGTTGCTGTACAATAACAATATTATCTTAAAATAGTAATTGTTTAATTTAACCTTTTTTGGTCAAAATTTAAATAATTTAATATTTTTATAAATTTAAAAAAATCAAAACTGTTGGAAATTTTACTTTAAAAAAAAAGAAACATAATAACTCATTTCCTTTAGATTTCAAATATTCACAATAACTGTATAAAACTAACATATTTTTTTAATTCATAGGATGTTAAGAATAATATTATTCTTATCGCTATGAAATAAATTTAAAATTATAGAAAGAATTACTTTCAATAAGAAGAAACAAAAAAAAATTCTCTTTAGATTTTAGAATTCGCAATAACCATATAAAAAGCTATATATTTTTCATTATTTGTTTATTATATATAGTTGTCTATTATATATATAGTCTTATTTTCAAATCTTTCCAAAATAGACAATTTGACATAGCCTTAGACATTTGTCTCACTTGTCTATGCGAGGATTTGGCAATGACATCAAGATAAACTATTGTACCTAGCGCCGTATATTACACTAAGTATCAGAAAAGAGTAATTTCAAAACACATCAAACAAATGCATTTCGTCTCTTGTGATTCATTTATATCTCTCTAGAGACATAGTTAATCCCCAGAACACTAAAGTCAATCATTTATTCTATTTAAATTTCCAATAAAAAAGACGAAAAACAGATAGTTGTAACTACCGGTTTACGAAGATTTAGTAGAAAGTCAAACATTAAAATCGTCATAGAATACTTCAGATTGCCACCAAGGCGTATGAATTCATTTGGACAAGAGAAGCCTTTGAAGTGTGTGGAAGATCTAGTCAAGATAATTATTGTTTCAGCATAAAATCATTTATTTATGAGAAATTTTCAGCGCCAAGTGTTAAGACGTATAAGTTCAGCAATGTTTATCGTGTTTCAAGCCAAGCTCCATCATTTTGGATCAAGCCTCTCAACAATACGAATCATCCTATCCATCATAAAATGCTAAATATAAATACTTTTTCATGGTTTAGATTTGTTACATTTTCAAAAATTTATTTATATTAGAGTTAGGAACATCTATGCAAAACTGATACACTTTCTAACAAAAGTTGTTGTACAACAATAATATCTTGAAATAGTAATTGTTTAATTTAACCGATTTTGGTCAATATTTAAATAAAATAATATTTAAATCAATTTAAAAAAATTTACATTTATTTAAAATTTTATTTTTAATAAGAAGAAACATAAAAACTCATTTCTTTAGATTTTAGATAAAATAACCATATAAAAATAATATTTTTTTAATTCGTAGGATATTAAGAATGCATTTACATAATATTATTCTTATTGATATACAATAATTCTAAATTATCGGAAGCATTACTTTCAATACGAAGGAACATAAGAACACATTTTTTTTAGAATTCAGAAAACGGAATAACCATATAAAAAGGAATATATTTTGTTTTTTAGTTTATTTTATATAGTTATCCAACAAAAATGTAAACCATCTTATTTACGAATCCTTTCAAAATGGACATTTTGACAGGGCTCTAGACATTTGTCTATGCGGTGTTCCGGCCTTGACATCAAGATAAATTTTGGAACCCAGGGCAGCAAATTACACTGAGTGCCAGAAAAGAGTAACTTCAAAACAGATCCAACAAACGCACGTGGTCTCTTGGGATTCACTCATATCTTTCCAGAGACGTAATTTATCCCCAGAACATTACCGTGAAGCATTTATTCTATTTAAATTTCCATTAAAGAAGACGAAAAACAGATAGTTATAGCTATTGGTTTAACAAAGTTTAGTACAAAGTCAAAGATTAAAAGCTGCACAGAATACCTCAGGTTGTTACCAAGTCATATGAGTTCATTCGGACAAGAGACGTTTTTGAACTAGGTGGATGATCTCGTCATGATAATTATTGTTGCAGCGTAAAATCATTCAGTTGCCAAAATCTTTCAACATCAAGTGTTAGTTTCGTTTAGTTTACAGCTCGAGGGGGGTGCCCCAGGTTTCTAGTTCGAGTGTCGCCTGTACCATGGTTGTTTGTATTGGTTTGCAAACCGTAGGTTAAGGTCTAACATGATCGTAGAGCGTTGTGGGGACAGTGTTGCTCAAGTCCGTAGCATATCTGCAAGCTACTGCTAAATGAATAACAGAGTTCGTCGTGCAGTCCACTTTGGATTTCTCACAGGAACATGGTCAATTCGACCCAGTTCTCGGTGCAATTCAAAAAACGTTTGAAGCTGTATGGTCATTTTCTGTAGATCTCGGGCTAATTAGATATAGGCCTATAGTTTAATGGATTGCAAACCACTACCAAGCATCCATACAACCAGCAGGATTCAAACCTGAAGCCTGTAGTACCAATGGCCCAAGCGCTAGCCAATTGTCCATCAGGCCGCACACCAGTTGTTAAGACGCATATAATGTTTTAACTCACCATTGTTTATCGTATTTCAAATCATGGTCCATCACTTCGGTCAGGCTTCTCAACAATTAGGATCATCTTTTATTTCATGTTTTAGATTTGTTACATTTTCAAAAATTTACTTATATTTGAGTTAGGAACATTTATGTAAAACTGATAAATTTTTTAATTCATTATCTATCTATCACGGTCCTAAGCTATAAGTACTTGTTACGAAAATAGTGACATAGATTCAAGGTAACTTACAAATTGAATGACAAAAAAACAAAAAACCTCCGAAGAAATAATCTTCTCTTCTCAGTTTCCCATACATTTATACAATTTTATTCGTCTCCATTCTACCATTCTGAGCAAACAATCTTTATTTCATTCTGATTATTTCTTTTGGGGTTGTGGTTAGCCATTTCGCAGCACTCTGCACTCCAATCATTACCTCTTTTCGATTCGATGGGGAGAAGACAATTGCATTGATTTGCCACTCCTCAGGATTTGGCTCCAGGGCATAAGTTTGGCATCTGTCTCAGACTCGTTGAGAGTAGTAATTATTTAGGGATACGCTTAGTGGTTAAAAAAAAAGAAGACAATTAGTGGTAATGATAGGTCTGAGGAGTCAGTAAGAATAAGGAATTTTTCTTTTCTTTTATTGTTCTGTAATGGATAAAGTGTGTTCTGAATTTATGCATTTAAAAAAATGCAAAAAAAAAAAAAAATAATAATAAGATAATGTGGTAGTCCTGATTTGGTAAGCTAATCTAAATCAAACTACTGATTTCTTATTGGTGAAATCTGAAAGCACAAATGTTGCATTATTTACTTCATATTTCGATGGTGCACTTTTTATTTTCCTATCTAAATAATACCAATATAAATTTATTTGTTCATAGATTGGTTTGGTTTGTCACTGGACGGTCATCTTGTGCACACTAAGGCTAAACAGACCGGGACTTACAGTTTAAAGTGGATTCCGAACCACTAACAAACGTCCATGCCCTGACCAGGATTTTAACCTGGAGCCTGTGGTACCAAAGGACAGAGAACTAGCCAATTGGCCTGGAGCTGCTGGGTAATACGCATTGGTTTTCTGAACTGCTACTACACCTTATCAGGAGCCTGATGGCCGAGTGGCTGGCAATCTGGCGCTCGGTGAAATAGGCTTCGACTTCGAGTCCCGCCTCTGTCATGTTTGTAGTGGTTCGGAATCTACTTTAAACTGTACTTTCCTGTGTAATATGATCGTAGAGCGTTGGGGGAGGGGGTAGTATTACTCAAGTCGATAGCATATTTTCAAGCTACAAGTGGGCCTTGGGTAGTGCTAAATGAGTAATAACGCTTGTCGGTACAGCCCACTTTGGGTTTCTCACAGGAATAGGATCAATACAACCCAGTCCTCGAAACTCGTAGAAGTTCCCACTCTACGGTTTTTTTCTGCACACTTTGGGCTAATTAGAACCAGATCTACAGTTTAACGTGGATTCCGAAACACAAAAAAACCATGTAACCACCAAGATTCAAACCTGTACCTTATGGTACCAACGCCCGAGCACTAACCAATTTACCATCAGGCAACACACCAGGTATTAGGACGCATAGAAAATTTTAATTCAGCATTGTTTATCATTTTTCAAACCAAGGTCCATCATTTTGTATCAGGCTTGTCAACATTTCAGATCATCCTGTTAGGTTTTTGAAAATCTATTTATATTAGAGTTAGTATCATCTATGCAAAACTGATACATTTTGCCTAATCTATTATATATTTACATAGTCCTAAGATATAGGTACTTGTTACGACAAGAGTGACATACATTCATTGTAGCATACAAACATACATTAGATGGTGAAAAAGGCTCCGACGAAATATTCTTCCCTTCTCAGTTTCCTGTGCATTTATACAATTTTATTCGTCTCCCTTCTACCATTCTGGGTAAACAATCTTTATTTCATTCTGATTATTTCTTTTGAGGTTGTGGTGAGCCATTTCGCAGTACTCCGGACCATCTCGCAGATCCTAATCATTACTTCTTTTCGATTCGATGGGGAGAAGACAATTGCATTTATTTGCCACTCTTGGTTACCCAGGATTTGGCTCCGGGGCATGAGTTTGGCATCTGTCTCAGACTCATTCAGAGTGGTAATTATTTAGGGATACGGTTAATGGTAAGAAAAAATAAGGCAATTAATGGTAATGATAAGTTTGAGGAACAAAATCCCTGGAAGTACGTAAGAAATGTTTCTTTTATTTTATTATTCTGTAAATGGATAAAGTATGTTCTGAATTCATGCATCTAAAAAAATTCAAATAAAATAAAATAAAATAATGTCCTTACCCTGATTTGGTAAGTTAATCAATATCAAACAATCGATTTCTTGTTGGTGAAATCTGAAATGTTATAGTATTTATTTCCCATTAAATGGTGCCCTTTTTATTTTATTATCTAAATAATACCAATATAAATTTATTTTGGCTTGGAGCAGCTTGGTGAATATGCATTGGTTCTCTGAACTACTACTACAACTTATCAAGGTCCTGCTGGCCGAGTGGGCGAGTAGCGAGTGGCCGAGTAGCGATCACCGCTCTGGTGTTCGGTACCAAAGGTTTCGGGTTCAGTGCCATAGATGTTTGTAGTGATTCTGAATCCACTTTAAACCGGTCTATTGGTAAAAAGGCATCTGTCTAACATGATCGTAGAGCGTTTCTGGGGTAGTGTTACTCGCGTTCACAGCGTATCTTCAATCTACACGTGCATCCAGGGTAGTGCTAAATGAGTAATGTCATTGCAGGCCTTTCTTATGGCATAAAGGTAACTGTCTAAGTGTTTGCTAGTTGCATTAGAAAAAAAATACACCTTATATCTGTGGTCTGATCTGAAATGCCCCTTTTTAATTTTGGAAATGAAGTGAGGGGTGTTATACCATCCTCACTTTAAACGAACACCCCCCACTGTAGCATTTTGGGAAATCAGGTCATCCATCTCTTCTATTAGATTCTAATGAAAAACCAAAATTCTGACTTATGAATCACAAGCATCCTGAAATATAGCCACGGAAGCTTTCGGATTGGCATAATTTATCAGGTTTAGAAAGAAACACTCATGACCACAACACAATCCAACAAGCCTTTCCAATCCAAAGATGGAACTAAGATCTAAGGATAGAACTATGGGAGATTTGTTGGAAGCCTAAGCGATTTAGTAAAAAGGTTGTATACAAGCAAGGAATACGAAACCCAAATGCATAGGCTGGAATAAATCTGGAGGAATAAATGAACCGTATGACGATAGGAATAATCCTTTAACCGGTAAATACTTCCATTAGGATTCCAAAGACTAGAATGTTTCTTTTTGGGCTTGGTGGAACTAAGAAGTACAATTTTGGTTAATAGAAGGATTCTTTTAGGACAGGAAGGACAGTTCTTCTCCCATGAAGAATCAAATTCTCCATCAAGGGATAATGGTATCATTAAATTAACTGGTATCGTATTACATAACCAGAAATAAAATTAAGATACTGGAAAGATAAAAGGAAAATTTGTATGATTCAAACATGTTAAAAATGTACATATTAAAAGGAAGTAGATATATAGAGGAAAAAAGAATTACTTTATTAATTTCAGAAGAAGAAATTTTATTATGCATATAAAAAAGTTAAAAGTAAAACTAACAAAATCATAGCTTCGGTTTTAACTTAGTTGTATCCATTTACAAGTGATCTGAGTCCAGCCAGCACATATTTCATGAGTTTTATAGCCATCAACCATGCCCGACACCACAATCAACCATTACTTTCAGCATATGACGTCAAACTAAGATGTAAACAAAAGGGTAGAAAAAATTTGCATGGATATAAAACGAAGCGCTAACTTGCCATCAATAATAATTACATGCGCAATAACACTGCATGTATGGTGAATGATGTAATTGTAATAACGTAACACATGGTGAATAATGTAAGGGTAAAAACGTCACATATGGTGAATGATGTTATTGTAACATATGGTGTATAACGTAGTGGTAATAACGTAACATATGATGAATTACATAATTGTAATAACATAGCATATGGCGAATAACGTAATAGTAATAACGTAATATATGGTGAATCACGTAATGGTAATAACGTAATTATACTAACGTAACATATGGTGAATAACGTAATTATACTAATGTCACATATGATGAATAACGTAATTGTATTAAACGTAACATATGGTGAATAACGTAATGGTAATAACATAGCCAGAATAACATAAAGTGAATGCATGGCAAATAAAGCAATGATAATAAGGTAACAAGAAAATAACATAATGCGAATGTATGGCGAATAACGCAATAGTAATAACATAATATATGCTGAATAACATAACAGGTGAATAACGTAATGTGAATGATGTAACATTTATAGGGGGTGGACCCCATTAAGCAAAAGTTTCTAATAACAATATAATCAAAAATTAAAATAGGGAAAATGTCTACTTACTATCTTAAACTTAACTAGCAATGTCTTAGTTGACACCAGAATATTTTTAACGATGGGTGTCAACTGGTGGTAATAAAAAATAAACTCTTTATTTAATCAAAAAATTACTAATGAGAATCTATTTCGTATTGTTTGGCATCATATAAAAAACAATGAATTCAAAAAGGAACAAATTATAGCAATTGCTATAGTTTTTAATTTTTAGGAAATTCATACACACAGGCAAACAAGTAAATCTCTTGCTTTATGTACAGCTAGAGAGATAAAAGCAAAAGTTCACAGTATTTCAGAATCTTAATACAAATAATAAAGCAAAGACTTGTCTAGCCATCGTTATTATTTATTTACTAAAATACTTCCACCGCCCCTTTCCTACCTCCTTCTGTCCATTGCTGCTGTAAATTTTTAAAATTTTGTTATCAGATATCCGTTAAATGATGCTGTCACTTCTCATTTTCCTCTTAACCACCAAAATCGACCGCTGAAAATTTAACGCCACATCATCTGGGAAATGTTCACACGAACTTAATTTTTGAAGTAAATTATTTAAAGCTCTCTCTCTCTCTCTCTCTTTGTGTCCTTACATTGAGAACGCAATCCTGGTTTTAGTGTTGTTTCAGAAAATTGGAAGTCCTTATCTTTTGAGACAATCCTGACACAATTATCGAACGCAGGTAGCACCTGAAATCCTTACGTAAGAGATATCTTCAATAAATTGCATACAGGAGGAGATGCTTAAAATAACTCAACAATCTCTTTGTCTCCACACTTTGGTTGGTTTGATCTCTCTTTTCTTCAAATTATTTCTATATATATCAGTGCCAATTAATATCTGTAAATATTACCAGTAAAAATAATTATATTTATTGCATATAAAAATAGAGACAATTCACGGTATATGAAAATATTTTTAAACTGTTAATAATAAGATTGTTAGGGAAGTATGTTTTTTTATTGAAATTAAATGTAATATATTTGAACATAAAAGTTAAAAAGGATTTTTTTTATAGAAGTCTGCTACAAAAATGTTTAAGTAATCCTGACACAATTATCGAATGCAGGTAGCACCAGAAATTCTTGAGTAAGGGATATCTTCAATAAATTGCATACAAGAAGAGATGCTTAAAATAACTCAACAATCTCTTTGTCTTAAAACTTTGGTTGAAAATCTTACAAAGTATTTCTGCAAGTATCAATTCTAATTAATTTCGTGAAATAATACCAGATAAAAATATTTTATTCATATAAAAAAAAGAAACAATTCATGGTATATGAAAATATTTAAAAACTATAAATAATAATAAAATTGTTAAAGATACTTATTTTGTTTGTTTTCATTGAAATTCATTGTAGTATATTTGAAGAAAAAAATTAAAAAGTTTTTATAGAAGTCTGCTACAAAAATGTTTAAGTAATACAGACACAAATATCAAACGCAGATAGCACCTGATATCCTTGTATACAATAGATATCTTCGATAAATTTCATACAAGAGGAGATATTTAAAATAGCTTAACAATCCCATCTTTATCTTCAAACTTTGGCTGAAAATCTCACAAAGTATTTCTGCATGTATCAATGCTAATTAATTTCTCCAAATAATACCAGTTAAAAATATTGTATTCTATTTATTGCATATAAAAATAAAAACAATTCATGGTATATAAAAAAAATTTAAACATTATTAATAACATAAATTGTTAGAAAAGATTGTTTTGTTTTATTTCATTGAAAATCAATGTAGTGTAATCTAACAAAAAAAATTAAAAGGTATTTTTAAAGAAATATGTTAGAAAAATGTTTAATTTTTTAAAACATGAATGTTAACTACTGACCAGTTCTCTCAGTTAGAAAAAAATATTAGATTTACACAAAATTTCTAATTTTTAACATTGAAAAAAACATAAAACGTTAAATCTATAAATTTACATAACTCTGTAAAGGGCCTGAATGGCCGAGTGGCTAGCGTTCTGGCGCTTGGTACAACAAGTTTCGGGTTCGAGTCCCGGCGGTGCCATGGTTATTTGTAGTGGTTCGGAATCCACTTAAAAAGTAGGTCCCGGTCTAATCGGATCGCAGAGCGTTGCGGGTGCATTGTTACTCCGCGTCCGTGGCTTATCTTCAAGTTACATGCGCCCCCTGGGTAATACAAAGTGATTATGTCTCTGCAGCACTTGCCTTAAGGCATCTAAAGACCAAACTGTCTGTGTTTGCCAGCTGCATTAGAAAGAAAAAAAAAACATAACTCTGTAGATGTAAATATGATATGTTGTTGTTTTTCTTTTATTTCTAACGGAGGGGAGTACATGCATAATAAACAAATACAACAAAGAAGGAATAAAAAACATCAAAACACAGTAGAAGAAGTAAAGACCGAAGTCATCCCCAAGAGCTTTCTAGCTCTCTAATATCTTGATATTTCGGAGTCAGTTCCATGGAGTGTCTTGCAACATTGCAGGTGTTGATAATTCGATATCACTCTATAGAACTTATTGACATTAACCAAAAGTCTATTTTTATTTTATTATTAAATTAAATAGTGCAAAGTTTTCTTTTTTAACAGCATATTTGCATTTTTAGTTTAAGAAGTAGATCTTTGAAGATTGTGTGCATTTTTAATGGTGCAGACAATATAATAGTAAAAGTAAAAGAATGAAAGTCTATGCCCATTTTAACGTAAATTTTTAATTAATAATCACATCAACTAAACGCGATGCTTTTTGTATTATGGAGAACAATTAAACCCATATTTAACGATTATACAAACGAGAACTATTAAACAGCAGCTTAAATGGGTTTGCTGGTGTTTTATGGTACAAGGGCCAGATTTGGCCAAGTTGCATCGAATAATTGTTAATATTTAAAATTTTCCATGTGAATTTATGTATGGTTCCATGTGAATGTTTTAATAGAATTATTTTGCCATTATAACATTACATACGTATAAAAAAAATCGAAACTAAAATTATTAGACATTTGCTGCTGCATCCTCCTGTTTGGTTTGTCGCTCTAAGAACAGTTCTTGCACATTTTAAGTTATTAGGTAGGGGTCTATAGTTTAATGTGGACTCCAAACATCCCTGCCACCACCAGGATTCGAACCTGAAGTCTGTCGTATCAAACGTCAGAGCACTAGTCAACGGGCCATCTGGCCCGTTGCCACTTGCAGTGAAGAATATGAAGTAAAATATAATAGAGTGGAAGTATAAGAGTATGAGAAGTATCCGTTACTTCAAATGAAGAAAACTTGAATAAATTACTATTCGTTCTACATCAATGAATGTGTTATTCGCTGTATAAAGATATTTATACAACGTATGCAAGTATGTGTGACTAAAAGAAAAAAAATTAACAAAACACTAAGGAAAGCCAAAAGAAATTGCCCCAAAAATTGCTTAAGGCACTATAAATGACATGACAATAAATTATTCTTCATATGAATCACGATTTTATTAATGCCATTTATATATCTTTGTAGAAATTCATGCAATAACTTTAAACCCTTTTCTCTTAAAACATGGGGGTTTTTTTCAAAGGTATTTTCTATCATTTATTGCTAAACTCCACAACTTAAAATTTTTATTATTACCAAATATAACACGAATCTGAATATTTTAACACAAGATTTTATGATTTATTAAGATATATATGGATTTAAGAAAAAAAAAGGATAGAAAATATATAGTTCATATCTAATACAATATATATATATATACACTGCGTGAAAAAAGTAGAGGGACATTAGATTATTTTTGATAAATGAATAATGACGCATTTTTTAAACAATTAATTTATTCACAACGTTTTTACGTGCAGATACCTGTATCTAGACAAAACAAAAAAGTACACAATTAAAAAAAAAGTATACTTAATAAAAAAATTGGTTTTGACGATCTCATGAACAGTGAAAAAAGTAGAAGGACACTTCTAAAAAAGAGGTGTACTATATAAATTAATATGGAATTATTTTCCCGTTGTCTCGAATTACTTCGAAGATCCTATTTGGCATCGAACTGTATAAAGATTGAATTTTTGTACGGCAAAAATTGTCCCATACAAAGTTTAATGATTTCTGCAGCTCAGCTACAGATTCAAACTGCTTTCCACCCTCGTAAACACGACGTACAATCATTGCCCATATGTTCTCTACAATGTTGAGATCAGGACTTTTAGCAGTCCAATGTAAAAGTCGAGCATTGTTTGCTGCAAACCAATCTTTAACACCATTTGCAGTGTGAATTGATGCTCCATCTTGCTGAAAAATCCAGTCATCTCCTCCTAACTCAGTGCCATACGGGAGAAGATTTGAGTTTAGAATCTGGATGTAGTCGGTATGGTTCTGTCTACCATTTAGAAAAACTAAACTTCCCCTGCCTCCATAGCCAACTGCTAACCATACCATTAAACCACCTCCTCCCATTTGTCGAGTAGAATAAGTTTCTTCTTCAATACCAAGACAGTGCCAATAGTACTGATAACCATCTGGACCACCCAAATTGAATTTTTTCTCATCGGAAAATATAATTGAGGTCCATTCTGAGCTCCAGGACATGAGGTCTTTAGCCCACTGCAGTCGGTTCTTCATGTGTCCTTCATTCCACTTCGGATGGTGCATCCGTTTTTTGAAGACAAACTTTTTTGAGCGCTTTATGTAGTTATAGACAGTTCTTTTGGTTACATGTGTAATTCCTGATTGAATTTGCGCCTTGCCGACACTTCCACCAGTTTTTTTGAGTTCACGAATGATTTTTCGTTGATCACGTTGGGTGAGTTTTTGTGGTCTTCCTGTCTTCTTCTTTCTTCTGTCACTTTCAGGGTTTCTCATGAAGTTCGAAACAGTATTAGGACTGATTCGTAGCTGCCGTGCAATCTCTCTCACACCTTTGCCTTCATTTTTATAGGCAACTATTTGGCCCTTCTGAAACTTACTAAAATAGGGCCCTTCTGTATTCCTCTGGGCATCCTAAAACAAACAAAAACTATGAATTTCTAGCTAAATATTTTATTCTTGTTAAAAGAGAAAAAAAAACACTTACCTATAAACTTTCTAACAGCTTCTAAATATATTTTTTGGACGTGTCCTTCTACTTTTTTCACACACCCAAGGTTAATAAGTATTGCATTCCTAAGTTAAAATAGTGGTAAGTAAAAAAATCTCATTTAACTTTCACTTAACGTAAATTAAAACTCTAATAAAACAACTCTCTATAAAAATCAGGCCAAAAGCAGTAAAATAAAAGCATATTGTACAAAAAAAATTACTGTCCTTCTACTTTTTTCACACAGTGTATATATATATATACAATTAGCTATGAAAAATGTATACATCTACATCTATTGTAAAACCTGAATAGAGGATATCCGAGATTTACTGGACACGTAAAATTATGTAAAAATCGAAGAGATAGAAATAAAATGTTCAAAACGAAAGTTCAGAGATTTCTTTGTTGTATCTTTGCTGTTCGTGTAAGTCCAATTGTCATGTAAAGACAAACTTCCTTTGATCATTTATCCAAACTTTTTTAAACTTGGTTTTATTTGATGTCACGTATTGACACACTTCCCAGGATTCTAAGTGGACAACAGGTTTATTTGCACTGACTTTTAAAATGAGGTTAAAAAATTAATGATGGTACATGGTGTCTGTTTAACGCCAAGTACTGATTTTCAAGAAAATGTCATAACACTTGCCATATCAAAATCTATTAGTTTCTGTAATTTCATCTTAAGTTAGTAAATACATTTTATTTTTAACTTATATCTTTAAATAATTTTTTATGTATCGTCAAAAATTCTTGTATTCCGAGCATTATCAAATTATTTATCCTACTAAAGTAATGTTATTTACTTTTGCAATAATGTTCATATTGTTCTAAACTTATTCCAATTCCTCCTGCTCCCTTACTCTTTAGATTTATGTTTATTAATAACATAAAAATCAAACATAAAGGCAAATTCAATTATACTAAATTTATCCCTAATTGAAACCAGCGTTAATTTTATTTCAAATGCAATGAACATTCCTTAGAATATTATAATAAATACTGCTATGTACAACAAACTACATTATTCTTCAGAATAGAAGACATAAAATGTGATTACTTACATTTATTCTGGTTATAATAAACGAAGTTAGGGTATTTAAGAAAACATATTAAATCAATAAAGAATATTCTTATATATTTATATCAAAAACTCTTATATCTAAGAGACATTAGCATACAGCGCTCAAGCTCTAACAGTGACAAAATCAAACAATTTTTCCCAAAATATTTTTCTCCTGATAGTTTTCAATAGTTTCTAAGTTATATAGGTCAATAAATATGAAATATTTCCTCAGCTAGAATTGAGACTAAAAAAAGATTCTTTACAATCTTTTACAGATTCGTTTGGGAAATATCTCCTGTGTAGAATGAATAAATGAAAATCCTTATTTATTATTGTAGTTCTAAAAAATACGAATAAAAGGCTAGTTCTATTTAAATGTTTTACAGAATACATTCATGAATTTCTCGTGATTTACATAAAAAGAATTCTTGAAATAATACGAGGAAAGGATTAGTTCTTATATAAGAGGAATCCGTTATTTTTTTCCAATGGCAAGTTTACAGGATAGCAGCTATCATAAAAAATTAATAAAAGGAATAGATATAAGATAGATGAAAATGATATCAATCAGTTATTAAATCAACTTATGTCTTACAATAACGCTTCCATGGACAGTTACAGACAGTGCAGAACAGGAAGCAATGTGATACAGATCGAATTCTTCCTGATTATCACACAGGAGACAGAGAGGGCAAGTAGTCAGTTTAATTATATGAATGTGTGGAAACTATCATGACCACAGAAAAGCCTGTAGTAATGCCACCGATTTTTCTCTAGGCCATTCAGGGATATCATGAATGGGATTGTACCAGGAGGTTGAGACTGTTTTTAGATACAATATCTTCAAAGAATTAGCACCTAAGGGCTTGTTTAGTTATCACGAATTATATTTTACAGAGATTAAGCTACCTGGTTTTGTAGTACAGAGTGCTTTCTTTTTATTACGGAAAAGTTTCCGTTAAAAAATACCTCCAGTGTAAAATAAATAACACTAAAGTGTATTGATTAATAAATAAAATAAAGACTCTGAAAATAATACGTTTAAAATCATGTTTCAAAAATATAAAATTATAGTTTAAAAACACTGTTCTAAAAGCGTGGGGGTGCTTTGTATGACATTTTTAAACTAACTCTGCATTTCGGAACGAAACTAGTGAAAAATTGTAACGATTGATATCGAGCCCCCCACACTTTTAGAACAGTAACATTCATTTTCTCGTCAGTAATTTTATTCCTATGTTAACAATTATTTTTTACTTTTTAGTTTGATTAACTCTAAAAGCGTGTTTTTAAACTATAATATTTAAATAAGGTTCCGATAAGGAGGACTAGAACTATACTTCTTACAATAATTTAATTGGGAGTAAAACAAAGGCTAAATGCGAATATGTCGAGCCAGCCAGAATTCAAAGAAGGAATGTCCTGATCCGTAGTCAGGCGCGTTATCCGTTGTGCCACTGTCCCACGTAGGTTTAAATGTCTTAGATACTTTCATTCTACATGGGTTAAATTACTCTTCATAAGTTAAAATGAAATCATTAATCCTGGCGATCCTAATCATGATGAGATAATAAACTTATCAAAATATTTTAGTGTCGTCGGTCCTTGATAAGTCTACAACGTTTAAATTAAATCTGATCGCTTAAAGTAGGGTAAAATCGCGCCCAAAGTGTTACAAACAAGCAAACATACAGGTGAAACAAATAAAAGCGTATTAAAAAATATCAAATTCGTCTCATTCGGAGGAGATCATTTGAAACAGGACTGCACTTTGCAGGAAAACCTTCAATGACTTGTTTTTGCAGATAACCTTATTGTATCACTGCAAAAATCTGACATACAAGAATTTAAGTTTTTCCTTCAAATATTTAATTTTTTAATGTCAACTTTCTTTTTTTCAAATACCGAGGAAGTCGACTCCCCAAATACGTCAGAGAGTAATACTACGCAAAACAATTGATGATATTTTGAATCACATATTATTACACTTGATGTACAAATTTATTGCAGAAAGTTGGTAAAAAATTGAAAAGAATTTTTTAAAAAAGCGAATTGCAAAGACCACATCTTCTATGATTGCCCCCACCGGAGATGAGGCCCCCTCGGTTTCAGTGAGCTCCAATAATCTTCTTCTTCATAATCATCATCATCAAACGCAACATCCCTCAAGAGCCCAAGACATGATAAAAACTGGAATATAGAATCTCTATGGTGTCATAGATGGTAAAAATATTTGAAATAATCTCTTTCAAATATTACATGAATCTATATTTTTGTACTTGTATCTTATAATCTCTGTATACTGCAAAAACTGAACTTTGTCATCATATTTTTTCTATAAACACTGGTTAAACGCTTATGACCATATTTTATATTAAATATTTAATATTAATAAATTCGAATTTCAAATTGCTTTACCAACCACATTTTTTTAATATTTTGCATCATTATTTAAACGGTACATTTTAATATGTAATAGAGAGATTAGATGTAAGCTTTCAATGGATTAATCTTAGATTTCCTTCAAATTCTAAGACTTTTAATAGGAAAATTTCAATATAGCTTAATATCATTGGTTTATATTGCAGAACTGAACAAAAAACCCCAACCTTAAAAAACCCCAACCTTATTAAGAATTTTACAGGTTCAAATCAATATATTTATATAGAAGCAATTAAATCTCCATTAATGCATCCATTAATAGGTGTAGGCTTTTAATGGGTTAATTTTAGATCTGCTTCAAATTCAATTATTTTCAATATTAAAACTTCCTTATTGATTACGGCTTAAAATCAAGGTTTTATATTGCAGAACTGAACAAAAAACATCAATCTTATATGGCATTGTATAACTTAAAATCAGTATTAAAAACACGCACTGAAATCTCCCTCAATGCATTTAATATAGTTGACACTAAAAACAAATCAGCAACCCAGAACTTAAAGACAAATCCGCAACTAAAAACTAATCAGTAACCAGAACCTAAAGACACGTACTATAGTATACATAGTATAGCAAGTACTATAGAAAACGCATGAACCAACTGACCATAACCATTTATGCCGTAATAATTACTGATTACGGTTTAAAATCATGGTTTCATATTGCAGAACTGAACAAAAAAGAACTAATCTTATGTAGCGTTTGACAAGCTCAAATCAGTGCGTATATATTAATGTATATGCACTGAAATCTCCATTACTGTATTGAATATAGTAGGCACTAAAAACAAATCAACAATCCAGAACCGAAAGATACAAGAGACTATAACCATTTAAACCATAATAATTACTGATTATGGTTTAAAATAATGTTTTTATATTGCAGAACTGAAAAAAAAGAAACAATCTTATGAAGCATTTAACAAACTCAAATCAGTTCATGTACCTAAATAATGTATATGCACTGAAAGCTCCATTAATGCGTGGAATATAGTTGACACTAAAAACAAATCAGCAACCCAAAGACAAATCCGCCAGCACTAATGAAAACGCATGAACCAAGCGATGCAAAGAAATCTCTGAGCGAGTTTAAATATGAGTAATATAAAACAATTATACCCATCCAAAGTAGTAATCGATTTCGGTTAATGACAGATAATCAAATTACCCCCCTTGAAAGGAGTGACGGTTCACGGGGTAATCGCAGCTGTAATGGAGCAAAGAGTTCCTCCATTGAAGGTAATACGATTTTTATTCCTAACATCAAATCTGCATTAGCACAAGAAGAATAGGGCCTTTTTAAACAGCTCTGCTAATGGCATCGCGTACGGCAGATTTATTAAGAGTTCCTCCCAAATGTGCTTATCACTGAAGTCTCTAATATCTTTAATTTGTAGTATGAAGATTTTGCTTTGAGATCGGATTTGGGATATTAGCTGTATTTCAATGCATTTTATGGGGGAAAGATGTTAAATAATTTCATTTTTTTTTTTTTTTTCGCTGGTGCAACTTTTAGCTAAAACTTATTAATAATAAATAAAAATGTAAATTACTTTTGATTTTTAATGTTAATTCTAATCCTAATAATATTCTTAATTATAGCATTTAAAAATTCTGTTTTAAAATAGAGTGTTGATTCGTAAAGATACTTTCATCAATTAGAATTAGAATTTATATTCTTGTTATTATGCCTTATTAAGGTTTAGTATATTTACATTTTTAATATTTGAATCATTTATTCAAAATGTATTTAAAATAAATAATTCTAAAATTCAGATTTGCGTCATTAACCTAATTTATTACATCAACAAGAAATATACAATAATATCCAAAAAATACAATAACTGAAATACAGTACATACGCAGTAAAACAGTAAATGAAAAAGCAGTAGAATTATTAAATGATTAATTTAACGATTTCTAAAGATGCACTTCTAAAATTTTAGTAAATATAATATTCTTCTTATTAATGTTTAGCATACTTTTCTTTCAGTTGTTCTCTTTATTTCCTCCCCAATCTTCCTCCATTGAAATTTCTAATATATTTAATTTGTCGTATGAAGATTTTCTTTGAGATCGGATTTGGGATATTAGCTGTAGTATTTCAATGCATTTTATGGGAAAAGATGTTAACTAATTTCATTTTTCGACTGGTGCAACTTTTAGCTAAAATATACTAATAATAAATAAATAAAAATTAAAATAAATTTAATTTTTAATGTTAATCCAATATATCGAATTCTAATAGTATTCTTAATTATAGCATTTAAAAATTTAGTTTTAAATAGGCTGACGTTTCGTAAAGATACATTCATAAATTATAATTAGAGTTAATATTGTTATTATGCACTATTAATGTTTAACATATTTACTTTTTAATATTACACCTTTTTTTGAAGTATATAAAATTTAACAAAATTGGTACCACTTTTTATATCTTCAGAGATAATATTATAGTTAATAAAATTTTGGAAGATTTATCTTTCAAGGTCCTTTTATCTCCTTATAATTTTAAAAGTGAAAATAGTTTTCAACAGTTTTGATTCAATAATGTTACTAGAAAATAAATGTAATTTTAATAATAACAAATAGTTAAGTTTTTAATATACCAAATGAAATTGATTTCGATTAATAAATTTAGTTTGAGGCATTTCCCTGAAATACTTAATTTTGTTTTATTTTAATTCTATATCTCTCAAGCATATAAACTTTTATGTAATTCAATATATACAGTAATCACTCTTCCTAGAACTCTCAGAAACATCTGTTAATTTTTAAATACTAATCCACAAATTGAAGTTAAATTATGAAAGTTATTAAATCATCCATTTTTATTTCTATAATTCATGTATGCTAGAAGATTGTAAATACTACAACGCCTTTTAAAAGAAAATATTTGCTCTATTCATACTGTAGTAGAATTTCGTTCCCAGTGGAAAAGAATGTATATTCTTTAACAAGTGCATAAAAACAACCTATCACTCAAATCTGACAGCAGATAAGCAGTATACTATCTTGTACTACATGCAATTAGTGTTTTGTTCTAATGAGAACAACCTGCCACTCAAGTCTGACACCAGATAAGCAGTATACTATTGTATACTACATGCAATTGGTGTTTTGTTCTAATGAGAACAACCTGTCCCTCAAGTCTGATTCCAGATAATCAGTGTCGTGGATAATGAAATTAACGTGAATCATGATGAAATTCATGATGATCATCATGAAATTAACGATTGTTTGTTCAACTTTCACAGGTCGAAACAATTACAGAAATAATATACTACTTCAATAGTTGCTGCATCGTGAATGGTGATAGACCATGGACTGAGGAGGGGTCCCTCCTATGAGAAGTGAAGGAAGCCCTGACCCCCCCCCCCCTCCCTTACGGATTTTCTTAAAGGAAGGTTTCTGGAGAAGAAGATGAGTGAAAAGAGAGTTCTAGTATATATTTATTTATATATATATTTATTTATATATTTATACTGAACTCTCTTCTTGAAATCGTTATAGGTTTGGTATAGGCAGAGTCGTTACAATACCAAGTACCAATTTTTCTGTTCCCATTTGCAAAAAATTATACTTTTTAAATAACATAATATTATAGTTCAACTGTTTAAAAACAAAAATTGCAGAGCAGAAAAATTTACAAAAGAATTACATCATGCTTTTACTCATACCTCAAATGCTTTAGTTAAAATGACAAAATATTGTATAAATAAATTAAAGCTTAAATATTTCCTCCCTGACAAAATTCAAACACATGCTTTAAGGAGTCGTTTAGGTAAATATAGAATACTTTTAGAGTTTCCATATTTAATATCAATGCTATAAACTTACGAATAGAAGGATAAATTAAGGATGCAAAGTTTTCTGCCATTAATGTAGATTTCAAATAAATATGGATCATTACAATGCAAAATATTAATCCAGAAGATTTAGATACTGAAGACAATTTCTAAATTTCCTTAAATTTTCGAGAATATAATGTAATTTATTCTGAATATAATATAAAGGAAATTCAGACGTTTTGTTTGTATTTACTTATTTATATGGATGTTGGGCTCGAACAATACCAATAAAACTAAAATGTATTCAAGTACAAAATTATTGGTTTTGAATAAATTTTAGAAATAAATAGCACTTATTTAAAATGTGGATGGAAGTAGTTTATTAAGTCCTATACTAGATATAGTTAATGGAATAGTTTATACTTGCATCACGCATTCATTTTATAAAGATAATGAATATTTATTTCTAAATCAGACTAATTAAACACTATGTTTAACAAATTTATCATTTAATTTTATAAATGATTTTATTAAATGAAGAATCTTTTGTAATAATGATCATTTATTTAAATTCAATTATTTTAAATAAAAAATTCAAGTTGTAATTTATTCAATTCTTTCTATTAGTTCACACACTCGCTATATATATCTTGTTCAAATTTTCAATCGTTCATAAAATACTTTTTATTCATCCACTAAAATTCAAATACATTTTTTTTGGACTTGCAGGGGATGACACTTGATGTTAATACAGTTTTTCAAATATTAATTGATTAATTAAATTTAATTAATTAAATTAGTTTTTTAGATTTAAGTTGCATTTATCTAATAATAGATGGCGCCAGATCGTAAGAGAAAAATTTCAACTTTATTTTAAAGGACTTTTCTGTAATATTGTGAAAAAAAGGTAGGAATTGACTTTATTATTATTTTTTTTAATATTACCTGTATTACGTTAACTTTGCTCCTCACCCAATAGGAGGTAACGCGCAGTATGCTCTCCCGATGAGAAACGTTTAGTTTATAGTCTCTCATTCCGAGAAGAAATATATTTATTGCATCCCAGCGCATTAGTTGGTCTACAAACTCTCACCCGGAGAGGAAGTCCTATGTGTCCAAAAGTTCCCGAGCATATGGTATTTCAATTTTTTTTTTTTTTCTTTTTAGGTTGTTGGCATTGTCCTTGACATCTGTGGAAAATGTTTACGTCAAAATATTCATTAATGTTTGAGTTACGCTTGGCTTTATGAGACGATAAAACTGATTCCGGTGATATTTCAAATGTCTGAATTAATTGAGCAAAGAACTTGCATTCAATTTTATTTGCGGAAACGATAGAATGTTGCGGAAGGCATTCGGTGAGCATTCTTATATAGGAAAGAAATGTTTAGAAGTGGTATAAACAGTTCAAAGAAATCAGAGAACTCGTTGAAAACGAAAAGTCCTCTGGTCAATCATCAACCTCAAACGAAGAAGCTCACGTCCAAAACATTTAACATTTGTTGCTTGCAAACCGTCGATTTACAATTAGAGACCTTGCTGATAATGTTGGAATTTCAAAATTCCATTTTAAGCGATGTTTTGGGCCTTACACGTGTCAAATCTCGATTGGCACCGAAAACACTGAATGCGCCAGCTCACACTGCATTGAATTTTCGTGATTTTTTCGCCAAAAATGAAACCCATATCTTTCCACAAGCACCGTATTCACACCGTGCGACATCTGGCTATTCTCCAGGGACACCGTTTTGGGTCGATTGAAGGGTTTCAACATGAATTGTCGCGTGCTTGAAGGCTATCCCTGCCGATGATTTTTTAGCATGCATTGAGGATTGGGAAAAGAGTTGGCATAAGTGCGTTGCGTCAGGTGGGGATTACTTGGAAGGCGATGAAATAAATTTGGAAGAATAAATAAAGTTTTTGAAAAAAAAATAATTTGTCTTACTTTTTCAGCACAGTAATAGGGGCTGGATTTTAATAAACTTTTCACTAAAATCGCGAGCAGTTCAGCCAAAACTATACAGTTTCTTCCCTGGAGATGCTCACTTCAATGGGTATTTCATTGCGCTCTGTAGGGTACTTGTTGTCACTCAGGGGGGTAGATTAAGAACTCTCTGGAACTTATCGCCACTACTCAATTCGGAAGAAGTCTTTACGGGGAGTGATGACAAACTCGTTATTGAGCAATTGTTTTGGCGTCTCTGCTCTCTTCACTCGGCACGCTTCCAAAATTAGGGTGTAACTGGGACCTGGATTGGCAAGGGGCAATATAATATATTTGTATATACTATACAAATAACCTCTGGATTGGCTATTGTGTGTAATGTACCACGGAAACTACTACTTTATTCTATTATATTTATATTCTATTCTACTATTTTGATACTACTTTCCTGAAAATTAGTGTACAACATAAGTATGGGCTTAGCCTGCCCGCTCTCTAACACGTTTTATCGATTTTCAGGAGCTATGTCTTCCTGGAGCCTGATTCAATTTCCTGGAGCATTTCATTCATCAAGTACCAGTCAAAAATGTCTTTGCTGAAAGGGGAGTCATAAAATACTGTAAAGTTTTAAGGGACTGATCCAAAAGCAACGTCGGCCACAAAGAACAATTAATTTATAGATCGTTTTATGGTGATGGTGAATTTCAGAGGATTATGGATCAGCCTTGTGGAGTTGCGAAATTTGTTTTCTCATAGAGTTAATTTTGGAAAAATCCTGGCTTACGAAATCTAGAACATTTCTAGATCTAGAACATCAGTTGAGACGTAAGTCTGGGCCAATTTCTGAAAACCAAAAACCAAAACCAGCTTACCTGTTGAGCAATGTTTGATGCTAGATAATATTGACCCTCTCAATGCCAGGCGATAAAAGCACGATAAAGCAATGATGGAAAACTTATGCATTCCTCTAAGACCCAGAAAAATGAGTATTTAAAACTCAATAATTTATTAATGAGGTTCACGAGACTACAAATGCTAAATCTCAGGCTTATTCCTTTTCTTTTGTAAGCCAAAATATATGTAAAGGATAAGCCATAAGAGAACCCCAATTTTGGATTCGGCAATCTAGCCCATTTCTCAATTATTTTGAAAACTCATCGTGAAACGAAATTCAGACTTTAAAAAAAAACATTTGTAATTGAACAAACCTATATGCATTTATATGAATTGAATTTTTCATACTTTAAAAATTTTCAGGATTTAAAATATCAACTCTTTTGCCCTGATATCGAGTAACGTCTTATTCAATCAGAGAATGTGCACAAGGATTTAAAACAGTTTTCGAAAGTTATAAACATGAGTAACTTCATCGAAGGCAATTTTTCTTTTTCAGTGATGTTCATCAAGATAAATAAAAACTTTGAGAAAGGAAACATGTGAATCAATTAAGAAATTTGTGGGTCTCCAGCCAAAGATGTATAATTTCTTTTTATATTATTGGTTAATAGGATTAATATTATTAATAACATTTTTTGTGTAGTCAAATAGTATAAAATATTGTAAAAAGAAGTATATACTTATAATTACTGTTTTATGGATGAATGTGTTTTATATAATAATGATGCAAGCCCTGTGAGTTATTCAACATTCATAATACAGTTATTTTAGAGTGCACAAATTATTTATAGAGAAAGACGTACTAAATTTTGCACTTGAAATGGTTACATTGTAAACGAACCCTCTTGAAATCCGTGCTTTACTAGAAATATTATACATGTGAGAATTACACAAATCTTGTCTGTTGTGACTAATCCTTCACGTCCTGCAGTGCGGGACGGACATCCCATGAGTGATCTACTCATGGATGGAGGGAAAGTGGGCAGCTCCTGTTGTGATGCAGCACCCGTAGGTAGAACTCTGACTTTTGCTCGTGACGCTCTTACAGTCATATGAGACCGGGACCTACGGCTTAAATGGATTCCAAACAACTACAAACAACTACAAACATCAATGACACCGTCGGGACTTGAACTCGACACCTGTTGTACCGAGCGCCAGAGCGCTAGCCACTCGACCAATCAGGCCCTATTACACAAATCTTACTAAATAAAAGTACGAAATTTGTGGCGCCAGATGGAACTGGTATCATCAGTTTCTACACTACAATGTTTCATAAATTTTGTTTCTTCTAATGTAGATAAGATTTGATAATATAAATGATAGGAAACTGTGGTAGTTATTTGAAAATTTTGCCACTATACTGGACTTTTATCAGTTATTTGTATCGAATTGTCTGGAACATTATATACTGCAAACACTTTACTACTGAATAAACATTAGAATTTCTTTGTTGGCATTTCAAGTCCTAAGTCTTATCACAAAAAAATACCAATAATGCAGAAAACTTGATTACTGTTAAAAACTATATTCTTAATATCTAAATGTCAAAAGCATTATGTTTCCATCTAAAAAATATAAGGATTTTAAAAGCTCAGGGCTAAATTTCAGTTTAAGTTTTAACGTTCGCTAAGAAGACATGCGTCGTCTAGGGTTAAATAAATTTATCAATACTTTAACTCGAAGTATTTTGTAAATTTTTTAATTGTTCATTTGTCTTCAAAGAGCGTATAACTAATGATTATATTTATGACAACAATAATGATTATGACTCGATACTCTTACGAATGCAATCAAATAGTCAAATCAGCAAAAAGAACGATTAAAATTCGGTTACTTTTTTATTTACTCAAACAAGCGATTAGCAGAGCTATCAAATTAAAAAAGTTATCTAGCAAATATTAAATTTCACTTTAATCTTGTACAATCTTATCACTTTTAGATAATAGATACATTTGTTTACTGCCTGAAATTATGTAAAATACTTCAAATGGGTACAGTTGATTCAAATACAATTAAAAAATACATTTTAATAAAATTATAAATTTATTTTTTAAAATGTTTTTGCTAAAAGTTTTTAGTTTTGAAAGACATAATATACTATTCTAATTTAATTATTGTACATAAAATTAAAATATGTTATTAGATGAAAAGAAATGTTGTATTTTATTATGATCTTGAACTTATATTCATAAAAAAATATTGCTTAATGAATTCAACTTGTTTAAGTGAATAATATTTGCAAGAAAAATAAATTTTGTTAAGGTAAAATAGTATTTCTATGACAGAAGAAATTAAAAATATTTTATAACTTCGATTTTTATTAAAAAGAATTCGTGTAAATATCGATGCGGAATATCCATTAGAACTTTAAGCGTTGTTTATTGGTTATGAAGCTTATTGATCACTTTACAATTAAAATATAATTCATTAAAGTAATAATAATAATAATAAAAAACGTTTATTTTGTAATTGAAATTTTATCATGTAAAAATAAACAATATAATTAAATCAGAAATACGAAAAAGACTATATGGCGCACATGTTAATTAAACGTTAAATAACTCAATACACAGATTAAAAGTAAAATATAAAAAATAAATAAAATAAACCATAAAGACAAGTAAATATATGACATTACTAAATGAAAACTATAACTATAATAAAAACAAACTATAATCGTTAGTAAGAATAGTTGAAATGTTTTTTAAAAAATAAAATAATTACACATATTATTGCAAAAAGAAGCGTCTATTTATAAAATACTCAAATATTTGCAGGTTTTTTTATGAGAAATATAATTAAAAATATTTGATATTTAAATAAGGAGTTAACACAAAATTAAATACTGATTTATTTATGAATTACTGAATTATTTATTAAATACTGAATCATTCATGAATTAATTTCAAATTATAAATTTTTAAAAAATGTCCCATATTCATCATTTGAATATTACTTCGATAATTACATTTTTTTTTCTAATTCAATTTAACTATCTTTATTAATTCTACATCACACAATTTTCTTATTTAAATTACTTTTAGTTGAAGATCGAAAATTATCTTATTAAAAGAATAAAAATCCAAAATAAATAATCTTTTATTAATTTTTTTTTTGTAAAATGTTTGGTTTAAATTCTCATTACTTTTCATTTATAATAAGTTTTTATTAAACCTGTTTTTACCTAATTAAACCAGTTTTATACAGAATTTTGTTAAATTAGCAAAAACTCCTTTCTCTTTCAATTAGCAATAAACCAAGCAAAAAAAGTAATTCCGTCTTTTTTTATACCGACAACTCCTATCAGTCGGAGTACATAAATTTAAAAAACTAATACTTAATATAGTTGCTCCCAATTAAAACTCATTAGTACATTTGGTGAAGTTAAAAGATTGTTAGGAATCATCATTGTTAGCTATTGATGCACATTGGCTTACATAATTTACCTACAAAAATAAATTGCCGTAATTTTGTAGGGCTGTCTCATGAACATTTTAATCATTCTTCGCTCATAGGATATGCCATTAATGATTTTATTGAATCCAACTAGTACAATTGCGATAGAATAATGACATTCAATTATTATTATTTAAATAAAGAATACGTAGACATTTTTCAATGAAATCAGGAACATTTATGAGTTATATAGACATATATGAGTTTGTGTATTTATGTGTATATGTATTTTTGTGTGCATTTATTTGAATGTATATGTATGTGAATCTGCACGTACGTATGAGTTATTTATGTATAAATATGTGGTGTATGTATGCAGGTGTATGCATATGCATAAATGTGCGCATGGGAGTGTGTAAAATGTGCATGTGCGTATGAATGTTAGCAGTTGCATGTGTGTTTGTATGTGTATGAACTATGTTGTATGTTTGTGCATATGCATTTGCGTTAGTACATGTACATGTTTTATATATGCGTGTGAATGTGTATAAATGTATGCATGTGCGAGTGTATGTGTGCATGTGTGTACATTTATATGTACATTTGCATGTATATGTTCATGTACATGTGAGACGCTGGAAACTACCTTCATATGCTTGTATAAGTATGCGCATGTAGATGTGTATATATGTGTACATGTGTTTGTTTATAAATGACTTCACATGCATATGTGCAATAATGTGAGTGTATACATGCTCCCGCGCATTCATATACAATCATATCCACATTTATACACACACTCATATATATATATACGTACATTTACATGCAATGCATATACATAGACATGCACACACATACATGCACATACACTCGCACATGTGTTCACATACACTGCGAATGCACATACATACACATGTACATTGCCATACATAAATACATAGTATGCATATATGCTCTTATACGCATAACACACTCATTACAATCTCTTACATACATTGCACGCATTACACATTCACATATGCGAATATGCAAATTTATGAACATATACCTAGAGAATGCTGCAGTGCATATGGAGTAGTAATGGAGTTAGCAGATAAATGTAAAGTATAGGTTTTTAAATATCTGGATTGTAATGTTGGGATCCATTCCCGGAATATACTGGGTAAACGATGAGCAATATGTCAAATGCGAAAGTTGTCTGGCACTCAGAGAGCATAGTCGCCAAAAAAAATTAGTTAATACATAATAGGAAAATTAAATAACAGGCTGAATGAACGAAAAAAAATATTAAATTTGCCATTAATTATAGAAGAGATAAGAAGAGGATGTTGTCATAAAATGTGAGAATGCAATTTAAGTAGTGATAAAAATACTATCAATAATATTTGCCAACTAGTTCATTTTTACAGATAAGTACCCATAAAGTTACTCAATCAACAAGCATAACAGAGATGATTCATCATAAAAGTGTCTAGTGGAATAGTTGAGTCAATATTGTGTCTATCTTATCAAAGTGGCAATAGATAAAGTTCTTACATTTAACTGTATTTAAAGTGCATTTCAAAGTGTCCCCAGTGGCGCAATTGGTTAGCGCGCGGTACTTATATAGCAGTATCTGCGAGTAATGCCGAGGCTGTGAGTTCGAGCCTCACCTGGGGAAGGAATATTTTTTTAGGCAAAATTGAATGCGCGTGATTTCAAGTGAATTTTTTTTTTTTTTTTTTTTTTTTTTTTTTTCTACTACTGATTTTTATTTTGTTAATTACATTTTTCAAATTATTGCAAAGGAATTCGTAGTTAATAGCTATACTTTTATATAGCTGTGTATATTAATAAAAATAAATAAATTTGGGAAATAATGGGACTAATTTTCAAAATTCTCCATCACTAATCACCATTTTAATTTTCATCGCCACTTGTAAAAAACATACCTATTTTTCGGCAATTATTTCCTGAAATATATTAATAATCCATATTCAATTTTCCAAATATATATTCCAAAAATATATATATTGATTATTTTAAAACAATGAGTTATATTAATTTTTCTAAAAGAAATAAAAAATGTTGGATCATGGATGGAGGGAAAGGGGCCGATTCTGTTGCGATGGAGCACTCGTAGTTAGAAATCTGCCTTGGCTCATTGTCACTGAAGGAGAACAGTGACTTTCGGGAGTACTTAAAGCATAATGATTAAATAGTATCATATCTAATAGCTTCATAAGAATTGAATAGAAGATGAATTATATTATTCTGAGAATAAGTATACAAGATGTACAATTTCGTACTTCTGTTGAAATTTACACCCACTCAGACAATATCTCTATCGCCTCTGTAACGTTCAAATGCAAAAATGTTGGCAGAAGGATATGTAATTTTATACCGAATGAACTGGCAATTTGAATAATTTTTTATGCAAAATCTGTTTTCATCCTTGAATATTTACCCACAGTTGATTAGTCGACTAGTCCGCATACCATTAAAGGCCTGATGACCGAGTGACCTGCGCTATGGCATTCGGTGCCACCGGTTTCGGTTTCAAGTACTGGCGGTGCCATGGATGTTTGTAGTGGTTTGGAATCCACTTTAACCTTTAAGTCTTGGTCTAATATTGCTGTAGAACGTAGGATGTAGGGTTGACAACCCAACTCCTTAAACGTCAGTGTCACGGAGCCAAGTCAGATTGCTTCAGCATAACAGAAGATGCCCTATCTTTCCCTCCTTTTATGAGACCACACGGGTTTCTTGGTCCTGGTCTAGATGTTGCTGTCTACCAAGTGGGATAAGAAACAACAGGAAGGCAACGAATTAGTTTCTCAGCATACATACCGAAATGGTTTAATTTCCTGGTTTTCAGGCAAACAGACCAGCATAATGTAATCTCCTGGATAGTTCTTGGTGAGATAATCTGGTTCACATTCCTGTGTATATCATTTACGAAACTTTTCCAGCAATTATATGATGATTTTTTTCAATCATTTTTACATAACGATCTTCAACACAGTTTGGAATTCCAATTAATTCTATACTATCTGGCAAGTGTTTACTATATATATATATAGAGAGAGAGAGAGATACAGAGATAGAGATAGATAGATATAGAGATAGAGGAAAGTGTTTGGTGGAACAGTTGAGTCAATATTTTTATATCTTATCAAAGTGGCAATAGATAAAGTTCTTACATTTAACTGTATTTAAAGTGCATTTCAAAGTGTCCCCAGTGGCGCAATTGGTTAGCGCGCGGTACTTATATAGCAGTATCTGCGAGTAATGCCGAGGCTGTGAGTTCGAGCCTCACCTGGGGAATGGACTCATTTTGTTAGGGAAAAGTTGCTAATTGAACACGAAGTGATTTTTCCCTAAACAAATTTTTTTTTTTAAATTTCCCTAAAAAATTTTTTATTTTTATTTTTAATTCCTTTTATTATTGACTTTTATTTTATTAATTATATTTTTCTGACTATTATAAATGAATTCACAGTTAATAGCTATACTTTATATAAAAGTATATAGTTACGTATATTAACAAAAAAAATTTAAAATGTGTGAAATAATATGACCAAGTTGGAAAAGTTGCTAATTGAACTCAAGTGATTTTTCCCTAAACAAATTTTAAAAAAAATTCCCTAAAAAAATGTTTATTTTTATTATTGAATTATTATTAATAATGAAAAGAAATTATTATGAATTATTATTAATTGTATTTTTCTAACTATTGCAAATGAATTCACAGTTAATAACTATAATTTTACATAATTGCGTACATTAACAAAAAAACTGTAAATGTGTGAAATATGACCAATTTTTAAAATTCGTTTTCATCACCATTTGTAAAACAACATTTTAAACATACCTATTTTTTGGCAATTATTTCATGAAACTATTAATATTCCATATTCAGTTTTCGAAATATATATTCGATAAAAATATTGATTGATTATGTTTAAAAAAAATAGTTATAATAAAGATGGTGAAGCTGATTTTTACAAAGTATTTTTATTTTGTGAATTTTCACCTTACCTTATAAGGAATATCACTAACTAAAATATTTGTATAAATATGCAGGTGACAGATTCAAAATACAAATAATAAATTATGTTTACTTTTAACTGTTATTACAATAAATAATATCGTAAATTGTTTTCGATATTTATGTATTAATGTTCAGTTCTACGTTTTGGCATTTTCAAAGAACTGGAATTAAATAAATATTTTTTTTCAGAAATTAATTTTGCGTTTTTAGGGCTTAATGGCCGAGTGATTAGTGCTCTGGTGCTCGGTGCCACAAGTTTCAGGGTCGAGCCCTACTGGTGCCATGGATGCTGGCAGTGGTTCGAAATCCATTTTAAATTCTTGGTCTCTTCAAATAGGACCACTGGGCGTAGAGCTGAGAACTCTGTCCCGTAAAAGGAAAACATTTCATTTCTCGAAATATGCCAAGGGATAGACATCCCTATCCCACCATGGACCTGTTGCGCCAATGAAAAAGGAGTTGATGATTTTATCATTTTAATGACAACAAACTCCAAACTTTATACTGCATTATCTCATACATAACATAATGCTTGATTACGAAATATCCTTTTGAAATAAATTTCCGTTTCTCTTCTTTTCACATTTTATGATTTGTGAAATTAATATTTTTTTATTAATCATTTTACTGAGATTTATTTTTGAACTATTTATATCTAGTGCTACACTGTGATTGTTGTTGCGTCTAATAATCAATGGCCCGCTATGGGTACGGGCAACATATGATTAGACTACTTATGGATGGAAGAAAAGGGGATGGTGATCTCGTAAGTAGAAGTCTGACTTAGCTCCTTGTCACCGACCGGCCGAAGTACCGAAGGCTTAAGGTTCGATTCCTGATGGCGGCATGGATGTATGTTGGTGGTTTGGAATCCCCGTTAAACTGTAGGTCCCGGTCTATTTAGCCTAAAATGAGCACAAGATGATGTAGAGTGACAAACCAAACCAAATCTTATCACCGAAGAAGTAGAGCAGTGTCTGCCGGGAGGATTTAAAACATAATGATGAAATAGTAACTTATCTAGTAGCTTCATACGAATTAATGCCTCTTCATACGTAGAAGAGGCATTACAATATTCTGACAATAAGCTTACAAGATGAATATTTTCGTATTTCTGTTGTAGTTTATAGCCGCTCGGATAATACCCTTCTCGTCTCTGTAACGTTAAATGCAAAAATAGAGAGTTTTTGCATACCGTACGTTAGTTACCGTAGGACGTCCGTTAGCTTTTTCTCCTTAGCGCGCATGTTCAGTTTCCTATGAGCATGCGCGCTAGGGAGAAAAGCTAACGGACGTCTTACGGTAACTAACGTACGGTATGCAAAAACTCTCTAATATCAGAGGAAGAATAGGCAATTTTGGTTTTATGCCGAATGAACTGGCACCTTCAATAACTCACTATACAAAATCTGTTTTCATCCGTGAATATTTACCCACTGTTGATTAGTCAACTTGTCCATATACCGCTATCTTCTTTTTGTTAACGCTCAAAGGAACGCATTGAACAAGTATTCCAGCATTACTTATCAAAACGGTTTAATCTCCTGATTTCCAGACATATAGATCAGCCTAATTTAATCTCCTGGTTTCTAGGTATACAGACTAGCATAATTTAATGTCCAGGCATACAGACAAGAGTATTTTAATCGCCTGGTTTCCAGGTATACAGACAAGTATAATTTAATCTCCTGGTTTCCAGGAATACAGACCAGCATAATTTAATCTCCTGGTTTCTAGGTATACAGACCACCCTAATTTAATCCCCTGGTTTCTAGGTATACAAATTAGCGTAATTTAATCTCCTGGTTTTCACGTATACAGCACAGCATAATTTAATCTCCTGGTTTCCAGGCATACAGATTAGCGTAATTTAATAACCAGTTTTCCAGATATCAAACCAGCATAATTTATTCTCCCAATTTCCAAATATATCGACCATCGTAATTTAATCCTCTGGATAGTACCTGGTGAGATATTCTGGTTTCCATTCCTCCATGTATCGTTTACGAAATTTTCCAACAATTATATTAGGAATTTGTGTTCGAATCGTTTTTATATAACGATCTTCAATTTATTTTGGAATTCCAATTAATTCTTTGCTATCTGGTAGGTGTTTACTAGATATTAATAGATATATAGATAGAGGTAGAGATAGATATAGAGAGATAGAGAGAGAGAAAAGTGTTTGGTGAAATAGTTGATTCAATATTGTTTCTATCATATCAAATGACAATAGATAAAATTTTTACATTTAATTATATCTAAAAGAAGGTTTTATGTATCCCCAGTGGCGCAATTGGTTAGCGCGCGGTACTTATACAGCTGTATCTGCGAGTAATGCCGAGGCTGTGAGTTCGAGCCTCACCTGGGGAAGGGATACTTTTTATAGGCGAAAATGGCAAATTGAACTCAATTTTTTTTCCCTTAAATATGATTTTTCAAAATTTTATTTTATTTTATTACTGACTTTTATTTTGTTAATTACATTTTTCGAACAATTGCAAATGATAAAAAAGTATATAAACAAAATAAATTCTAAGTGTGTGAAATAATGTGACAAATTTATAAAATTCGTTTTCCTCACCATCTGCAAAACAACATTTTAAACATGCCTATTTTTCGGCAAATTGTTTCATGAAAAATATTAATATTCCATATTTAGTTTTCCAAATACGTAGTCCGTAAAAGTATTGATATTAATTTTTTTTAAAAAGTAGTTAATATTAATTACGTGAAATAATATGAAAAACCTTTTTGCTGTTTGAGAATTATATGTGAATTAAAATTTTGCTTTACAAAATTTTAAAAGGTGGTTAATGAACTTTATTTCATTAAAATATGGTAAAACTGATTTTTACATATTATTTTTATTTTGTGAACTTCACATTTGCCTTATACAAAATATCATTAATTTACGAAAATATTAGTTCAAATATGCAGGTGAGAGATTCAAAATACAAATTAATAAATTATGTTTACATGTGTGAAATTGAATTGTATTACTTTAATTTAAACGAATAACTGAAATTTAATTGTATTAATTTAATTTTCATGAATAACAGGTGTGTGAGATTTAATTGTAATATTTTTATTTCCATAAATAAAAATATGAAACTTAATTGTATCAATTTAATTTCCATGAATAACTGGTGTGAAATATAATTGTATTAATTTAATTTCCATGCATAACTGGGGTGAAAATTAATTCTATCAATTTAATTTCGATGAATAACTGGTGTGAAATTTAATTGCATTAATTTAATTTCCATGAATAACTGAAATCTAATAGTATTAATTCAATTTCTATGAATAACTGTGGGGAAATATAATTATATTAGTTTAATTTCTATTACAAAATTACTATATGATTTTTATTGATAAGTAGAGTAAGCAAATGCAGAATTAGAAACAAAAACAGGAAAAAATTATTATAAGTACTGTTTTATGAAAATTTATTATTTGAAGAAGATTTCTGCTTTTAGCTAATTATTACTATTTGTAACTTTAAAACGTATCTTAATAATAGTCAAAAGATATTCCAATGCCTTCTACATCTTTACAAGAAATATATTTTGATTTAATCTTTAAACCTGTCTAAATTAGAAAATTTCGAAATGCCCATGCATTTTTAAGCAAAATAAAAAAAAAAATTAACAGTATATACACCACAATTAATCATAGAGTTAAAATTCCGGTAAAAAAAGAGTTTTGACGTAAATTTCGTTAATAAAAGCTCCTTCAGAACTTCATGTTCGAACATTTCGAATGCTTCTTTCAAGATGGCTTCGCGCATTGCGAAAATTGCGTAAAAGCGATTTGTAAAAACTGTAATTTAATTGGAGACTTTTTAGAAGCTTTAAGTTGGAGAAGATGTTTGGTTTAGTTCGTCGCTTTACTGTCATTTTGTGCATTCTCAGGTTAATTAGGCCGGTACCTACAGTTTAAAGTGCATTTCGAACCACTAACAAAACCCATGACAGGATTCAAACATGAAGATTGGGGTACGAAGGGTCAGGTCGCTAGCCAAATTGCCCATCAAACTTAAAATTTTCACAATCGCTGTTGTGAAATTTAGTTGCTTTAATTTAATTTCTATGAATAGCTGGTGTGAAACAATTTTAAATTTCATTGATTTTTAGTGATATGCTGAATTAGAAACAAAAATAAAACAGAATAAAAAAAACCTGTTCTAAGCACAGTTTTACGAAAACTTATAATCTATAAAGAGTTCTGACTTTTTCTACTCTTATTTAATTCGCATTAGTAGTAAAATGATATTCCAATGCCTTCTACATGTTTGCTGAAAATAGATTTTATTTCAACCTTTAAACCTGTCTAAGTTAAAAAATTTCGAAATGCCGATGCATTTTCAAGGAAAATAAAAAAAAAAAAAAAAACAGTATATACACCACAATTAATCAGGGAACCAAAATTCCGAAAGAAAAAAAGTTTTGGCGCAAAATTCGTTAATAAAGGCTCCTTCAGAACTTCATGTCCGAACATTTCGAATGCTTCTTTCAAGATGGCTTCGCGCATTGCGAAAATTGCGTAAAAGCGATTTGTGGAAACTGTAATTTAATTGGAGGTTTTCTAAGAAAGCTTTAAATTGAAAAGAACAGATAAAGACGCAAAATTTAATTACTCCTGGAGTGTTGCGATGGAAATTTCGGTTGAGTGCAGCGTGCTTTTCAAAAAGCTACGAATAAACAAGACAGGCAGAGAGAAGAAAAAAAATTGAAAGAGAAAAATTATCTCTGAAAGAAAATTAAGTGAAATTAGAAAAAGATTCAGCTCTGCGTTAATTTCGAGAATTTCAAAATAAAATGGTTATTTTAACACTCAGGATAAATTTTTGACAGCATAAGCAGATAATGAGGGAAAAATTGGATTCTAATTATATGACAGGTTTAATTAATTGATATACAACAAGATTGGTTTATTACAGGAATTTTTTTATTTTACATTTAAATAACAAAAGCCGAGAGAATGACGAAATTCAAATAGAATTTGTAAAATTTGAGTTACAGAAATGAATACACATAATAAAATAACACATCCCATACTCCAAATTTAAATAATTGTTTTAAAAGCCAGTGAATTTATTTTTTTAAATGAAAAATTTACTCAAATATTCAATTAAAAAATTTTTAAATACTTTAAAAAATGTATGTATTTGTATTACAAAATAATAAAATATATATAATTAGTAATTTTTCATATTTAAAAACTAAATTTTAATTTGTATCTCGAAAATTTTATAATGTTAAACTTTTAATATATTTTTAGCTTAGTAAATCACTGGTTATATAATACGCCATTTAAACATTCTAACCATGCTTTGTAGAATAAATTCATGGGTGTACAAAACGAATATGGATTTTATTTTCTCAGGATTTGTAATTTAAACAAAATACATTTATTTATTTCGCTGGAGTTTCTAATTCTATACTGTGGCCATATGCAATGTCTCGAGAATTAGTAAATTAAATGTAACATTGCATTAATTGCATAAATTTGGGGAATTTCAAAATAAAATGGGGTATTATTATCCTCAGGATAAATTTTTGACAGCATAAGCAGATAATGAGAGAAAAATTGGATTCTAAGAATTTAGTATGTTAATTAATTGATATACAAGAGGATTTGTATATTACAGAAAAAAATGTTTTTTTTCTTTTACATTTAATCTTCACAACTGAGATAATAGCAAAATTCAAATACAATTTGCAAAATTTGAGTTACAGTAATGAATAAATAAAATAAAATAACGCATCTCACACTTCAGATTTAAATATTTCTTTTAAACGCAGTAAAATTATTTTTTTTTTAAATGTAAAGTTTACTTTAATATTCACATAACCTCTGAACACTTAAGAAGTCTCGCCTATGAACAAAGGCAGAAGATTTTTGGGACGTGCAACAAATGTAGGATTGCACAACCTACCTTTATGGACTTAAGGATTTGATCTAATATCTAGAATATCGGGGATCAGAAACAACAGCGAAACACAATGCCTACCTTCACTAATCTTGAAAACTACTTTTAAATTTCAAATTTATTTTGATATGTCTGTAAAATGTTTGTTTTACTTATTTATATATTGGACAATGCTTATTAATCTTTATTAGTTATAGTTTAATATAATTAGTTTATTAGTTATATTCGTAAAAAAATCAATTTGCCTTTTATAAAATATAAATGATTATTTTAGTTAAAAGGGCAAGAAGGTTAATTCTTCAAGTTCATGAAAGTATAACACGGTGTTTACGAAATTATAAGACCGAAACGTCTGTACATTGAAATAAATAAATATTACAAATAGATATGCATATTAATTTTTATTTAACAGTAAAACTAATATGATAAAATAATTTTTGTTTCAATTAAAAATAAATCCAATAATTTAAAATACACCTGAAATTTTTATTAAAAGCCATCCAAATTGAAGAGAAAAGACAAATATAATTCAATAAAAAATATCTCATTTTATTTTTTGATAGTTTTGAAATATATTATCAAATAACTAGTGAACTTTTTTCAAAAGGTTCAAAAAATTATTTTTTGCAAATTCGTTCATCAATTCTAGTTCTTTATGCTCTAGATATTTTGAAATAATCCTTTTTCTTATTACGCAAGCAATGATAACATAATAAAAAATTTTTACCTTCTAATTTCACATTCGATTTGAATTATAAGCAAATAATGCTGGAAAGAACGTTTATTCAACAATGAAACCTCAAATAATGAACCAAAAAATTTTAAGAATCCAAATGAAAAAATTATAAAAATGAAAATATATTGATTTAAATTCAAGAAAAGAACATTCTTTGAATAGAAAAAGAAATGCCATGAATATTTTCTTTTATTTCTGTCGACAACTGTATTATTTCAGAAAAAAAAAATCATAATCAGATTACCACTACACCTGCTAAATATTTCAAAATGCATTTTTGTGAGAATAATTCGTGTTTCTTTGAAATGAAAGTTAGAAATTTTTTTCTGAATATTACTGGAAAAAGATTTATGATGCCTTATGCTATTTTCAAAGAATGTTACACAAGTTTTTTTTTTTTTTTTTTTTTTTTTTTGAAACTTCGTTGAAATTAAATTTACTGGGTTTCAATGAAGATTATTTTAAGTGATAGATCATAACGTTAGTGTTCAGACATTAAAAAAAAATTTCGAAATGAAAATATTTGATGGTGCAAAAAATGCTTCTTTACAAAAAAACATTTTGTTTTTCAAAGTGAGATATGAATATGAATGAACTTGTAATAAGGAAATCTACATTCCAAAACAATTTTTAAAACATTGAAGAAAATTAAGCAGGTAATTTTTGTATAATTCTTCGAATTAGAGTTTTTAAAGTAGTGAAATAATATCTTATCACTATGATTCCCGATATGCATATATAAATTGGAATACTACGCTGGATGCTATTTTTTCCTGGTATTCAGTCGTCTGGCTAGAAGAAAAACTCAAATGGAAAAAATTTATTAGATAATTATAATTAATATGAATAAAAAATATGAAGAGAAATGAAGACTATGAAGAATATGAAGAAAAAATGAAAAATATGAAGATAATTAATATGAAGAAAAAATCAAATGGAAAATTGTTTTCCTGGTATTCAGTCGTCTGGCTAGAAGAAAAAATCAAATGACCTGCATGTTCAGCGTGTACCGATGACAGGCCACATCTATCGGGATGTCATTCTGGAACAACATGTACGTTTGTTTCGGGGCGCCATGGGTGCTGAATTTCTGTTTATGGATGACAACGCCTGTCCTCACCGTGCAAACATTGTAGACGAATGCCTTCAATTGGATGATATCACCCGTATGGATTGGCCAGCATACTCACCGGACTTGAATCCAATAGAGCATGTGTGGGATATGCTTGGCCGACGAATTGCAGCCCGTCAACCCCCACCCACCTGTCAACCGGAACTTCGGAGAGAAATATCATAATATCTTTAGAGTATGCGTTCCTTGCTAAAGCATCCTCAGTATTTGATAGATAGCTTCAAGAGTCATTTAAATGTTGTATTCAGAGTGTCAACATTTTTGTAAACTGAGTTCAAAAGCTCAGTGTGAATGGGGACGCCTCTAAAGTCACTGGCATTTCTGGCATTTGGTTTTAGAGAGTGAGAATTACTCTGGCAAGGAGGTAGCAAAATTATAATAATTTCCATAGTTGCTTGATAAAAAAACTGTTTATCTTCGGTATTTGGTTATTGTCCCAGTTCTTGAGAAAGAAAAAGTTCTGTTTTGATCACCATAACTGAGAAGCTTAATATAATATTTCTCGAGACAAGATTTCCTTACTTGACTCAAAGGCTGGATGTCACATTCAAAAAGAAAAATATCACTAGAAAAGCTATGCCTTAAAACAGAAGTTATTTCCTCTGCAAGAATTTGAACCCTTTCTAACCTATTAAGATTAGAATCTGAAGCATAAAAATAGTCCAGTTTCGGTAGGCATTGTACTGAGTATGTCCTTTCTTTCTAGAACGTTTTTTTAATGTATTTAGTATGAGTGCATTTCTTGTCTTGAAGACCTTGACTGAAAAGGCAAGGTTATCGTTTTGCAGTGCATCCCAGGAAATTGTGGGGTCTTGGGTAATGAGAAGGCGGATTCTCTTGCCAAAAAAGGAACAACCCTCACCCAAACCTTTTGTAAAGACATCTCTTTTCACTCGATGAAACTGATGATCCGAGACTTTTTTCGAAACACTTTATCTGATAATCTACGTGAAGGCAACTCATCTAAAACCTGGTTTAACTTTATTCAAAACATCCCTGATCAGCCGAGGTTAAAAACTATTGTCCTTTTCAGACTTCTGACGGGCAATGATTGTATGGCATCTTTTTCGTATGAAAATATTTGCAAGCCCAAAATGCATGCTCTGCAGTCTTGGAGAAAACATGGATTCATCTCACCTTCCTGTCTACCCTGCACTTCTTTCTTCTACTGTGTAGGGTCGTTACTGGGAGGCTAGGGTCCTTATGGTATGGTTACTATGTGATTTCTTTCGTTTCAAGTTGTTGTTTTCATGCTCCTTGTGTTCTTTCTCTTTTTATTTTATTACTTATTGTAGCCTGCCATTGGAAATATAAAAAAACTATGAAGGAATAAAGTAGTCAAAAAATATTGTAAGGAAAAATTAAATATATATATATATATTATAAAATTTTAAAAATACAAATTTGAACTGGTGGATTTTACTCAGGAAATGTCCTAGAAAACAGTTTCATTTATTTATGAAATAAAAGAATAATTTATCCGAATTTATGATTAACCATGAACTCACCATATTATCCCATTAACCATAACCATATTTTACCACTTAAAAGAAGAATTTTAGATGTCTTAAACAGATCAATATTCAATTAATAATTAATTAATTGATTTAAAGGCGTTTTTAAGGGATTGCATTTGATTTACTAATTCCCAAGGCATTATATTTGGCCACAGTATAGAATTAGAATCTCCAGCGAAATAAATAAATGTATTTTGATTAAATTACAAATCCAGAGAGAATAAAGTCCATATTCGTTTTTGTACACCCTTGATTTTATTCTACAAATAATTGTTAGAATGTTAAAATGACGTATTACATAACAAGTGATTTATGAAGCTAAAAATATATTAAAAGTTTAACATTATAAAATTTTCGAAATACAAATTTAAATTCAGTTTTTAAATATAAAGAATTACTACTTATATATATATATTTTTTTTTTTTTTTTTTGTAATACAAATACATATATTTTTTAAAGTACTTAAAAATGTTTTACTTGAATATTTGTGCAAATTGTTTCATTTAAAAAAAATAAATTAACTGTTTTTTAAAACAAATAATTAAATTCAGAGTATGGGATGTGTTATTTTATTATATGTATTCATTTCTGTAACTCAAATTTTACAAATTCTATTTGAATTTCGTAATTCTCTCCGCTTTTGTTACTTAAATGTAAAAAAAAAAAAAATTCCTGTAATATACCAATAATGTTGTATATCAATTAATTAAACTTGTCAAATACTTAGAATCTAATTTTTCACTCTTTATCTGCTTATGCTGTCAAAAAGTTATCCTGAGAATAAAAATACCCATTTTATTTTGAAATTCTCGAAATTAACGCCGTGCTGAATCTTTTTCTAATTTCACTTAATTTTCTTTCAGAAATAATTTTTTTCTTTTTCCCTTCTCTCTGCTTGTCTTGTTTATTCGTAGCTTTTTGAAAAGCACGTTGCGCCAACCGACATTTCTATCGCAACACTTCAGGAGTAATTAAATTTTGCGTCTTTATCTCTTCTTCTCCAATTTAAAGCTTTTTAAAAAGCCTCCAATTAAATTACAGTTTCCACAAATCGCTTTTACGCAATTTTCGCAATGCGCGAAGCCATCTTGAAAGAAGCATTCGAAATGTTTGGACATGAAGTTCTGAAGGAGATTTTATTAACGAAATTTGCACCAAAACTTTTTTTTTCTTTCAGAATTTAGGTTCTCTGATTAATTGTGGTGTATATACTGTTTCTTTTTTATTTTATTTTGCTGGAAAACGCAGGGACATTTTGAAATTTTCTAACTTAGACAAGTTTAAAGGTTAAAGTAAAATCTATTTCTCGTAAGCATATAGAAAGCACTGGAATATTTTTCTACTACTACAATGATTTATGAAGATATTTTTGGGGTTAAAAATAGCACCAATCACGATGTTTATTCAAATGTTTTTAAATTTTTCCAGGCTGAAAGAATAAGAACTATAGCTCGACATAGTATCTATTTGTCACTTTACTGGCCATATAGACAACGTTATCAATATGACCTGTAAGTGTTTTTTTAATTATTTTGTTTGATCGGTGTTAATATGATTGGTGATGTATTTTACTTTTCCTGATAGGATTCACTTATTGTTAGCCCGTCTGTTTAATTTCCACTATTTCGACAAAGGTCTATTTCGAATTAACAGTAGGCTCTCAAATAAAAATATACTTAAAGAATTAACAAAATAAATGAAGATATAAGCCTCTATCAATAAAAACAAATTCATTGCCTTTTAAATTTTCATATAAAAATGTAAAATGTATATCATTATTCCGAAAAAATAAAAAAATAAAAATAAATAAATAAAATGCATACAAAGTTATTATCTGTTTTAAGCCTTTGATATGAAGCATCTTATTTCCACAGAATAAACATTGATATCGCGAGTTGTTTACACTTTTAGATAGCAATAAAAACTTCCATTAACCTTTATTGGAATCCTTTGTTTGTTTTCTGCGCTTGTTTTGTTTCGAAGTATAAGCCTTAATGGCTTTGATATTTTCATCTGCCTTTTATCAAAACACTCCTCTTTTGCAAAACAAGGAGGCTTTATGTTTTTATTTTTCATGAATGAAAGAAACTTGTAATCTCTTAATGTTTTTTAAATTACCCTACTTATTAAAACCCTGACATATTCTAAAACAAAAACAGTTTCCATTTACATCTAAAATTCTGGATTAATGTTTAAAAGGAAAATATTATCAAAAAATACTTACTTAAAAGACAAATTTGTAAATCTTAAACTTAAATTTCCACAACTTGTCCCTGATAACTTTTTAATCGATTACAATTTATTCTAAAAGTAAACTGATAGCAAAGCAAAAAATCATTTTAGAGATTCCTAAAATAAAAAATAAAAAAATTGAAAGACATTTAAGCTCTTTAGTATCTTTATTTATAGTGGATCCAAACATTGAGCAAACACCTAACGTTTTCATGATTAATGTAACTTACTAAAGTTACTTTTACTTAATAAATGAGTATAGATATTTTGTTAACTGTTTTTTAGCTTTTAGTATTGCCTCCAATCTTATAGCCCAGACACAACTAAGTTTTTAGTATATGAAGATATTTCGATCCATACTTTTTTTACAGCATACGTTTTAAATTATATTTGTTTCTTATTCCAAATTGCTTAATTAATTTAGACGCTTTTTTAAGAGATTACATTTAATTTATAAACTCTCGTGACATTATATCTGGCCAAAAAATAGAAATGGAATCTGCAGCGAAATAATTAAATGGATTCTGATTAAACTACAACTCTAGGGAGAATAAAATCTCGTTTTTTTATATCAATAAATTTCTTCTGCAATACATAATTAGAATATTTTACTAGCATATTACATAACAAACTTTTTATTAAGTTAAAAATATATTAAGAGTTTTATATTACAATCTTTTTGAAATACGCATTTAAAAAATAAAGAATTATTAATTGCAATTTTTTTTTTACTTTTATAATACAAATACTATTTTAATATTTTTAAAATATTTTTTTTTCTTACATTAATATAAAACTCTAGTTTACATTTGAAAAAATAATGTCACTGGTTTTTAAAATTAATATTTAAATCCAAAATATGTGATATGTGTTATTTATGATATGTTAATTTATTTTATTCATTTAATTTTGTAACACAAATTTCGCAAATTTTATTTGAATTTCGTAATTATCTCAGCTTTTTTTGCTTCAATGTAAAAAAAGTCATTTTTTTCTGTACTATGTACCAATCCTGTTGTATATCAATTAATTAAACTTGTCAAATACTTAGAATCCAATTTTTCTCTCATCTGCTTATGCTGTCAAAATTTTATCTTGAGGATAAAATACCCATTTTATTTTGAAATTCCCGAAATTAACGCAGTGCTGAATCTTCTTCTAATTTCACTTAATTTCCTTTCAGAGATAATTTTTTTCTTTTTCCCTTCTCTCTGCTTGTCTTGTTTATTCGTAGCTTTTTGAAAGCACGCTGCGCTCTCAACCGAAATTTCTATCGCAACACTCCAGGCGTAATTAAATTTTGCGTCTTTATCTCTTCTTCTCCAATTTAAAGCCTTCTTAGAAAGCCTCCAATTAAATTACAGTTTCCACAAATCACTTTTAAGCAACTTTCGCAATGCGCGAAGTCATCTTCTTGAAAGAAGCATTCGAAATGTTTGGGCATGAACTTCTGAAGGAGCTTTTATTAACGAAATTTGAGCCACAACTTTTTTTTTCGTTCGGAATTTAGGTGCTCTGATTAATTATGGCGTAAATACGATTTCTTTTTTTATTATTATTTTGCTTGAAAATGCATGAACATTTTGAAATTTTCTTACTTAGACAGGTTTAAAGGTTAAAATAAAATCTATTTCTAGTTAACATGTATTGCATTGGAAAAGCTTTTGCTACTAAAGTGAGTTATTATGATGCTTTTTTTTTATTTAAAATTAGTAATAACTTGCTGAAAGACAAAATCCCCTTGAGATGATAAGTTTTCGTAAAACAGTCCTTAGAATATTTTTTTTATGTTTTTAATTCAGAATTTACTTATTCTACATATCACTAAAAATCACTGAAATTGAATAAACTTTCACACTAGTTATTCAAAGAAGTTAAATTAACACAAGTAAAATTCGCACCGCTTATTCATGGAAATTAAATTATTAAAATTAAATTTCATTAATTGCACTAATTTAATTTCCATGAATAACTGATTTTAAATTTATTTGTATTAATTTAATTTATTAATCTAAATTAATTTAATTTCATACCAGTTATCCATGGAAATTAAATTAATACAATTAAATTTCTCACCACTTATTCATGGAAATTAAATTATTACAATTAAATTTCACACCAGTGATTGTGGTAATTGGGGGTCTGATGATCAAGTGACAAACGCTGACACTTGATGGCTCGGAATCCAGCTTAAACCCTAGATCCCTGTCTAATATGACTGCTGAGAGTAAGGCTCACAACCCTACCCCGTAAAAAGAAAACATCTCCTGATTCGTAATCTGCCATAAGCAACTGGCCATACTCCAATACTGACTGTTGAGCGAAGGGCTGACAACATTACCCTGTGAAAAGAAAACATGTCCTGTTTCCGAATCTGCTAATATGCAGCCTTCCGTGGTCCAATATGGACTGTAGTCTTATGGAGTTAATTAGATTCTGGAGATTACGAATAAGCAAAAACTAATTTTTAATTTAAACAGCCTTAAAATAAGTTGAAATTGATTCACAACCATTATTTCTCTTGAGATTAGAAAATGTATCTGTGAAGATATTTATTCAAAATAACAAAAGCGCGGTTTATCGCTCTTCAGGTGACAATGAAAAAAATGAGATAAAACTGAAGCCTTTTATCAAGTCTAACAGTTTATTTTTATTGTAAAAAACAGGCGATATATCCGAATCATAACAATATTAAAATACCAGAAAGAATGCGAAGGTACAGCATTCATTCGATGACAAAAGTTCGTTGTTTAATATTTACCAAATGTAATATAAGGCTTATTAAATTTGCATACTATGGCTGACAAGTAACTTAAGACCAAAGTGATTTAAATATCTCGCTTAAGAATTTTTTTTATTAACATATATTAGTTTCGTGTAATATTTTCTAAATAATCCAATTAAAGTTTTTGTTATTTAAAATTACTAAAGGTCTCATAAATCCCACGATTTTCATTTCAAGTACAATCATATAAATATACAAGTTTTTTCTGAAACTATTTTCCCTCAAATTAAAAATCTAGTATAAATCGACAAATATTCAGCATATATAACTTTATTTCTCTATTTATAATAATAAATCAAGTAAATAATTCGACGAAGGTTATCCCATTAATATAATAGGTGTTTTAGTATTTAATTCGATGTTTATGGTAACTCAGAATATGTGTTGGGTCAATTGTTTTTATTCAATGAATTTCTTATGCAGGCTTAAAATTGTTTATCCACAAATATGTAATGATTCAAACTGACTTATGCTTCTCAGTGTGTTATCTAAACAACCACGTCAATTTTGTTACGATCAATAAAAATGGGCACGGTTTGTGCAATATCTTTTAATAAAAAGTATCACTTAGATAGGAATATTTCCAGCAAACTGATTCGTTATTGAAAAAGCGTCTGATGTTATAGTCTGCGATATTAAAAATAGTGAATAAAATATTTTATCTAATATATAATTAAACTCATGTTTGTGAAAATTGCAACACCATGAAGGACTTACGCGAGTGAGCTGAAATTTTCAGGAAATGCAAATTAGCGCATGATATGCAAATGATTAGAATTTCAAATCCCTAGCGCAGGCGTATGCTCAGCCGCGCCCTCTGACCGGCGGATAGATCCGAATAAATAGACGGCTGTAGCGAGGCGTGTATGGTTAAAGGTGGTTATCTGCTAGTGGTAAACGTTAGTTCAATCGTTACTTATGCCTCTTCGACGAAAGAGAGCGAGATTTGAACAACTTCCAGAGTTTGAATGGGGGAGAATCATCGGCCTTCGTGAAGCTGGATCGTCTTATCGTGCAGTAGCCGCTCGTGTGCAGCGTAACAGCAGCACAGTGATGCGTCATTATAAGCAGTGGACGGACGAGTGTCGGACAACTCTGAAATCCGGGAGTGGACACCGAAATAGGACGTCAGCTCACGATGATAGACACCTGGTCCACATGGCGCTGACGGACCGTACAGCTTCCTCTAGACAATTGGCAGCACAGTGGTCAATAGCTACAGATGTTCCATTGTGTGCTTCATCAATTCGTAGATGTCTGCTGCAGCGTGGACTGCGCGCAAGGACTCCTTTATACATGATCCCTCTGACGCTAAAGCATCGCCGCCTGCGGCTACAATGGGCCGCTCAACATAGAGACTGGCGTGATGACTGGCAGCATGTCGTGTTTTCTGACGAATCCCGCTTTAATTTTTGGTACCATGATGGCCGCATTCGTGTCAGACGCTATACCAGTGAACGCCACCTTCCGGAGTGCATTAGCGAACGCCACAGCGGACGAACACTCAGAGTTATGGTCTGGGGTGCCATAGCATATCATGGACGATCTCAATTGCTAAGAATTGTGGGCAATCTGAACAGCAACCGGTACATCAGTGAAGTTCTACAGCCACAAGCTGTTCCCTTCCTTCAAAGCTTGCCAGGCCCTGTATTTCAACAGGACAACGCCCGCCTTCATATCGCTAAGACTGTTCAATCCTTCTTTGCAACGCAGCAGGTACAACTTCTTCCTTCGCCTGCGTATTCCCCGGATATGTCGCCGATTGAACATGTGTGGGATTTCGTTGGTTGGCGTCGCGCTCGTGATCCTTGTCCTGTTGCTTCTGCAGACGAACTTTGGGTGCGCATACAAACAATATGGAATGCTCTTCCTCAGGCAAACATTCAAAATTTGTTTGACTCCATGCCACGTCGTGTAGCAGCACTTATTGCGGCGCGTGGTGGCTATACAAAATACTGATTCCGATCGCTTATTATTGTGTGTTTGCTTTGAACATTTAATCATTTATTTGTACCACTACCACTCAACTGTGTATTAAATTTCATTCAATTATGACGATTCCTTCATTGTGTTGCAATTTTCACAAACATGATTTTATTAACGTTTGTAACAAACCATTGCTGGATCCTGCTCTAATTTTGAATGTTTGATTAAAATTTGAAAATCTTTAAAAAAAGATTGCAAATAATTTTTTTTTTCAGTTAAAATAGACATTTGATGAGATTATCAATCCACTAATACAAGAAAAGTGATAGACTGTGGTCTTTCTATACCTGGTTTAAAGTAAAATGAAATTCATCGTTCATCCAGGAGATCTTTTTTTACTCATCACTAGCCCAATTGATATGCGTATAGAGTGAGTTCATTTATTTCAGTTAATAAAGGCAAATAAGACCTATGCAAATAAAACGATAGCTCTGCAGATTCATGGAAAATGCTGTATAATTAAGAGTGTGCTGTTATAGATATCGCTATATTAAACCTGTTGACAAAGGCAGCTTTTGTGTATCACAAAACAATCTAACAAAACTTCCTTTAGCCGCAGCAATCAATGACATTGGCGAACCAAAATATTGACTCCGGCTTGTTTGCAATCACCTATGATACATTTTAATTATTATATATCATAAAAGGCTGAGAGAGTTTTATAAATTATTTTATATTTGATCTCTCTTTTATTCAAAATTGTTTACTTTTTTACCACATTGGAAGAATAAGAAATATTGCACGACAGAGTATCTATCTGTCACTTCACAGTCCTCTCTATTGACCATACAGGTAACGTTATCAGCCTAACCGACATGGAGTTTTTAATGTTGTGGTTGATACGTACTTATATGATTGGTGATATATTTTACTTTTCCTGACAACAATTACTTATTTTTAGAAGATTTATTTTATTTAGTTTCAAAGATTTCGAGAAAGGCATATTTGATATTAAACAGAATCTTTTAAAAAATAAAATAAATAATAAGTACTTAAAGAATTAAAAAAATGAATAAAAAATAAGCTTCTATCAATAAAGACAAATACATTGTCTTTTATTTTTCATCTAAAATTGTAAACTGCAGATTAATATTCTGAAAAAGTAAAAATAAATAAATAAAATATATACAAAATTATTATCTGTTTTAAGCCTTTGATATGAAGCATCTTATTTCCGCAGAATAAACATTGATATCGCGAGTTGTTTACAATTTCAGATAGCAATAAAAACTTCCATTAACCTTTATTGGAATCCTTTGTTTGTTTTCTTCGCTTGTTTGCTTCGAAGTATAAGCCTTAATGGCTTTGATATTTTCATCTGCCTTTTATCAAAACACTCCTCTTTTGCGAAACAAGGAGGCTTTCTATTTTTATTTTTCATGAATGAAAGAAACTTGTAATCTCTTAATGTTTTTTAAATTACCCTACTTATTAAAATCTTGACATATTCTAAAATAAAAACAGTTTCCATTTACATCTAAAAATGAGGATTAATGTTTGAAAGGGAAAATATGCCAAAAAAATACTTACTTAAAAGAAAAGTTTGTAAATCTTAAACTTAACTTTCCATAACTTGTCCCAGATAGCTTTTTAATCGATTTGTTCTAAAAGTAAAATCAGTGCAAAGCAGAATATGCTTTTAGACATAACTGAAAAAATAAAATAAGTAGAAGATATTTAAGATCTTTAGTATCTTTATTTATAGTGATTCCAAAAATTGAAAAAAATTCTCACCATTTTCCAGATGAATGGAATTTACTACAGAAAATAAATAATAAATGTAATCATATTTAAATTCATACGTATAATAAATAATTTAATTTGTGACAAGAATAAGGATAGAATAATAAGAAAATAGGAATACGTGTACCTTGTTTAATTTACCATTTTAAAAAAATTTAAATAAATGTTAATAAATTTTCTGTTACTTATACTAAATAAGTGAGTATCAATATTTGTTGAATGTTTTTTTAGCTTTTAGTACTGTTTTCTATCGTATATCACATACAAAACTAATTCTTTAGTATATGAAGTGCACCGTCTCGGCCTATACTAGACATGTAACTGCTTCAAGAAGACAAATTTCAGATTCAAAAGAATACTTTATTTTTTATTTACAAGCATTATAAACATATTTATACTGAAATTTGGATTATTATACACAGAAATGAAAATTAAAAATATAAATTTGATTCACAAGAGCAGTTCAAAACAGGGACGGAGATTTCCAGAGTTCTAGAGTCTACGTCGAATCTAGTGCACCCGTTCTGCGGCAGACATTAATTATCATACAGCATGATGCACGAAACCACAAGGGGTCACTTTGAAAACAGACAGAATCTCTGGCCTCTTCAGTCACTTTACATAAAAAAAAAAAAACAACGTTTCTCTACTCGTCGCAGAACACTCTTCTTTTTTCTTCTCCAAAAAGCCTTCCTTTAAGAATATCCGTCAAGAAGGAGGACAATTTGTCCACGGAAGATAAAAAATGAAAATAATTAAATAAATACAATATGTGGTGTTATAATATATATATGGCAAATAGGCATCATAGTGTTAAGATGATAGGATATTTTAAAAACTGGACTTTTAAGAATTAAATAAAAATTTACCATTTAATCTCTTTCCATATTTTAAAAGGTGTTTTGGAATCTGGTTTTCCTTATTACAAGTTCATACATATTCATATCTTACTTTGAAAAAAACATTTTGTAAAGAAGTGTTTTTTATACCTCCAAATATTTCATTTCGAATTTTTTTTTTTAATGTCTAAACACTAACGTGTAATTTATCACTTAAAATAATCTTTATTAAAACCAAGTAAATTCAATTTCAACCAAATTAAAAAAAAAAAAATACATTGTGCAACATTCTTTGAAAATAGTACACTGAAGTGACAAAAGTCATGGGATAGCAATATGCAAATTTTCAGATGGCAGTAGCATCGCGTAGAACAGGTATAAATGCGCAGTGCTTTCGCAGAGCTTTCATTTCTGTTCAAGTTATTCATGTGAAGAGGTTTTGACGTATGATGACCGCACGACGGGAATTAACAGACTTTGAACGCGGAATGTTAGTTGGAGCTAGACGCATGGGTCATGCCATTTCGGAAATCGTTAGGGAATTCAACATTCCCAGATCCACTGTGTCAAGAGTGTGCCGAGAGTATGAAATTTCAGGCATAACATCCCACCATGGACAGCGCAGTGGTCGACCGCCTGCACTTAACGACCGAGACCGGCGACGTCTGCAAAGAGTCGTAAATTCTAACAGACAAGCAACACTGCGTCAAATAACCGCAGAAATCAATGTGGGACGTACAAGGGACTTGTCTGTTAGAACTGTGCTTTTGGCTTTCTTGGGCTATTCCAGCAGAAGACCGACTCGAGTGCCTTTACTGACAGAACGACATCGCTTGCAGCGACTCACGTGAGCATATCGGTTGGTCCCTAGATGAATGGAAAACCGTGGCCTGGTCCGATGAGTCACGATTTCAGTTGGTAAGAGCAGATGGTAGGGTTCGAATGTGGCGCAGACCCCACGAAGCCCTGGACCCAAAATTGTCAGCAAGGCACTGTTCAAGCTGGTGGTGGCTCCGTAATGGTGTGGGCTGTTTTTTCATGGCATGGACTTGGTCCTCTGGTGCGACTGGACGGAACATTGACTGGAAATGCTTATTTCAGCTACTTGGAGATCACTTGCAGCCATTCATGGACTTCATGTACCCAAACAACGATGGGAATTTTATGGATGACAATGCGCCATGTTACCGGGCCACAACTTTCGCGATTGGTTTGAAGAACATTCTGGACAATTCCAACGAATGATCGGGCCACCTAGATCGCCCGACATGAATCCCATCGAGCATTTATGGGACATCATCGAGAGGTCTGTTCGTGCCCAAAATCCTTCACCATCAACGCTTTCACAATTATGGACGTCTATCGAGACAGCATGCCTCAATATTCCTGCAGAAGACTTCCAACGACTTGTTGAGTCCATGCCACGTCGAGTTGCTGCACTTCGCCGGGCGAAAGGAGGACCGACACGATATTAAGAGGTATCCCATGACTTTTGTCACTTCAGTGTATATGGCATCATGAATCTTTTCCAGTAACATTCAGCAAAAAAAAATTCTAACTTTCATTTTAAAGAAACACGAATTATTCTCACAAAAATACATTTTGAAATATTTAGCAGGTGTAGTGGTAATCTGATTATGATTTTTTTCTCTGAAGTAATGCAGTAGTCGACGGAAATAAAAGAAAATATTCATGCTATTTCTTTTTCTATCCAAAGAATGTTCTTTTCTAGAATATAAATCAATATATTTTCATTTTTTAATTTTTCCTTTCGATTTTTAAGATTTTTTTTTGGTTCATTATTTAAGGTTCCATTGTTGAATAAACGTTCTTTCCAGCATTAGTTGGTTATAATTCAAATCGAGGGAGAAATTAGAAGTTAAAAAAATTGTTATTATGTTATCCATTGCTTGCGTAATAAGAAAAAGGATTATTTCTAAATAACTAGAGCAAGAAGAACTGGAATTGATGAACGAAATTTCAAAAACTATTTTTTGAACCTTTTTAAAAATGTTCACTCGTTGTTTTATAATATATTTCAAAAAAACTATCAAAACATAAAAAAGGATATTTTGTAATTGAATTATATTCGTCTTTTCTCTTCAATTTGGATGGCGTTTAATAAAAAGCACATGTGTATTTTAAACTATTGGATTTAATTTGAATTGAGACAAAAATTATTTAATCATATTAATTTTACAGTTAAATAAAAATTAATTTGAAATATTTATTTGTAGTATATTTGTAAAATATTTTAAAATTTTTCTTATATGAATATTAAAGCAATCTTTACATTCGACAAAAGTAATTCCACTGGCTTTTTAAAACAAATATTTAAATTCAAAGTGTGAGATGTGTTATTTTATTATATTTACTTATTTCTGTAACTCAAATTTTGCAAATTCCATTTGAATTTTGCAATAATCTCAGCTTTTGTTGCTTAAATGTGAAAAAAAAAAAACATTTTTTTTCTGTACTGTACCAATCCTGTTGTATATCAATTAATTAAACTTGTAAAATACTTAGAATCCAATTTTTCTCTTATTATCTGCTTGTGCTGTCAAATATTTATCCTGAGGATAAAAATACCCATTTCATTTTGAAATTCCCAAAATTAACGCAGAGCTGAATCTTTTTCTAATTTCACTTAATTTTTCTCTTTTGAATTTTTTTTTCTTCTGTCTGCTTGTTTTGTTTATTCGTAGCTTTTTGAAAAGCACGCTGCGCTCTCAACCGAAATTTCTATCGCAACACTCCAGGAGTAATTAAATTTCGCGTCTTTGTCTCTTCTTCTCCAATTTAAAGCTTCTTAAAAAGCTTCAATTAAATTACAGTTTCCACAAATCGCTTTTACGCAATTTTCGCAATGCGCGAAGCCATCTTGAAAGAAGCATTCGAAATGTTTGGACTTGAAGGAGATTTTATTAACGAAATTTGCGCCAAAACCTTTTTTTTTCCGGAATTTTGGTTCTTTGATTATTTGTGGTGCATATTGCTTTTTTTATTTTCCTTGAAAATGCACTGGCATTTCGAAATTATCTAACTTAGACAGATTTAAAGGTTAAAATAAAATATATTTCTAGTAAACATGTAAAAGGCATTGGAATATCTTTTTACTACTAAAGTTAATTATTAACATACTTTTTTTTGGGTTAAAAAGAGCATTAATTTAGCTAAAAGCAGAAATCTTCTATAGATGATAAGTTTTCGTGAAACAGTACTCAGAATATTTTTTTTGTTGTTGTTTTTGTTTCTATTTCAGCATTTGCTTATTCTACTTAGCAATAAAAATCATATAGTTCTGCAATTGAAATTGAAAATTGTTTTAACCCAGTTATTCAAGGAAATTAAATTAATACAATTAAATTTCAGTTTTTCAATGAAATTAAATTGTTACAATTAATCAATTAATTTTCACCCCAGTTATTCATGGAAATTAAATTAATACAATTAAATTTCAATTTTTCATGGAAACTAAATAAATACAATTAAATTTCACACCAGCTATTCATGAAAATTAAATTAATATAATTAAAATTCACGCCAGTTATTCATGGAAATTAAATTAATAAAATTAAATTTCAATTTTTCATGGAAACTAAATAAATGCAATTTAATTTCACACCAGCTATTCATGAAAATTAAATTAATACAATTAAAATTCACGCCAGTTATTCATGGAAATTAAATTAATGCAATTTAATTTCCCACCAGTTTCTCATGGAAATTAAATTAATACATTAATACAATTAGATTTTACACCAGTTATTCAATGAAATTAAAATAATTCAAATTAATTTCACACTAATTATTCTTAATTAAATTAATGCAATTAAATTTCACACCAGTTTTTCATGGAAATCAAATCAATTTAATGAAATTTCACATTTTGTCAAGCTCGAAGTCTCTGAATCCACCTTAACCCCCCTCCCCGTCCTGGTCTAATATGATTGTTGGGCTTGGGCTGACAACCCTACTCCATAATAGAATACCCCAAATTCTTGAAATTACTAATAAGCATAAAATAATTTTTAATTTGAACAACCTTAAAATAATTTAAAATTAATTCGCAATCCTCATTTCTCTTGAGATCAGTAGATGTATCTTTGAAGATATTTATTCAAAATAACAAAATAATTATCTAACAACACAGTGCATTGCGCTTCAGGTGACAATGAAAAAGTGAGATATATAGCTCAAGCTTTTATCTACTTAACTGTTATTTTTATTGTAAGAAGTAAGCGATATTTTACGAATCATAACAATGCTAAAATACCGGAAAGAATCCCATGGTACAGCATTCATTCGATGACAAAAGTTCGTTGTTTAATTTTTACCAAATGTAATATAAGGCTTATTAAATTTGCATACTATGGCTGACAAGTAAATAAAGACCAAGAGATTTAAATGTTTCGCTCGAATTTGTTTTATTAGCATGCATTAGTTTCGTGTAATATTTTCAATATAATTCGATTAGAATTTTCGTTATTTAAAATTATTAAAGATCTCCCCAATCCCAAGATTTGCATTTGAAATAGGTTCAAATAAATATACAAATCAGTAAATGAACAAGCTATTCTGAAATTATTTTCACTTATCAATAAATCTAGCATAATCTTACATGTATACACTATATTTATATTTATTATAATAAAGCTAGTAAAGAATTCGATGCATGTTATCATATTAATTTAGTAACTGATTTAGTATTTAATTCGATTTTTATGGCATCTAAAAATATATGATGAGTCAACTGTTTTTTATTGAATATTTTTTTCATATTCAAACCTAAAAATGTTTGTCTACAAATATGTATTGATCCAAACAAGCTTACGCCTCTTAATGCATTATCTAAACTACCACATTCATTTGTTATAATTAACTTTAAAATGGGCACGTTTTGTGTAATATCGTTTATTAAAAAGTATCACTTAAGTAGGAATATTTCCAGGTGACTAATACGTTATTGAAAAATGGTCTGATTTTATAGTCTGTAGTATAGAAACTATTCAATTAAATATTTTACATAATATATAATTATTAACTTTTCTAATAAATCCATATTGAAACATGTTCCAGTTATTAATGTCTGATTAAAAATTGAAAAATATTTCAAAAAATATAGCACATAATTTTGTTGTTTTAAGTTAAAATTCACATTTGATGAAACATATCAGCCCACTGGTACAATAAGGGCGATAGACTGTCGTCTATCTATCCCTGATTCAAAGCAAAAGGAAATTCGTCGTTGATCCAAGTAATCTTTCATTCATTGCTAGTCCAATTTTCATGTCTATGTGTCCCAGTGGGTATATTCCAATTAATATACGGGCACCTAGGTATATACATAAGACGATAGCTCTGCAAATTCATAGAAAATACCGTATAACCAATTATGTGTTAATATACACTGAAGTGACAAAAGTTATGGGATAGCAATATGCACATTTTCAGATGGCAGTAGCATCGCGTAGAACAGGTATAAATACGCAGTGCTTTCGCAGAGCTTTCATTTCTGTTCAAGTTATTCATGTGAAGAGGTTTTGACGTGATGATGACCGCACGACGGGAATTAACAGACTTTGAACGCGGAATGTTAGTTGGACCTAGACACATGGGTCATGCCATTTCGGAAATCGTTAGGGAATTCAACATTCCCAGATCCACTGTGTCAAGAGTGTGCCGAGAGTATGAAATTTCAGGCATAACATCCCACCATGGACAGCGCAGTGGTCGACCGCCTGCACTTAACGACCGAGACCGGCGACGTCTACAAAGAGTCGTAAATTCTAACAGACAAGCAACACTGCGTCAAATAACCGCAGAAATCAATGTGGGACGTACAAGGGACTTGTCTGTTAGAACTGTGCGAAGAAATTTGGTTTTCTTGGGCTATTCCAGCAGAAGACCGACTCGAGTGCCTTTACTGACAGAACGACATCGCTTGCAGCGACTCTCGTGGGCACGTGAGAATATCGGTTGGCCCCCTAGATGAATGGAAACCGTGGCCTGGTCCGATGAGTCACGATTTCAGTTGGTAAGAGCTGATGGTAGGGTTCGAGTGTGGCGCAGACCCCACGAAGCCATGGACCCAAACTGTCAGCAAGGCACTGTTCAAGCTGGTGGTGGCTCCGTAATGGTGTGGGCTGTTTTTTCATGGCATGGACTTGGTCCTCTGGTGCGACTGGACAGAACATTGACTGGAAATGCTTATGTTCAGCTACTTGGAGATCACTTGCAGCCATTCATGGACTTCATGTACCCAAACAACGATGGGATTTTTATGGATGACAATGCGCCATGTCACCGGGCCACAACTGTTCGCGATTGGTTTGAAGAACATTCTGGACAATTCCAACGAATGATCGGGCCACCTAGATCGCCCGACATGAATCCCATCGAGCATTTATGGGACATCATCTAGAGGTCTGTTCGTGCCCAAAATCCTTCACCATCAACGCTTTCACAATTATGGACGCATGTCTATCGAGACAGCATGGCTCAATATTCCTGCAGAAGACTTCCAACGACTTGTTGAGTCCATGCCACGTCGAGTTGCTGCCCTTCGCCGGGCGAAAGGAGGGACGACACGATATTAAGAGGTATCCCATGACTTTTGTTACTTCAGTGTACATACCGTTAATATTAAACTTATTGACAAAGGCTTATACAACAAGCTTCGGCAACAACATCTATCGCTAACAAGTCAACAAATCTTCCTCTAATCTTACAATCACTAACATTGTGGGGCCAAAATATTCACTAAGGCTGGATATTTCATTTATTTTCAATAATCTTTAAAACATTCTAATTCATATAATATTCATAATTTATATTCATATTCAAAATTTTGTTTTTTATTCATATTCATATTTTAATTTATATTCATTAATTCATTTCATAATTTTAATTTATATTCATAATTTATATTCATATTCATTCTCTTTTTATATTCATACTTAAAAATGTTTGTCCACAAATATGTATTGATCCGAACAGGCTTACGCATGTTTATGTATTATCTAACAACCACATCCATTTTGTTTCAATGAACCTTAAAATGGGCGCGTTCTGTTCAATATCGTTTATTAAAAATATAGGAATATTTCCAGCAGACAAATACGTTATTGTAAAAGGGTCTGATTTTATAGTCTGCAGTATAGAAAATATTCAATAAAATATTTTACCTAATATATAATTATTAACTTTTCTAATAAATCCATATTGTAACATATTCCAATTATTAATGTCAGATTAAAAAATAAATATAGTCATACTTAAAAATGTTTGTCCACAAATATATATTGATCCGAACAGGCTTACGCATGTTTATGTATTATCTAACAACCACATCCATTTTGTTTCAATCAACCAATTGTTTCAACAATTGGTTGATTGTTTCACTTGTTTCAATCATTTTTTTAAAAATATTTCAAAAAATATATCACATAATGTTGTCGTTTTAAGTTAAAATTCACATTTGATGAGACGTATCAGCCCACTGATACAAGAAGGGCGATAGACAGTCGTCTATCTATCACTGATTCAAAGCAAAAGGAAATTCGTCGTTGATCCAAGTAATCTTTCATTCATCGCTAGTCCAATTGGCATGTCTATGTGTCTATGTGTCAGTGGGTTAGTCCAATTAATAGACGATCACTTAGGCATACACATAAGACGATAGCTCTGCAAATTCAAAGAAAATGCTGTATAATATATTGTGTGTTAATATACATATCGCTATTAATAAACTTTTTGACAACTGCTTCTTCAACAAGCTTCGGCAACAACATCTATCGCTAACAAGCCAGCAAATCTTCCTCTAATCTCTTAATTAATTACATTGTCGAGCCAAAATATTGACCCCGGCTGGATTTTTCATTTATTTTCAATAATCTTTAAAACATTCTCATTATTGCATATTCTAAAAAAGCTGACAAAGCAAAGACTTTTATAAAGTATTTTACACTGCAGTCCTCACGATCTGTCGTTTATCCAAAATTGTTTATTTTTTTACCACTTGGAAAGAATAAGAACCGCTGTTGGACAAAGTATCTATCTGTCACTTTACAAGTCCATTCGATTGGTTATACAGACAACGTTATCAACATAACCTACGTATAGTTATTAGGGTTTTGGTTGATCGGTGTTATCAAGGTTGATGGTGTATTTCACTTTTCCTGACAAGAAGGATTTACTAATTTAGTTTCAAAAATTTCGAGAAAGACCTATTTGATATTAAACAGAAGCTTTCAAGAATGAAAACACTTAAAAAATTAACAAAATAAATAAAAAATATAAGTTTCTATCAATAAAAATAAATTCATTGTCTTTTATTTTCAATCTAAAATTGTAAACTGTATATCATTATTCTGAAAAAATAAATAAATAAAATATATATAAAAGTATTATATATTTTAAGCCTTTTATATGAAGAATCTTATTGAATCAATGACATTGGCGAGCCAAAATATTGATTCCGGCTTGTTTCAAATCACCTTTGATACATTCTAATCATTATATATCCTAAAAGACTGAGACAGTTTTAAAAATTATTTTATATTACAGTCATCATGATCTGTCTTTTATTCAAAATTGTTTACATTTTTACCACATCGGGAAAAAAAGAAATATTGCTCGACAGAGTATCTATCTGTCACTTCACAGTCCATTCTATTCACCATACAGGTACAGGTTAGCCTAACTTAACATGGAGTTTTTAATGTTGTGGTTGATATGTGCTAAAATGCTGTGGTTGATATGTATTGATATACTTGTGGTTGATATGATTGGTGATATATTTTACTTTTCCTGACAACAATTACTTATTGTTAGAAGATTTATTTTATTTAGTTTCAAAGATTTTAAAAAGAAAGACATATTTGATATTAAACAGAATTTAAAAAAAAAATAAGTACATAAAGAATTAACAAAATTAATAAAAAATAAGCTTCTATCAATAAAAACAAATTCATTGTCCTCTATTTTTCATCTAAAATTGTAAACTGTATATCATAATTCCGAAAAAATAAAAATAAATAAAATGTATAAAAAATTATTATCTGTTTTAAGCCTTTGATATGAAGCATCTTATTTCCACAGAATAAACATCGATATCGTGAGTTGTTTACACTTTTAGATAGCAATAAAAACTTTCATTAAGCTTTATTTGAATCCCTTGTTTGTTTACTTTCGCTTGTTTGCTTCCAAGTATAAGCCTTAATGGTTTTGATATTTTCATCTGCCTTTTATCAAAACACTCCTCTTTGCAAAACAAGTTGATATTTTTACAAGTTGACTTTCTGTATTTATTTTTTATGAATAAAAGAAATTTGTTCTAAATGTTGTTTGTTGTAAATTCTAAAACAAAAACTGTTCTCATTTACATTCAAAATTGTGGATTAATGTTTGAAAGGGAAATATTACCAAAAAATACTTACTTAAAAGAAAAGTTTGTAAATCTTAAACTAAAATTTCCATAATTTGTAACTGATAACTTTTTAATCGATTATCATTTATTCTAAAAGTAAAATCATTGCAAAGCAAAATATCATTTTAGAGATAGCTAAAAAAATAACAAAAAGTGGAAGACATTTAAGCTTTTTAGTATATTTACTGATAGTGAACTTATAGTTGAGCAAACACCTAACATTTTCGTTATTAAGGTAACTTACTAAAGCAAATAAATAATTTATAATAAGTGCAATCTTGTTTAAATTCATATTTATGATAAGTAATTCAAATTTGGGACGATAATACATATAAATTAAAGAAAAATAAAAATACATGTTGTCTTTTTACTCTACTTCAAAAAAAATTCAGAATACACTAATAAATTCTACTTCTTCATTGGTGCAGCAGTTCCGTGGTGGACAAAAGGCGTTTGCCTACAGGAAAGTTTCGAGAGAAGATATGTTTTTCTTTTTAAGGGGTAGGGTTGTCCGCTCTATATAGTCAGATTAGACCATTACCTACGGTTTAAAGTGAATTCCAAACCATTACAAGCATTCATGGATACCACCAGGACTTGAGTCCGAAACCTATGGCACCGAGCCCCAGGGAGTTAGTCACTCGTCCATCTGGCCCTACTAATTGATTACTTTTACTAAATAAGTGAGTAGCAGTATTTGGTTGAATGCTTTTTAATTTTTAGTAATCTCTCCTATCGTATATCACAGACACAATTAACTTTTTAGTATATGAAGACATTTCGACCCATTCTTTTTTTTTTCAGCATAAATACTTAAAAAATTAACAAAATAAGTAAAAAAATAAGCTTCTATAAATAAAAACAAATCCATTGTCTTTTATTTGTCATCTAAAATTGCAAACTCTATATCATTATTCTGAAAAAATAGATCAATAAAATAAAATGTATATGGAATTATTATCTGTTTTAAGCCTTTGATAGGAAGCATCTTATTTCCGCAGAATAAACATTGATATCGCGAGTTGTTTACACTTTTAGATAGCAACTTCCATTAACCTTTATTGAAAACCTTTGTTTGTTTACTTCGATTGTTTGCTTCCAAGTATAAGCCTTAATGGCTTTGATACTTTCATCTGCCTTTCATCAAAACACTCCTCTTTACAAAACAAGGAGGCTTTCTATTTTTATTTTTCATGAATGAAAGAAACTTGTAATCTCCTAATGTTTTTAAAATTACCCTACTTATTAAAATCCTGACATATTGTAAAAGAAAAGCAGTTTCCATTTACATCTAAAATTGTGGATTAATGTGTGAAAGGGAAAATATACCAACAAAATACTTCACGTAAAAGAAAAGTTTGTAAATCTTAAATTTAGCTTTCCATAACTTCTCCTTGATAACTTTTTAATCGATTATGATTTATTCTAAAAGTAAAATCATTGCAAAGCAAAATATCATTTTAGAGATAACTGAAAAAATAAAAAACTGGAAGTAGATTCTTTAATTTATTTATTTATAGAGAATCCAAAAATTGAATAAACACCTAAAATTTTCATGATTAATGTAACTTACTAAAGCAAATAAATAATAAGCGTAATCATATTTAAATTCCTATTTTTAACAAATAATTTAATTTGTGACATATATAATATATAATAATCGAAATATAAAATATATATAAATATATATCCAAGTCAAAGTATACTGTAAAAATGTTTTTCAATTCCTGTTTATATCAGTTGCAAACAAATAACATATTTAACCGGTTTTTTTCTATTAAATAAAAATATGAAATTAAAAAACTGCGCACAAAATCAATGTGATAATATAATGTGGATATGTGTATATTTGTTTTCATATACGAAAAAGGTGTCATTTTTTTTACGTCTCTCAATGCATATGTAACATTAATTACTATTATAAAATAAAATAGCTTTTCCTTTTATTTTCTAAGAAAATTATTTCGTTATTATTTTTTAAAAACTTTAAGTTTGTAAATTTGTTATATTTATTCAGTCTGAAAAATAAATACATTATTCGTTATATAACGTGTTAACCTAAAGTAATTTCTCAAAACATGAAGCAATTGTTAAAAAAAACCCCATTATTGTAAATGTTTATATTTAATTATTCGACCTCATTCGTATACAGTGGTAGCCGTAGAACAAGATCTTAATTAAGCCAGCTGAAATAATATGAATATCTGCAGCACACAGATGGAAAATGCAATCCTAGCACCAAAAAGAAATTAGTTTAGAGGAAATGAAATCTAAACATAGCATTCGTCAAGGTTACATTAATTTTATTAAAGTTTCCGTCTTCAAGCACGCTCGAAAAGAGTTGCTTGGAATATGAAATGTTGGTACATTAATAACTGTTTTATTTTCCGCGGTTCTAAATTCAACATATATTGTGTTATACAGGTGACATATTTCCTTTTGTGGGATGAAGTTTCACTCTTTTTGTATTTGGTCAGTCAAATCATCAACGGTCCATGCTAATTGTAAATAATATTGCATTTCCAATAATGTCATACCTACGGATACGTCTCATATACACGGATTTTTAATAATATCCTTTTCCCCTCGCTCCAATAATGTTCCATGCATATTCGATAAGATAAATGCTTTACCAAGGTAACATATCGAAACTTTATAGAGCATGCTGAGTGACAGTATCATTTGATGTGAGCTTTAACCTGTTGGATAATGTCCCTCTGAATTAGTGATCAAACTTTGAAACACAACTGATTCAGTCATCATCCTGACTTACATATTTTCTGTCACGGAGCGTTGGATAACCATGAGAGTGTTTCTTCTGTTAAAGGAAATTACTTCCCAGACCATAATTCCTGGTTAAGTCCAGTGTGGCAGTCTCCAAGCAGTGATCTAGTATCTTCCTAAATAACATACTGCTATCACTAGCACCAAGAGAAACGATTCTCAACTGAAATCCCAAAATATCTCCACTCCACCCTATAATGAACTCTAACTTGACACCACTAAAATCACACTTAGCAGTGTTTTGGAGTTAATGTCACGAATACTACAGAGTATCTGACTAGGAGCTTTCACTCAAGTAATTCCCCGATTTGTTAATTTTCGCTGTTTCACTCCTGTGTTAAGAAAATCTCGAATTTCTGCTGCAGCAGTATGATTGCCTACAGCTTTGTTGTGAATATGGCTATTGCCCTTAGCAATTGTGAGTCGTGTGCTGCCTGATCCCGATCTTCTTGAGTCTGTACCTTGTCGAGTGAACGAACTCTATGCACTCATACTTTAATTTGTGATCCTGAAATTCTTATCAAACAAATATGTTACCTAAATTATTTATTTTCCTAAATTGAATTCCTCCAAACTAAATTACTCTGTGTTTTGGGGTTTCATTTTCTACCAGTATATATTTAGCTAAACAGGACATTCACGGTCTTGCAGTGATAGCTGCATGGGTAAAATTTTAATAACTATGTTTATTAAAACATGCAAGTATTCGCAAATAACTTTTTCCTATATATATATTCATTAAAAAGCCAAAACAGTATTCACTACACTCAAATTGCACAGCAAAATCCTCATAACGCTCACTATACAAAACCTTGAAGTATCTAACATTCAGACCCCTCAACTAAAAATGAGAAATTTAAAAAAAAAAAAAAATGAAGAAATTCTTCAAGATCGGAAACCTGCATACACTGCTGCATCGAAACTAAAAATCATTAGGCAAAGTTATCAAAAGGGTAATCAGCGAGAACTGCATTAGTGTATCAAAAAGGGAACGCAAAAATTTATACAAAATATACAATATCAAGATGTGAAACCTGTTGTCCAGGTACAACACGTTTTGTTGGTAAAATCCAAAAGAAATTAGTAAAGCAAAAGAGAAACATAAAATACTTATAAATACACAAAACATAAATAATTAAATTAATTACATTTTACAATTATATATATATATATATATATGCAGTGTTCTTGTCTAAACATTTATCCTCCTTTTGATCACCTTTTGATACTTCTGTGCTTTATCAGGTCTCTTTAAAACTTTTTTAACCTTATTTATGGTTGTAGCTTTACAACTGAGCTTCAGCGATATGCTCATTAAGCGGTCTTTTAAAATCAATGGATCATTGAATCCGTTTTGTTTTTCGAGTTATTGCTATCATAATGTTGGGCTAAAACGGGGAACAGTACTTCATAAATCGAGCAGAAATACTATATCAAAATTCTAATATCCTGGCAGCTGTTTAATTCTTGATAAAGACAGCTTCATAACTCTATCTTGAAAATTTCCTTTTTCGGAATAAATTTAATCTTCACTTTTATGGTTTTCTCTTTAAATTGTATTTATTAGAAATATTAATTTTTTTCTAATATTTAAATTAATCAACATGACTGATCATTCTTTTTTTTATTTTATTTGAATAAAGAATAAATATATTGATTGTTTTAATATTTCATTGAGATCTGAAAGTTTATTATGAAAGTTATTCAAGTCCTTCTATTAGCTCACACTCTCCCTATATATAACTTGTTCAAACTTTCAATCGTTAATAAAATATTTTTTATTCATCCACTTAAGTTCAAATAAATTTTTTTGAACTTGTAGTGGATGACACTTGATGTTCATACAGTTTTTTAAATGTTAATTCATTAATTAAATTTAATTAAGTAATTTTAGTTGTTTTTTTTAGACATAAGTTGCATTTATCTACCAATAGATGGCGCAAGATAAACTTAAAAAATGAATGAAAATTATTTATAAAGGACTTTCTGCAATATAGTGAAACAAAAGTAGGAATTGACTTTGAAAAAAAATTTTTTTTAATTGCTTGTTTCTTGAGTAAAATGGACAAAACCACTAGGCTGGCTGCAAGAAAAGCCCCTGTTAGCCAAGATCTGTGTATTCCAGACACTGAAGGCAGTTTGAAAAAGTAAACACTGTATACTTCACTGGCAACTTAAATTTTTCTTCAGTTTAATCTCATTTTTTTTTATATTTGGAAACAACGGTTATCATCAAAAGAAACACCTTGAAATAAAAATATTACTCGTGCGACTATAAAAATATCTCTTTCTCCATCAGATAAAAACACAGCTCAATCTTGTTCTCCTTCTCGCAATACGCGGGAAGGAAATGCGATTCCAGATATCATTGTTTGGGAACACAGCTGCGAATGGCAGCGGCGTTTTTTTTATCCAGAATTACTTTCCCTTTTGTGGCATCGATCGAGGAAGTATAGGAAATTTTTTGCAGGTTCCGTGCGTTACAAAGATCATCTGGCAGATGGCGAGCGCCTTTGGTGTCCGGCTGCAAGAGTTCTGCCGGACTTTGGTTCAGCCCACAATCATTCCAGTGCCGTCTTTTATAGTATTTTCTAGTATTTCGGTTTGTTCGATATCGTAGTACCTCCCCCTCCCTCGTCTCTGTCTCCTGAGATTTCGTTTCTATATCCTTTAAAAATACTTTAACGCAGAACAGAGTTCTAGGAAATATGTTTGAGTTATCTATTTTCTAAGCCGGGTTCTCACAATATTTCAGTTTTACGGCTGCTATAAATCAAAACAAGCCATTCCTTTTTAGAGAGTCATTGAATTTCTGATTATAATTGTTCTTTGATAATACGAATGCAATTTGGTTAAATTTTTTTAATTAATAAAAATTATCCATTTCATGATTCGTCCATCAGAACTTCTGAACCTAAATTACCTGGTGGTTCATATTATCTGGCGGTAATTATCTGTTGGTTTCCATTTCTAAGGCTGGAATAGAATCTGTATACCTGAAAATAATTATATTAGAGTTCAGTTGGCATAAGGAGGCTTTCCAGAAAATCAAGATCGATAATGTTCCAGGTCATTCCTTTCTAGCAGCTGTTGAAAGTATGGGTTTAACCTCCTTAAGGGAATGCCCATATTTTCATAACCCTGACAAGTTGACAAGAAATCGTCATCTGTTCATTGAGCATTAGACATTGGACACCAGGCACTTGATATTGGGCATTGGTCACTGGACACTGTGTATTGAACATTGAACACTAGACACATATTGGACATTAAACACTAGACAGTGGGTACTGGACATTGGGCCTTGGACACATATTAGACATTGAACATTGGACCATACTGTGTATTAGACATTCGATACTGAATACTAGGTATTGGACATTGGATATTGAACATCTGGCAGTGAGCAAGGTATCATGTACACTACAAATAACGGCAATTAAAAATCAGCTAATTAATTTTGTATACAATATTTTTGAGGAAATTTCTTGGGTTGGAGCTAGTGAACTATTTTTCTCGCATAGAAATAGTAACTTAATTGAATTTTATTAGCTGCATCTCATCATATTATTTCTCTAGATTCGAAAAAGAGAAGTAAAAGTTTTATGCGACGATGATTAAATTTGCTGAGTTCAGACGTTTTTGTTATGCGTTTTCAGTAACTGTTTAATGAACTGTACGTGAAAACGATTCAGGCAAAAAAGAGAACAACAAAATTTCATAAAGTAAACGTGAAAGTTTATGTAAATTTTAAAGTAAAACTTTATTTTTAGTAAAACGAACAACAGAATTTTATACAAATGATTTATTTATTTTAGTTTTTAAATATAGTTTAATATTTGAAAAAGGCAATAAAAAATTAAAAAATAAACATTTTCCTGTTTGTGTCTGTCAATAACAAAAATCATAAATGTACATTTAATTAAATAAAAATCGTAAATTTTTTAACATATTTTTACATAATCATTCTGGCATCAAGTTTTCAATCTTATAAGATTTTTCAAATATAGCTTATCAAATAAAATATGTAATATTTTTTCGTTCGTTGCTACCCCTTGTTTGGTGCCTGCTATTGTAGAATAATTGTGGATACATTTAAAAATTCTTTTATTACTAAAAAATTGACAAAACTATTTTTATCATTTAATTTAGAAATCAATAAGAAACCGTTTCTGATTTCTTTAGCGATTACCCCATACCAGTAAAATATTAATTAAAAGCCGTTTACCGATTCTGTTAAAAGACTCTACCACCCGATTTTCGGAATTAAAAACCCTTACTTGTCTGAAGTGTCCCTTATCTGCTGCTTTGCAATACTTATTACAAGAGGGTGGAAACGCCAAACGATCACCCCCGTAGTCTCCCTTTAATCAAACAACACAGGAAGATAATGAACAAATCAATACCTCTCAAACGACTTTCCGGATTAGTCATGCTAATACTTAAACGTGAAGAAAATAATAGTGTATGTAAGGCAGTTTTCATCGACAGAGAGAGAGAGAGTGCTCATAGTTTTCTGAATAAAGTTCTTATTTATCCTTATTTTTGATTCCTTAAACTTATTTTTTTCAGCTGATACCTGTTCCTGCAATTTCCCTAAAAATTCGAAGCTCTAAGCGGCATTTTTACTAAAAGAAACGCAAAACTTCCCTCAAAGTTCTTCATTGGATACAACATTTGGCATTTTCAAAACTCTCTCTCTCTCTCTATATATATATATATATATATATGTGTGTGTGTGTGTGTGTGTGTGTGTGTGTGTGTGTCTGTGTGTGTGGGCGTGTATGTATGCCAATCTGATTAGATGCTCATTTGGTAATATTACTAGTAACGCCATCTGTTAGAAAACCACATAAATTTAGTTTTATATCTAATATATAGTTGAAAGTTTCCTCCTTTACGTGGATTTTTAACTTTTCCTTTAATGTATTTAAATCTCCATGTGTAACATTTTGTTTCACCTATACAAAATTCAATAATTTTCCCAATATCTTTCATTATATTTAAATACTACCTTTCGGTTCTTACAGAAATGAACGCAATACATAATTCTTCCAAACACTTACTTTATATCCTCTGCCTCACTCTTTGCAATGACACTTCCAGGCACCCATCCATCCCCCGTTCTTCATTTTCACCCCCCCCTTCTAAGATTCGGGGCTTAAATACAGCAGCGAATGCAGCATTCAATCCTATTACATATATCATGAGCGAAAAAAAGGTAAAAGTCTGGAAACACCCGAAGTTTTCAGCAAACTTCTCGAGGATTCGCCAGGAAGGAATCGATGCCAACTTGTTCTTCCAAAAGACAAGGATATATCCTTAACAAAAGGCCGCTCCAAATCTCTCTGGAGAGAAGTTCTTCTATTTTAAAATGAAAAGACCTTTCCTCTGACTTGGAAATCTCCCTGGGTATTTGAGGCAGGGCGTATGGCAGGCTCTGGTCTTTCCTGAAATTGGAAAACCCTTACAAGGAAGAAAAGTTTCGCCGATAAAGCTTTTGGGCCACATAAGGACAATCAGTAAACAGGTAAAATTGAACAAAGAATTGGCAAACGAATGATAATGGGAAGCGTTCAGAGAAGGATAATATATATTTGATGGATGAAATAAACATTATAAAATAAACAAACAGCTTAAAGATAAACGTTATGAAGTTTAATACCACAAAGACTACATAGAATCATTTAAAAATATGTATCAACAAGATATGTTTTCAAAGATGCTGAATAAATTTCTCAATGAAAATATTGGATTTTCAGAAGAAATTTTAATTTATAAGTATTGTTTTGAAATATGCATTATGTATGTAATTTTTCGTAGCACAGAATGAAATTGTATGTTGTCAGCAGTCAGTATTTTATGTAGTATAAGAAATGCCTTTTCCCAGCCATGCAGTGAACATGAACAGTTCTTTGGCAGATAATTCCTTGAGTTTTGCCATACTGTGAAGAACGAACTACAACATTGGTTTGTAGGCAACTATCTATATCTTAAGACATATAACTCTATAACTCTGTCATTTGATTGGCTTTGTTGATAGTTTCATCTTTATGATGTGCAATTATTTTTGAATGTTTCGGCTTATTGGTATAAATCTAGCATCAAATAACTTACCTTTCAAAAGTAAATGAATTTATACTTTAAAATGAATGTAACACTATATGTATTATATTATGATACCCCAGTTTAGGTAATATAAAGGTATACATCGTTTAATTTATAAGAACACGTCATTTAAAAAAAATTCATAATGCTCGATTTACAGAAGGCTAATTGATAATTTGAGTGGATAACTTTATTTATAAATATTTAATTTGATAAAAATATGACTTATATATCACAAAATACAGAATATAATACTGCAAAAACAAAAATACAGGGATGGAATGCTCACACTTTTTCGGTCGCTTATTCTTAAGCATGTGGATATGAATTGATTGTAATGAAGACAGCATTATGCCACATCGTACAGGTCTTGTGATGACTTCCGGTCGGCTTGTTACCCGGAAATGTAGTTGATCAAATATACTTTGGACAGCATTATTTAAGATCTTGGCTCTTCTTGATACAAACTTGATACAAGATTTTTATATGCCTCCCTACTTTTATATTCTTCTTTCCATTAAAATTTTTATATATTAGTACTCAGTATTTGTATATATTAGTACTTTTTAATTAATAGAAGCGGTATGTTTTGAAAAAACTGTTGAAACTCGATAGCATATTTAATTTTTTTTTTCTTGTATCAATGCAATGAACATAAATTTTCAAAAAAACATTGATCTAATTAGATACTTTAATTTGCATGATTGTAAAAATATTAATTGTTATTCAAATCACAAATAAATTACCATTCAAGCTCTTTTTCTAAATTTTGAAAATGCCAATTGAAGAAAAATAAGCACTAAGATTAAGATGTAAGTTGTATAAATTAGTTTAAATTTCCATATTCTTCTAAAAAAGAAACGCTGAGAAATAAACAAACATTTTTTTTTTCCAATTAATGTTGCTCTTTTTTATGTCAGTAAGTACTAAATATCTAGAAATATAATGCTGTAAAAATAGTTTTTGCGCGTCAAATCTATTATAGTTTAATAAATATCACTATTTTATATAATGAAGCGAAGTAATTTGGTTTAAAAGTTCTTTTGAAATATAAGAACAAAACTTAAGATTTTTCTCTTGCATTAATGCATTCATAAAAATATTTAAGAAATATAAATCTAATGTGAGATATTTTAATTTTCATGTTTATAAAAATAATAATTTTTTTATTTAAATCACAAAATAAATCATTTTTAATCACTTTAATGTTCTTCTTCATATCTAAGTGACAAATTAGAGAAAATGAACAGTAAAAATTAGACAAATATTTTTAAATTTTCATAATCTTCTAAAAAATTTTGAGAAATATACAACTTTTTGTTTATTTATTTCATAATTAACCTAATGACCATTAAAAGCAATTGTATAGAAATTATTTATATTATTTATATAGAAATAACTATTCAACTATCAAATAAAAAGACAAACATATTATTATGTAAGATTCAAAGCAATAATATAAGAACAGATACAGATTAGAATTAAATATTAAAATTTGTTTTCATATGTCTTCCTTTACGAATTAAATTAAATTATTTTTTCAGTTTAATAATGCATATATATATATATATATATATATATATATATATATATGTATATATATATATATATTGTGTGCTTATATTAATAAATTTCATAGAGACAATATGAATTTCAATATATATATAGCTGAAACTGTAACGTTTAATTTTTAACTTTTTATAAAACTTTTTAAGCGTTGGCTCAACTATTCAAGCAGGAACATGATCCAGCTTCATTAAAAAAAAAAGGAAATATTTAAATATTCGAAAAAATATTTTAGTTAAATTTTCTACTTTATTGCAGACTAAAAGGTCAGATCCTTTGTATGTATCATCTTCATTTGCATGTGTTTTTTTTAATCTCTACAATATTTATTAAAAAAATATTTCGTTTTAATATTACGCTAGACGAAGTAGATGTGCTTTTTACTACATTAAACTGCACAGGCCTGTTTGGATCAACGTATGAGCGAGCATTTCTACGTAAGAATATTTAAGAATTCCATGAGTAGAAGAATATTTGATTCATAACTTTTGCTTAATTATTACAAAAGTCAATCCAAGTATTTGTTAAATGCAATGTTAAGCATCACAAATTTAATTTGCTTTTTATGTACATTTATATTTACATAAAAAGACATTATATATGTATGGATGATATATATTCAGAATATATTTATTGCCTAGCGCTCTGGTGCTCGGAACAGCAGGGTTCGGGTTCGAGTCCCGGAGGTGCCATGGATGATTGTAGTGGTTCGGAATCCACTTTAAACAGTAGGTCCCGATCTAATATGACCGCAGAAAGTGGGAGTACGGCTGACAACTCTTCTTTGTAAAAAGAAAACATCATCTCTCTCGAAATCTACCAGTAGGCAGACAGCCTTGACCCACCAAGAGGCTATTGCACCAATGAAGAAGAAAATATTGATGTATATGCATATATGTTACGGCACGCGGTAAAATTACAATGCACATATGGCCTCCACAAATCAGTGGGTTCCAGAATTACACGTTTTATGTATATATACATCAAAGATCTGATGTAAGATGAGTTTGTCAAGAACACTACTGTGTCTTATTTGCATTATACTAAAATAAAACATATAGCATATTTAACTAAAAAGTAAGATTCATGCTATATCGCGCTGCTGTCATTTAAAAAACTAAACAAATATATATTCAATAGTGGTTATGACAAATGTTTTGTTTCAACAATTGTCTATACGATTGGTGTTTTAAGGGTTTTTTGCATTATGGAACAGTTACTCAAGACCTCTTTTCTCTTGTGAACCTCTCCATTATATTACCAAATTGCCTTCTTCAAAAACCTCGTGGTGGAATAAGGACCGTCTGTCTGTTGTCTATTGCCTATTGCTATTTTATTGCTTGCCTATTGCTTGATTTTTTTCTATTAGATGTTTTTTTCTTACGGGGTAGGTTTGTCAGCCCTACGTCCCAAAAGTCATATTCGATATTAACATACGATTTAAAGTGCATTCCAAACCACTACAAACAACCACCATGACAAACCATGGCACCACCGGGACTCGAAAAATGAAACGCCAGACATCTAGCCAGCCCCGTTGCATAACTACCAAACTTTGTAATATTAATTTACAAATATACACGGAAATTTAAAATCGGATTAATAAGATAAGACCAAATTGGATCTTACTTATCCTTTATTTACACATTATTTATTGTTTTACACATTATTTATTTACTTGTCTTGAAAAATTCTCCCAGGAGCTATAACCAGACAAATAATTCAGATAAAAGAAAAATCAAAGACGTTTTTTGTGAGAGACAATTAGAAAGACGTGATAAAATGATTTCTTTAGCAATAACAATGCTTGTACAAGGGATCCGGTACAGGTATTGTGAAGGAGGAAATACTGCTTGACGTAAACTTGCATTCTTTCTTTTCCTAATGGGTCGTCCAAACATAGAGGGGAGAGCAAAATGCATTAGCAACAGGGTGAGGAACCTAGCAGACGATAATCCCTTTACCGTGCTATTCCGGTCGTAGTAGAAGGCACTTTGGATGTTCGAAAACATTTCCAAATAAATCTTTTCATTGTGACCCTGGTCAGACAGTTTCTGAGAATTAAGGCTTCTGATTAGAAAATCGGTGGTAGAAGTTCTCGACTATTAGAGACTTTCTTTTTTGTTCATGGCTTCGGTCGAGACTTGCTAACAGAAGTACAAGTCTTTGAACAACCACAATAAAAAAAAGATTCTACAAAAGAAATATTTGTGAAGTAGGTTTTTTTTTTTAAGTAAAAGAATAAAATTTGTTCTGGAATTTAAAAGGTCAGAGAGGAAATGTTTAACTAGAATGCCTTTTGTTCGATTTTACTTTTGTGTTTAATTGTGTTTCTTCAATAGGTTTGATTGAAAAAAAAAAAAAATTGGCGAGCGATGAATTTTGACTACTAAAAGTATTATTTTATTAAATTTCGTAAACAAGCTTTTCCTAGGTTCTAATATTTGTTTAAATAGATTTTTAATTCCAGAAATGAGAATTTTTATTTAATCGCGGGCGAATTAAGTATGTATGTAATAGTAAATTGTAAAATAAGTGAGAATGTAAATAAAAAATAAAATTTTATTGGATGACACCGAGAGGGCATTCTTTTTTTTTTCCTTTTATGATAAACGAAAAAAAAAAATTAAAAATCATTCTGAATTCTTAAACCATAGAATTAAATAAATATGATTCTTATTTCTAACTATGACGACAATTCCAAATAACACCATATGTGGTTTTTTTTTTAATTTTAATTCAGACCTAAATAAATATTCATGAATAAATAAATTACTCATCCATTTCATAAATGAATTTATTTTCCACTTCAATTCTTTTAGTTTTATTTTAATTAATTGTTATTTTAAGAATATTAATTTAACAGAATTTGATTTATTGTCTGACGCAATGTTGCTATCATTATTTATTTTTCCTTTTGTTGACCTACATTTCTTTTCTACCATAATAAAAAGTAAACATAATTAACAAATAAATATTAAAATGGTCTGAAATATTTTTGTTAATTCCTTTAGATATGTAAATATTTTTTAATATGAATAATTAATGATTTTATAAAATTAACAATCGTATTTGTTAATAAGTCTTATTTACATTACGAATAAATGTAACTTATTGCAGGCCAATTATATAACCTGTAATTCCAGATATCATTAACAATAGAACCTAGATCATTTACAGATATTTTTTATTCTTATGTTATATTTCGTAAATTTCCAGACACTTTTTACAATTTTCCATTTGAAACTATTTAAGCTATTCAAAAATCTTCTTTGTTCATTTACATTACTTCTTCGATTTCATTTACAGTCATGAATAAGATTAACTTCTTTCATGACAATTTCATAAACTGCAATTCTAGATATCACAAAATTGTAACCTTATTCGTGATCATTTACAGTCATTTATTATTCTTATGATATATTTCGCAAATCGACAAGCACTTTTTGCAATTTTCCATGAGAAAATATTTAAGTTGTTCAAGTATCTTCTTTAGTCTTATTTTAGAGATATTTTTCATTAATAATCAATAAAATTTATTTCAGGTTTAAAACGATTTCTTGCTTTGGTAATATTCTTTTAGTTAGTATGCGATTTGCTTTTGTTTTGGAATCTGTTTTTGTTTCATTAAAAATGTTTAACTAATGAAAAATGTTTAATTAGTGAAAAATGTTTAATTGGCAAAAACAGTTTTGTAAATAAAAAGTCATATACAAAGAAAACTTTAGAGTATATAATTTTTAAGATGGTCTGCTTTACTACATTAGTTTGTTTCACATAAAATGGACTCTAGTAATAGCTCACGTTCCATAAAATAGATATCTACAGAATCCATGGTGGGCCAAGGCAGTCTATCTACTGGCAGATTCAGAAACATGAGATGTTTTAATTTTACGGGGTAGGTTGTCAGCACTACACCCAACGCCCAAAAATCATATTAGACCGAGGCGTACGATTTAAACTGGATTGCGAACCCCAAGCTGGTGGCCCTGAACTGAAGAGGGCAAACCACTCGCCCATCAGGCCTGTTACGTAACTATCACCTTTCATGAATTTAGTATTTTGTAATATAAATTTACAAAATTTCGGCAATTTAAAATAGAATAATTAAGATAGGATAAAATACTGACTAATCCTTTATATAGATTTACACATAATTCATTTATTTGTCTTGAAAAATTCCCGGAAGTACTATAACCACGCAAATAATTCAGATAAAAATAACATCAAAGAAGTTGTCTGAGAAACAATTAGAAAGACGTGACGAAATTATTTCTTTAACAATAACAATGCCTGTACAAGGGATCCGGTACAGGTATCGTGAAGGAGGAAATACTGCTTGACGCAAACTTGCATTCGTTCTTTTCCTAATGGGTCGTTCAAACACAGAAGGGAGAGCAAAATGCATTAGCAACAGGGTGAGGAACCTAGCAGACGATAATCCCTTTACCGTGCTATTCCGGTCGTAGTAGAAGGCACTTTGGATGTTCGAAAACATTTCCAAACAAATCTTTTCAGTGTGACCCCGGTCAGACAGTTTCTGAGAATTAAGGCTTCTGATTAGAAAATCGGTGGTAGAAGTTCTCGACTATTAGAGACTTTTTTTTTGTTCATGGCTTCGGTCGAGACTTGCTAACAGAAGTACAAGTCTTTGAACAACCACAATAAAAAAAAAGAATTCCACAAAAGAAGTCTTTGTGAAGTAGTTTTTTTTTTAAGTAAAAGGATCAAATTTGTTCTGGAATTTAAAAGTTCAGAGAGGAAATGTTTAATTAGAATGCCTTTTGTTTGATTTTACTTTTGTGTTTAATTGTGTTTCTTCAATAGGTGTGAGTAAAAAAAAGAAGAAAATGGCGAGCGATGAATTTTGACTAATAAAAGTATTATTTTATTAAATTTCGTAAACAAGCTTTTCCTAGGTTCCAATATTTGTTTAAATAGATTTTTAATTCCAGAAATGAGAATTTTAAATTAATCGCGTGCAAATTAAGCATGCATGTAATAGCTGTACACATATTTCTTTTCAATAAATGAAAGATGTAAAATAAATGAGTCTCGTTTATTTCTAAATGATTAAAAATTCTTTGGTGAAATAAAGTTTTTTTATTTGTGTGTAATGATGTGGCTGTAAGAGAATGTAAACAAAATGTCATTGCATGACACTGAAAGGGGATTCTTTTTTTATTTTATTTTATGATGAATGAAAAAAATTAAAAATAATTCTGACTTCTTTAGCTATCGAATTAAATAAATGCTATCATTCCTATTTCTAATTATGATGGCAAATCCAAATATCACAATAATTTTTTTATCTGTTTTAATTTTTACCTGAATAAATATTCATAAATAAACAAATACTCATCATTTCATAAATGAATTTATTTTTCATTTCAATAGGTTAAGTTTTATTTTAATAAAATTTATTTTAAAAATACTAATTAAACAAAATTTGATTTGTTGTCTGACTCATTATCTGTGTCATTATTTTTTCTTATTGCTGACCTGCGTTTCTTTTCTTTCCTACCTTGACAAAAATTAAACACAAATTAACAAATAAATATTAAATTTGTCTGAAATATTTTTGTTTATTATTTTAAATGTAAAAATATTTTTTTAATTTGAATAATTAATGACTTTATTAAACTAACATAAATATTTGTTAATAGTTTTTATTTACAGTCACGAATAAATTTAACTTCTTGCACGTTAATTACATAATCTGCAGTTCCAGATATTATTAACAATAGAAACTAAAGCACTTATAGACAGTTTTATTCTTTTGTTATATTTCGTAAATAGCCAGTCACTTTTTAACAATTTTCCATGAATAACTACTTAAGCTATTCAAGAATATTCTTTGTTCATTTACATTACTTCTTCTACGTTTCATTTACAATTATGAATAGGCTTAACATCTTACATGCCAAATACATAATCTGCGATAGAGTGCAAGTCATTCGCCCATGAGACCTGTTGCATAACTATTAAACACATAATTAATTAACTTTTTTGACTTCATCTTTTTGAAATATTAATTTACAAATTTTCGGCAATTTAAAATCGGATAACATTGGATCTGACTTATCTTTTATATGATTTCACATATTATTTATTTATTTATCTTGAAAATTCTGAAAGGTACTATGACCATACAAAATAAATCAGATAAAAAAAAAACATCCAAAGAAGTTTTTTCTGAGAAACAATTAAAAAGACGTGATAAAATGATTTCTTCAGCAATTAAGATGCTGTACGAGTTATTTAACTTTTTTGGCTTCATCTTTATGAAATATTAATTTACAAATTTTCGGCAATTTAAAATCGGATAACATTGGATCTGATTTATCTTTTATATGACTTCACATATTATTTTTTTATTTATCTTGAAAAATTCTGAAAGGAACTATGACCATACAAAATAAATCAGATAAAAAAAACATCCAAGAAGTTTTTTCTGAGAAACAATTAAAAAGACGTTTCTTCAGCAATTAAGATGCTGTAAAATGATTTCTTTATGAAATATTAATTTACAAATTTTCGGCAATTTAAAATCGGATAACATTGGACTTTATCTTTTATGCCACATATTATTTTTTATTTATCTTGAAAAATTCTGAAAGGAACTATGACCATACAAATAATTCAGATGAAAATAACATCAAAGAAGTTTTGTCTGAGAAACAATTAAAAAGACGTGACAAAATGATTTCTTCAGCAACTACGATGCCTGTACGAGGGATCCGGTACAGGTATTGTGAAGGAGGAAATACTGCTTGACGCAAACTTGCATTCTTTCTTTTCCTAATGGGTCGTCCAAACACAGAGGGGAACCAAAATGCATTAGCAACAGGGTGAGGAACCTAGCAGACGATAATCCCTTTACCGTGCTATTCCGGTCGTAGCAGGAGGCACTTTGGATGTTCGGAAACATTCCAAACAAATCTTTTTATTCTGACTCCGGTCAGACAGTTTCTGAGAATTAAGGATTCTGATTAGAAAATCGGTGGTAGAATTTATCGGCTATTTGAGACTGTTATATATATATATAACAGAAGTGGAAGTATTTGAACAAAAAAAAGAATTCTACAAAAGAAATCTTTGTGAAGTCGCTTTTTTAAATAAGAATAAAATTTGTTCTTGAATTTAAAGGTCAGAGAGGAAATGCTTAATTAGAATGCCTTTTGTTCGATTTTACTTTTGTGTTGAATTGTTTCTTCAATAGGTTAGAATAAAAAAAAAAGAAAATGACGAGAGATGAAGAATTTTGACTAATAAAAGTACTACTCTGTTAAATTTCCTAAACAAACTTTTCTTTCTTTCAAATATTTGTTTAAAAAAGATTTTTCGAGAAATAAGAATTTTAAATTAATTGCGTGAAAATTAAGTGTGTGTGTAATAGCGATACACATATTTGTTTCCAATAAACAAATAAAAGAGGTAAAATAAATAAGTTTCCTTTATTTCCAAATGTTTAAAAATTCCTTTCTGAAAAGGTTTCTTTATTTGTGTGTATTTCTGTGGGCGTTAGAGAATGTAAACAAAATTTTATTGCATGACACTCAGAGGGCTTTCTTTTTATTTTCTTTTATGATAAATGAAAAAAAATTGAAACTAATTCTGACTTCTTTAACCATCGAATTAAATAAATGCTATCATACCTGTTTCTAATTATGATGACAAATTAAAATAACACCATGTGTGGTTTTTTTTTTCTATTTTAATTTTTACCAAATCAAATATTCATGAATAAACAAATACTCATCATTTCATAATAGAATTTATTTTTTTTTTCAATTTTTTAGTTTTATTTTAATAAAGAATCATTTTAAAAACATTAATTAAACAGAATTTATTTATTGTCTGATACATATATAATTGTCATTAGTTTTCTTTCTTGTTGACTTATATTTATTTCCTACCATAACAAAAAATAAACACAAATTAACAAATAAAGATTAAAATTGTCTGAAATACTTTTTAAATTCTTTTAAGGGAATAAATATTTATTAATTTGAATAATTAAGATTTTTTTTAAATTGACAATCATATTTGATATTGCGTTTTATTAACAGTTGAATAAGTTCAACTTCTTGCAGGCTAATAACATAATCTGCAATTCAACATATAATTAACAATAGAACCTATATCATTCACAGACATTTGTTATTCTTATGATTTAATTCGCAATTCGCTAGGCAATATAATTTCCATGATTCGCCTGGCAATACATTTTTTTTTAAATTTTCCATGAGAAAATAATTAAGCTATTCTAGAATCTTTTTTTTTCTTACATTAGAGATTTTTTTTCTTAATAATCAATAAAATTGATTTTAGGGATAATACGATTTCTTGCTTTGGAAATATTTTTTAGCTAGTATGCGATTTTCTTTAGTTTTGGAATGTGTTTGTTTATTAAAAGGCTTAGTTAGTATTACATAAAAGTCTAATATTTTGCAACAGTCTAATTTTTGCAAAAGTCTAATATATAAGTAAGTTTAATATTTCGTTCAGATGCTCGGTACAGAAGGTTTCGTGTTCGAGCCCCGGTGGAGCCATGGATGTTTGCAGCGGTTCGGAATCAACTTTAAATCGTAGGTCTCAGTCTAATATGCCTGTAGAATGATGGACGTAGTACAGACAACTTTGCCCGATAAAAAGAAAGCATCTTCTGTCTCGAAATCTGTCAGTAGGAAGACAGCATTGGCCAACCATAGGGTTACTGAGCCAATGACGAAGTATAGGAATATATTTATGCGGTAAAATTTCAATACACGTGTGGCATTCACAGATCAGTGCGTTCCAGAATTACACATATTTTATAGATATTCGTGAAAGATCTGAAACTCATCTGTAAAATGAGCTTGACAAGAACACTTTTATGTCTTATTAGCTTTATACTAAAACAAAACATATAGTATATTTAACCAGAATGCAAAATTTGGGCTACATAGCGTACGGTAGAGCGAAAGTTTGATTTAAACTGTCTACATTTATTGCTGTCACTTAAAAAAAAATTCAAATGATAATTGTGACATTGGTATGTTCCAACAATCCACTATTTGAGTGGTGTTTTAGGGGTTGTCTGTATTTTGGAATTGCTACTCCAAACATACTTTCTTTTGTGTACATCACTATTATATTACCTAATTGCCTTTTACTTCATTGCCGTAACAGCCCCATGTTGGACAGTCCGTCTGTCTACTGCCAGATTTCGAACCAGGAGACGTGTTCTTTTTTACTAGAGAGGCTTTTCAACCCTATACACCACAGTAATATTAGACCGAGATCTATGGTATAAAGTGGATTTCCAATCATTACAAAAGTCCATGGCACTTTAGGGATTCGAACCCTATGGCAAAGAGGGTCAATTACTCAGCCATCAGACCCGATACATAACTATCGCTTCTCTTGAATTTATCATTTTGTAATATTAATTTGCAACCATATGATAATTTAAAATCGGATAAAATTGGATCTGATTTATCCTTTATATGGTTTTACACATTATTCATTTATTTGTCGTGTAAAATTCTCTCAGGAAATATAACCACACAAATAATTCAGATAAAAGCAACATCAAAGAAGTTTTCTTTGAGAAATAATTAGAAAGACGTGACGAAATTATTTCTTTAGAAATAACAACGCCTGTACAAGGGAGCCGGTACAGGCACAGTGAGGGAGAAAATGCTGCTTGACGCAAACTTGGATTCTTTCTTTTCGTAATTGATCCGGTACAGTACATTACAGTGCTGTGAAGGAGGAAATACTATTAACGTATAACATATATGAATTATACTAAACATACATGAATTAACTAAACATATATGAATTATACTAAACATATATGAATTATACTAAATATATATGCATTATACTGAAATAAAACATATATGCATTATACTGAAATAAAATATATATGCATTATACTGAAATAAAACATATATGAATTATACTGAAATAAAATATATATGCATTATACTGAAATAAAACATATAGCACATTTAATCACAATGCAATATTCGCGCCACCTAGCATATGGAAGAGCGAAAGTTTGATTTGAGCTGCCTGAGTGTACTGCTGCCATTTAAAAAAAGCTAAATATCTTCAATGAAGGTTGAGACAATGTTTTGTTTCATCAATGGACAGATGTGATGAGAAGAGTGATGTTTTAAGTGTTTTCTGCATTATGGAATAGTTACTCCAGAACTCCTTTATTTTGTGATCATTACCATTACATACGATACTTAATTATCTTCCTCTTCATTGACGCAACAACCCCATGGTGGGCCAACGCCGTCACGTTTGACAGAAGATTATTTCTTTTTAAGGGGTAGGTTTTCAGCCCTACGCAAAACAGTCCGTTAGACGAGGACCTACGGCTTAAAGTGGATTAAAAACCATTGCAAACATACTATATGGCACTGCAGGAAATCGAACCATGTGGCATCGAACGACAGAGCGTTAATCATTCAGCTATCAGACCCGTTACATAACTGTCATCTTTCTTGAATTTTTAATTTTGTAATATTACTTTACAAAAAAAACGACAATGTAAAATCGGATAATTAAAATTGCATAAAATCCGGTAAATAAGATTGGATAAAATCGGATCTGCCCTAGTCTTTATGTGGTTTTACTTTTTATTCATTTATTTTTTTTCTTAAAAAATTCGGCATAAATATATTCTCCTGGTGACCCCTGTCAGACAGATTCTGAGAATTAAGGCTACTGATTAAAAAATCGGTGGTAGAATTTCCCGACTATTAGAGACTTTTTTTTTTTGTTCAAAGCTTTGAAAGAGGTGTCTTTGAACAAAAAAAAAAAGAACTCTACAAAAGAAATCTTTGTGAAGTAGTTTTTTAAAAGAGTAAAAGTATAAAATTTGTTCTTGAATTTAAAAGGTCAGAAAGGAAATGTTTAATTAGAATGCCTTTTGTTCGATTTTGCTTTTGTGTTTAATTGTGTTTCTTCAATAGGTTTAAGTAAAAAAAAAAAAAGAAAATGGCGATCGATGAATTCTGACTAATAAAAGTATTATTCTGTTAAATTTTTTAAACAAGCATTTTCTTCGTTCAAATATTTGTTTAAATAGATTTTTAATTCCAGAAATGAGAATTTTAAATTAATCGTGGGCGAATTAAATGTGTATGTAATAGCGGTACACATATTTCTTTTCAATAAACAAATAAATGAGGCAAAATAAATGAGTTTCATTAATTTCCAAATAATTAAAAATTCCTTGGTGAAATGAAGGTTTCTTTATTTGTGTGTAACGCTGTGGGCGTGAGGGAAAGTAAACAAAAAATTTATTGTATGGCACTTAGAGGGCTTTCTATTTTTTTTTTTTTTTTTTTTTTTTTTTTCGTTTATGATAAATGAAAAATATTATGATAAAATTAATTCTTTTTTTTTCGTTTATGATAACTGAAACTTTTAACCATCGAATTAAATAAATGCGATCATTCAATATTCATGAATAAAAAAATATTCATCATTTCCTAAATGAATTTATTTTTCATTTCAGTACATTTAGCTTTATTTTCCAAAAAAAAATTAATTAAATAGAATTTGAGTTATTGTCTGATACATTATCGGTATCATTATATTTCCTTCTTGTTGACTTACATTCTTTTCTTATCATAACAAAAGGTAAACACAAATTAACATATAAATATTAAAATGTTCTGAAAATTTTTGTTAATTTTTTCAATTCATAAATATCTGTTTCTGAATAATTATTGATTTTATTAAACTAATTATAATATTTAGTAATAGGTTTTATTCGCAATCATGAAATACACACACACACACACACACACATATATATATATATATATATACTAATGTAAATATGTTTATTACGTGAAATATGTTTAATATGTAAAATTATGATGTATGTTTGGCCTTCACAAATCAGTGCATTACAGATAACACATTATATATATATATATACCGGATCCGGTAGTGTTGTACCGGATCCCTGTACAAGGGATCCGGTACAGGTATTGTGAAGGAGGAAATACTGCTTGACGCAAACATGCATTCTTTCTTTTCCTAATGGGTCGTCCAAGTATAGAGGGGAGAGCAAAATACATTAGCAACAGGCTGAGAAACCTAGCAGACGATAATCCCTTTACCGTGCTATTCCGGTCGTAGTAGAAGGCACTTTGGATGTTCGGAAACATTCCAAATAGATCTTTTCATTGTGACCCCGGTCAGACAGTTTCTGAGAATTAAGGCTTCTGATTAGAAAATCGGTGGTACTAATTATCGACTATTAGAGACTCTCTTTTTTGTTTAAAGTCTTTGAACGAGACTCGCTAACAAAGTGGAAGTCTTTGAACAACAACAACAAAAAAAAAAAGAATTGTACAAAAGAAATCTTTGTGGAGAAGTTTTTTTTTTTTTTTTTTTTAAAGTAAAAGAATAAAATTTGTTCTTGTATTTAATAGGTCAGAGAGGAAATGTTTAATTAGAATGCCTTTTGTTCGTTTTTACTTTTCTGTTTAATTGTGTTTCTTCACTAGGTTTGAGTAAGAAAAAGAAAATGGCGAGCGATGAATTCTGACTAATAAAAGTATTATTCTGTTAAATTTCGTAAACAAGCATTTTCTTCGTTCGAATATTTGTGTAAATAGATTTTTTAATTCCAGAAATGAGAAATTTAAATTAATTGCGTGCAAATTAAGTGTGCTAAATGTAATAGCGGTACACATATTTCTTTCCAATAAACGAATAAAAGAAGCAAAATATATGAGTTTCATTTATTTCCAAGTGATGAAATATTCCTTGGTGAAATGAAGGTTTCTTTATTTGTGTGTAATGCTGCGGGCGTAAGAGATTGTAAACAAAATTTTATTGCAGGACACTGAGAAGGCTTTCGTTTTTTATTTTTATTTTGTGATAAGTGAAAAAAATTAAAAATATTTCTGACTTCTTTAACCATCGAAGTACGTATACGCCATCATTCCTATTTTTAATTATGACAATTTCAAATAACACAATGAGGGGCTTTTTCTCTATTTTAATTTTAACCTATAAAAATATTCATAAATAAACAAATACTCATCATTTCATAAAGGAATTTACTTTTCCTTTCAATTATTCTATTTTTATTTTAATAAAGAATTATTTTAAAAATGTTAATTACACAGAATTTGATTTATTGTCTGATGCATTATCGGTGCCATTATTTTTCCTTATCGTTTACCTACATTCATTTTCTTTCATAACAAAAAGTAAACACAAATTAACAAAGAAATATTAAAATTGTCTGAAATGTTTTTAATGCTTTTTAATGTATAGATATATTTTTTTAATTTGAATAATTAATGATTTTATTAAACTAACAATAATATTTGTTAAAAGGTTTTATTTGAAGTCATGAAACACACACACACAAATACATTTACACACACAGACACACACACAGTCACATACATTGAATATATTTATGTATATATGTTTATTATGGCAAATTGTAAAATAAAAGTGTATATTTGGCCTTCACAAATCAGTGCGTTACACAGTATATATATATATATATATATATATATTACATCAAAGATCTGATGTAAAGTGAGTGTGTCAAAGACACTTTTGTGTTTTATTGGCATTATATTAAGGTAACATGTTAGAACATTTAACCAGAATGCGAGATTCGAGCTATTGAAGAGTAATTATTCATTTCAACTGTCTACCTGTACTGGTGTTATTTATATATATATATATATATATATATGTATATATACTCAAAGACTTTGTGACAGGGTTTTGTTTCAACAATTGACTACATGAGTGGAGTGGAGTTTTAAGCGTTTTCTGCATTACAGAAGAGTTACATCAGACCTTTTTTCTTTTGTGAACATCTATATTATAATACCTAATTAACTTTCTCTTTATTGACGCAACAGTATTATGGTATTTCAATGCTGTCTGTCTATTGCTAGATTTCTAGACTGGAAATGTTGTCATTTTAAGGGGTAGGACTGTCAGCTTTACGCCTTACAGTGATATTCAACCGGAACCTACGAATTAAAACGGATTTCGAATCACTACGAATATTCATGGCACTACCATACCTTGAACATGAAACCTGCGGCATGTAGCACCAGAGCGCTAGGCACTCTGCCATCAGGTCCTTCGCACAACTAGAATATTTCTTGACTTTATCAGTTTGTAACATCAATTTTAAAAAATATGGCATTTTAAAATCGGATAAAATTGGATCTGAATTATCCTTTACATGGTTTTATACAATATTTATTTGTCTTGAAAAATTCTCCCAGGAACTATAACCACACAAATAATTCAGATAAAAGAAACATCAGAGAAGTATTCTCTGAGAAACAATTAGAAAGACGTGACAAAATGATTTCTTTAGCAATAACAATGTCTGTACAAGGGATCCGGTACAGGTATTGTGAGGGAGGAAATACTGCTTGACGTAAACTTGCATTCTCTCTTTTCCTAATGGGTCATCCAAACACAGAGGGGAGAGCAAACTGCATTAGCAACAGGCTGAGGAACCTAGCAGACGATAATCCCTTTACTATTCCGTAAATAACTTTAGTGCGTAATAGTACTTTAGTGCTATTCCGGTAAAGGAATTCCCCCCATCCGCACTTTGGATGTTCGGAAACATTCCAAATAAATCTTTTCATTGTGACCCCAGTCAGACAGTTTCTGAGAATTAAGGTTTCTGATTAGAAAATCGGTGGTAGAATTTCTCGACTATTAGAGACTTTTTTTCATTCAAAGTCTTTGGCTAACAGAAGTGAAAGTCTTTGAAAAACAACAGAAAAAAAAAATTCCACAAAAGAAATCTTCGTGAAGTAGTTTTTTTAAAAGAGTAAAAGAATCAAATTTGTTCTTGAATTTAAAAAGTCAGAGAGGAAATGTTTAACTAGAATGCCTTTAGTTCGATTTTACTTTTGTGTTTAATTGTGTTTCTTCAATAGGTTTGAGTAAAACAAAAAAGAAAATGGCGAGCGATGAATTTTCACTAACAAAAGTATTATTCTGTTAAATTTCGTAAACAAGCCTTTCCTTCGTTCAAATATTTGTTTAAATAGATTTTTAATTTCAAAAATGAGAATTTTAAATTAATGGCATGCAAATTAAGCGTGCATGTAACAGCGGTACACATATTTCTTTCCTATAAACAAATAAAATAAGCAAAATAAATGAGTTTCATTTATTTCCAAATGATTAAAAATTCCTTGGTGAAATAAATGTTTCTTTATTTGTGTTTAACGCTGTGGGCGTAAGAGAAAGTAAACAAAAATTTTAGTGCATGACACTGAGATGGCATTCTTTTTTATTTTCTATTATGATAGATGAAAAAAAAATTATAAATAATTCTGACTTCTTTAAATTGCACAATCCCTTGAAATAAATAAAGGAAATCAATTATATTTTTAATTATGATGACAATTCCAAATAACACCATGTATGGGTTTTTTTTTCTTTATTTTAATTTTTACCTGAATAAATATTCTAAAATAAACAGATACTCACATTTCATAAATTAATTTATTTATTATTTCTATTATTTCAGCTTTAATTTAATTAAAAAGTATTTTAAAATTATTAATTAAACATAATTTGATTTATTTTCTGATACATTAGCAATATCATTATTTTTCCTTCTTGTTGACATATATTTCTTTCCTACCATAACAAAAAGTAAACATAAATTAAAAAATAAATATTAATGTTGTCGGAAATATTTTTTAAATTCTTTTAGATGTGTAAATATTTTTTTATTTTAATAATTAACGATTTTATTAAATTGACAACCGTATTTGTTAATAGGTTTTAATTACAGTCACGGATAAATCTTACATGCCAATTACATATTGTGCAATTTTAGATATCACATCATCATCATTCAGGATGTAGAGTACCTTGGCCGTATATGGCCTTAAACTCCAAATCTGGTACTATGTGAGGCATTGAAAAACAAGACATTAAAAATATAAAAAAGAAGGCAGTGGGCAATGGTCATGTAACACGGCAAAATAACAAGAAAGAACGTTGGAAAAGTTAAAAAAGAAACGGAAAAGCCGAATAATAGCATGGTACAGATAAAAAATAAAAGAGCAATTAAATAGTTAACTTAAAACATTTAGCGATGACTTGAAATTTTTCAAATGGCGAATTAGCAGCTTTCAATTGTGCATAGAAGTTATCAATACCTCCAAGCATGTTGAAGATACTAGTAACTTCTTATAGGATGTAAACTGTTTTGGCAGCCGTATCAGGATCGAAATCTTGCCAGATGTTTTGGCGATCGGGAATCACGGATGGAGCAGCAGGCGGCGGCCCACGCAAGAATTTCAGATATCACTAACGATAGAACCTATGTTATTTACAGATATTTATTATACTTACGATATATTTCGTAAGTTAGTAGTGACCTTTTACAATTTTCCATGAGAAACTATTTACGCTATTGAAGAATTTCCCTTGTTCATTTACATTATTTCTTATAGGCTTCATTTACAGTCATGAATAAGATTTACTTCTTGCATGCCAATTACATAATCTGCAATTCTGCATATCACACAATATAACCTAGATCATTTACAATAATTTATTATTCTTATGATTTATTTCACAAATCGACAAGCGCTTTTTGCAATTTTAAATGAGAAAATATTTAAGGTGTTTAGGAATATTTAAGGTGTTAAGAAGGTCATTTTTCATTAATAATGAATAAAGTTGATTTCAGATATAACACGATTTTTTTGCTTTGGTAATACTTCTTTGGGTAGTATGCGATTTACTTTTTTTTTTTTTTTTTTTGAATGTGTTTTTCATTAAAAATGTTTAATTAGTGATACATAAAAGTCTAATATTTGGCAAAAACTGTTTTGTAAATAAAAAGTCATATACAGAGAAATCTTTAGAGCATATAATTTTTAAGATGGTCTGCTTTACTACATTAGTTTGTTCCACATAAAATGGACTTTTTAGTATTAGCTGACGTTCCATAAAATAGATATCTACAGCCCCATGGTGGGCCAAGGCAGTCTATCTATTGACAGATTTAGAAACATGAAATGTTTTCTTTTTACCGGGTAGGTTGTCAGCACCCAGCGCCCAACCCTACACCCAACGCCCAAAAGTCATATTAGACCGGGGCCTACGTTTTAAAGTGGATTCCGAACCACTATAAATGTCTATGGTATCTCCGGAATTCGAACCCCAAGCTTGTGGCACTGAACTGTAGAGGGCAAACCACTGTAGAGGCCCATCAAGCCTGTTACATAACTATCACCTTTTATGAATTAATTATTTTGCAATATTAATTTACAAAATAATTAATTAAAAATTGTATAATTTGTAATATTTTGTAATATTAATTTACAAAATAATTATTTAAAAATTGTGTAATTTGTAATATTTTGTAATATTAATTTACAAAATAATTAATTAAAAATTGTATAATTTGTAATATTTTGTAATATTAATTAACAAAATAATTAATTAAAAATTGTATAATTTGTAATATTTTGTAATATTAATTTACAAAAATACGGCAATTTAAAATAGGATAAATAAGATCGGATAAAATATTGACTTATCCTTTATAAAGATTTACACATAATTCATTTATTTGTCTTGAAAAAATTCTGCTAGAAACTATAACCACACAAATAATATAAATAAAAGAAATATCAAAGAAATTTTGTCTGAGAAACAATTAGAAAGACGTGACAAAATGATTTCTTTAGCAATACCAATGCCCGTACAAGGGATCCGGTACAGGTATTGTGAGGGAGGAAACACTGCTTGACGCAAACTTGCATTCTTTCTTTTCCTAATGGGTCGTCCAAACACAGTGGGGAGAGCAAAATGCATTAGCAACAGGGTGAGGAACCCAGCAGACGATAATCCCTTTACCGTGCTATTCCGGTCGTAGTAGAAGGCACTTTGGATGTTCGGAAACATTCCAAACAAATATTTTCATTGTGACCCCGGTGAGACAGTTTCTGAGAATTAAGGCTTCTGATTAGAAAATCGGTGGTAGAAATTCTCGACTATTAGAGACTTTTTTCTTTTTTTTTGTTCAATGCTTTGGTCGAGACTCGTTAACAGAAGTGGAAGTCTTTGAACAACAAAACAGAATTCTACAAAAGAAATCTTTGTGAAGTAGTTTTTAAAAGAGTAAAAGAATAAAGTTTGTTCTTGAATTTAAAAGGTCAGAGAGGAATTGTTTAATTAGAATACCTTTTGTTCGATTTTGCTTTTGTATTTAATTGTGTTTCTTCAATAGGTTTGAGTAAGAAAAAGAAAATGGCGAGCGATGAATTTTGACTAATAAAAGTATTATTCTGTAAATTTAGATTTCGTAAACAAGCTTTTCCTTCGTTCTAATATTTGTTTAAATAGATTTTTAATTCCAGAAATGAGAATTTTAAATTAATCGCTTGCAAATTAAGTGTGTAGATAATAGCGGTACACATATTTCTTTCCAATAAATAAATAAAAGAATCAGATTAATCCGTTTCATTTATTTCCAAATGATTAAAAATTCCTTGTTTAAATAAAAGTTTCTTTATTTTGCTATAGGCGTAAGCAAATGTAAACAAAATTTTATTGCTTGACTCTGTGAGGGTATTCCTTTTTTATTTTTATTTTATGATAAAGGGAAAAAAAATTCTGACTACTTTAACCCTTGAATTAAATAAATGTTATAATTCCTATTTCAATTACAATGTCAAATCCAAATAACACCATGTATGATTTTTTTTTCTCTATTTTAATTTTTACCTGAATAAATATTTATAAATAAACAAATAGTCATCATTCCATCAATGAATTTATTTTTCATTTCAATACTTTATTTTTATTTCAATAAATATATTATTTTAAACTATTAATTAAAAAGTATTGAATTCATTGTTACATTATTAGTGTCATTATTTTTCCTTCTGGTGCCTACATTTCTTTCTTGCCGTTACAAAAGTAAACACAATTAACATATAAATATTAAAAAATGTCTGAATATTTTTTAAATTCTTTTAAATACATAAATATTTTTAATTTGAATAATTAATGATTTTATTATTAGGCTTTGTTTACAGCCTTGAATAAGCTTAACTTCTTTCTTTCCAATTACATAACCTGCGATTTTAGATATTACTATCAATAGAACCTAAAACATTTATAGATATTATTCTTATGAAGTATTTCGCAAATCCCCAGGCACTTTTTACAATTTTCCATAAGAAAATATTTTAGCTATTTGAGCTCTTCTTTTGTTGTTATGTTACAGAATTTTTTCATTAACAATTAATCCAAATTTATTTTAGATATAACACGATTGCTTGCTTTGGTATTATTTTTTAGTTAGTATGCGATTAACTTTTGTTTTTAGAAATGCTTGTCCATTAAGAAGGCTTATTTAGTGTTACATAAAAAAATTGGAGAATTTTTATAAACCAATTTACAGAATTTCTTAGAATTAAAACGGAATTTCAATGAACTCTGAACTCTTTAATAACTCTCAACTTATAAATTCTTTTATAAACTCTATAACTTATAAACTCTCTGAACTATGAACTCTTTAACTGTAACTGAATATGTAAAACAGATCCACTTTAAATGGCAACTCAAGAATATTTAACTGGCATGAAATAAAGAACAACGTTTTATTCCGAATTTAAAGAAAAATCTCTTCATAATTAGTCCATGGGTCTTCATTATTAGGTTTCTTCATAATTAGCGTATGAATCTTCATAATTGGGTCTCTTTATAATGTGGATCAAAGTAAGATATTAGTGTTAGAACCAGATCTTCGACGAGGGCATTCAACCAGATTTTTCCGATAATAGTAAATGCAATCAAATTTCTCACATATATATATGTATTTAATAGAGAGAGAGAGAGAGGCTATATGGGGTGAACGTTTTAATATTTTTCATCTTAGGGAGTATACAACAAAAATGTTTGGACACATCTGCTTTAAATTGAAAATATTCTTTAAAATTTACATAAAGGGCTTTGTAATCTATTCCAGAAGTGCGTCAATATAGAGGCATGATATTTTGGTTAAATATGTTCAAACAATTTGCATTTGTGACATATTAAAGTTTGCTTTCTCCAAAGTTCATTTCAAATTGAAAAACCACATATGATAATTCATTCAAAATTTTAATTTTTAAATATTTTTGATTATATTTAAATTTAGTTTAACTTTTGCAAACAGTTATAAGAAAGTATTTGTTCTCTGTTTCTTGCATATAATAGTCGACCAAATCGGTTCACATAACAATGTTTCCTTCAAGTGTTATTATTTTTAGTTTGGTACAATATTATCTCTCTCTGGTCACTTAATTAAAGGAACAATTTTCTATATTAATAAATTAAATCTATTAACTTGTTTTTTAACAATTTCATAACAAAATACATTAGGATACATTGGGAAAAAAAAGAGATTTAAATTCGCATTCCAATTAGTTTGAGATGTAGTATTTTCAGAGATTAAACTAATTAAGATATGACAGACGACTATATCGTTTCACACAACAATTTTTCATTCAAGGTTTACTATTTTTGGTCTGATGCAATATTACTAATCCCCTTTAAACAATAAATCCCAGTCTATTATGACTGTAAGAGAGTTGGGCGTAGGGCTGACAACCCTACACCGTAAAGACAAAACATCTTCTGACAGGAAATCTGCTAGTAGGCAGACAGCGTGGGCTGTTGTGCCAATGAATAAGAAGATTCAATATTATATCTCTCAGCCACTTAATTTAAGTGAAAAGGAACGATTTTCTGCATTAATAAATTAATTTTATTAATTTGTTTTTTAACAATTTCATAAAAACTACATTAGGAATCATTGAAAAAAAGAGACTTAAAAACACATCCCAATTAGTTTAAGGTAGATCCCAGATTAAATCGAATTCCAACCACTACAAACATCCATGGCAGGGCTGGGATTCGAACCCGATAAATGTTGTACCGAGAGCTAGAGCGCTAGCTACTCGGTCATCAGGTCCCAATTGTTGCCCTATTAAAATTTGCTTTTCCCAACGTTCATTTCATATAGAACAACCAAATATGACATTTCATTCTAAATTTTAATTTTAAAACATTTTTAATTACATTTTAATTAAGTTAAACTCTTGGGATTAGTTTTATGAAATAGTTTGTTCCCTTTTTCTTTCATATAATAGTCGACCAAATCATTTCACATAGCAATGTTTCATTCAAGTGTTATTATTTTTAGTTGGGTATAATATTATCTCTCTAGTCACTTAATTAAAGGAACGATTTTCTGTATTAATAAATTAAATTTATTATTTTGTTTTTAACAATTTCATAAAAACTACATTAGCATACGTTGGGGGAAAAAAGAAGATTTAAATTCGCATTCCAATTAGTTTGAAATGCAGTATTTGCAGAGATTAAACTAATTAAGAACGAACCGTTTTAAAACGCTACTTCAGAAAAACACATTTAATTAAAAAAAATCTACTCTACAATGAAAACAACTTGTTTCATTTTCACCCATGAGACCAGTTCACACGCAAATCTGCTAAATCTTGAGTTACGAATTAAATCCTTTACGAGCTAAAATATTTTTCAGTTTGTTTTTCCCTGTAAGTCTCTGGTTGCAGTTTACAATTTAAGTACTTTTCAAAGCAACCTTATACTCGGAAGAGATAAAAGCACTCTCTTTTTTTCCCAGAGAAATAATTGCTCTTTTGTCACATGTACCTATTCGGGAACCTATTTTTTTTTAGGAAGGGAGATTTTTTTTGGTAATATGACTCCCAAAAGATCCATTTAAAAATGATTCGTATTCTTAGATACCATCTATACTTCTATACACTGTATCTATTAAATTGTTCTTAAGATTACAGACATTTTCAAAATCAGTTCCGTGTTGAAATAGAGATTATAAAAACGAAAAGTATTGAATAACTTGTTAGTTTCAGTTAATTGGTATTCTATAATTATTTATAGCAAAAGAATAATTTTAATCAAGATTTTATTTCCAGCTAATTAATATAACCACAAACACATATTTCGGGCCTGAATGTACAGTGTCTAGCTCTTTGGGGCTCGGTGCCAGAGGTTTCGGGTTCAAGTCCTAGCATTTGCAGGGGTCGGAATCCACTTAAAGACATAGATCCCGCTCTTATGTGAATGCAAGATCGTCAACGAGCAAAGTTAGACTTCTACCTGCTAATGTTCCATATCACAACAGTAGCGGCTGCTTTCCCTGCATTATAGAATAGATTACTCATAGAATGATTATTCATGGAATGTTACGCACTGCAGGATACCACTACTACTACATCACTGTGCCTAGAGCTGAGTTAACAGTTACAGTTTGGGAATGATGTGAGCGAGGAGAACTCTGATTGACCTCTGTAACACTCTATGGTCATATGAGACCGAGACCTACGGCTTAAAGTGGACTCCGAACCCCTACAAACATACATTGCACCGCCGGGATTCTAACCCAATTCCTGTGGTACAGAGAACCAGAGCGCTAGTCGCTCGGTCATCAAGCCCCAATTGTTGCCCTATTAAAATTTGCTTTTTCCAACCTCCATTTCATATAGAACAACCAAATATGGCATTTCATTCTAAATTTTAATTTTAAAGCATTTTTAATTACATTTTAATTAAGTTTAACTCTTGGGATTAGTTTTATGAAATAGTTTGTTCACTGTTTCTTTCATGTAATAGTCGACCAAATCGTTTCACACAACAATGTTTCATTCAAGTGTTATTATTTTTAGTTGGGTATAATACTATCTCTCTAGTCACTTAATCAAAGGAACGATTTTCTGTATTAATAAATTAAATTTATTATTTTGTTTTTAACAATTTCATAAAAACTACATTAGCATACGTTGAGAAAAAAAAAAGATTTAAATTCGCATTCCAATTAGTTTGAGATGTAGTATTTTCAGAGATTAAACTAATTAAGAAGGAACAGTTTTAAAACGCTACTTCAGAGAAATCATTTAATTAAAAAGAATCTACTCTACAATGGAAACAACTTGTTTCATTTTCACCCATGAGACCAGTTCACACGCAAATCTGCTAAATCTTGAGTTACGAATTAAATCCTTTACGAGCGAAAATATTTTTTAGTTTGTTTTTCCCCGTAAGTCTCTGGTTGCAGTTTACTGTTTAAGTACTTTCCAAAGCTACCTTAAACTCGGAAGAGTTAAAAGCACTTTCTTTTTTGCCAAGAAAAATAATTGCTCTCTTGTCACATGTACCTGTTCGGGAAACCTAATTTTTTTTTTTTTTTTTTTTCTTTTAGGAAGGGAGATTTTTTTTTTTTTTTTTTTCGGTAATATGACTCCCAAAAGATTCCTTTAAAATTGATTTGTATTGTTAGATATCGTCTACACTCCCATGTATTGTATCTACGAGATTGCAGACATTTTAAAACTCTGTGCCGTGTTGAAATAGAGATTACAAAAATGAAAATTTCTAATAATTATTGTATAACTGCTTAGTTTCAGTTAATTTGTATTTTATAATTAGTATAACTTTATAGCAAAGGAATAACATTAATCAAGATTTTATTTGTATTTAATTGATATGAACACAAACTTATATTTCGGACCTGAATGTCAGAGTGTCTAGCGCTCGGTGCCACAGGTTTCGGGTTCGAGCCCCAGCTTTAGTAGTGGTTCAGAATCCACTTAAAGCTGTAGATCAATGTTTCATATGACTGTAAGAGCGTCACGGAGCAAAGTCAGACTTCTACCTACAGATGTTCCATATCACAACAGAAGTTGCTCGTTTCTCTCCATTCATGGTTAGATTACTCATGTAATGTCTGTCCCGCACTGCAGGACACTACTATTACTACACCACACCACATCACTGTGCCTAGAGTTGAGTTGCCCCTTTACAGTTTGGGAATGATGTGGGTGAGAAGAAGTCTGATTCGGCTCTGTGACGCTGAACAGTCATATGAGACCGGGACCTACTGCTCAAAGCGGATGCCGAACCACCACAAACATCCATGGCACCGCGAACCCAATACCTGTGGTAAGGAGAGCTAGAGCGCTAGTCACTCGGCCATCAGGCCCCAATTGCTGACCTGTTAAAATTTGTTTTTTCCAAAGTTCATTTCGCATAGGAAAGCAAATATGGTATTAAATTCTTAATTTTAATTTCAAGATATTTCTAATTAAATTTTAATTAAGTTTCACTTTCGGAGTTAGTTATAACAAAGTGTTTGTTCTCTGTTTCTCTCATATAATAATCGACCAAATCGTTTCACACAATAATGTTTCATTCAAGTGTTATTCTTTTTAGTTTGGTACAATATTATCTCTCTCTGGTCACTTAATTAAAGGAACGATTTTCTATATTAATAAATTAAATTTATTAATTGGTTTTTTAACAATTTCATAAAAAAATACATTAGCATACGTTGGAAAAAAAAGAGATTTAAATTCGCATTGCAATTAGTAGTATTTTCAGAGATTAAACTAATTAAGAAGGAACAGTTTTAAAACGCTACTTCAGAGAAATCATTTAATTAAAAAGAATCTACTCTACAATGGAAACAACTTGTTTCATTTTCACCCATGAGACCAGTTCACACGCAAATCTGTTAAATCTTGAGTTACGAATTAAATCCTTTACGAGCGAAAATATTTCTCATTTTTTTTCCCCGTAAGTCTCTGGTTGCAGTTTACTATTTAAGTACTTTTCAAAGCAACCTTAAACTCAGAAGAGATAAAAGCACTTTCTTTTTTTCCGAGAGAAATAATTGCTCTCTTGTCACATGTACCTGCTCGGGAACCTAATTTTTTTTTTTTTTTTTCGGGGATTTTTTTTTTTTTTGATAATATGACTCCCAAAAGAACCCTTTCAAATTGATTTGTATTGTTAGATACCATCTACACTTCTATGCACGGTATCTATTAAATTGTTCTTAAGATTGCAGGCATTTTAAAACTATGTTCCATGTTGAAATAGAGATTGTAAAAGAGAAAATTGTTAATAAATATTGAATAATTCCTTATTTTCAGATAATTGGCATTCTATAATTATTTAATTAATATAAATATAATCTCTTATTTTAGAAGTAGATTCTACAACTACTACAATACACCACATTACTGTGCTTAGTTGTCTCTATACAGTTAGGGAATGATGTGGGTGTGAAGTTTGACTGGCCTCTGAACAACGCTCTACGATCATAGGATAGCCGGATCTACGGTTTTAAGCAGATTCCGAACCGAACAAACATCCATGGCCCATCCGAGATTTGAACCCGAAGACTGTGGTACGGAGTGTCGGAGCGTTTGCCACTCGGCCATCAGGCCCAATTGTTGACTTATTAAAATGTGTTTTTTCCAATGTTCTTTTCGTATACAACGACCAAATATGATATTTTCTTAATTATAATTTTAAAACTTTTAATTAAGTTTAACTTTTGGAATCAGTTATAAGAAAGTATTTGTTCTCTCTTTCTTTCATATAATAGTCGACCAACTCGCTTTACACAACAATGTTTCATTCAAGTATTATTGTCTTTACTCTGGTGCAATATTATCTCTCTAATTACTTAATTAAAGGAACGACTTTCTGTATTAATAAATTAATATTATTTTGTTTTTTAACAATTTCATAAACACAACATTAACATACATTTTGAAAAAAAAGATTTAAATTCGCATTCTAATTAGTTTGAGATGAAGTATTTTCAGAGATTAAACTAATTAAGAACGAACAGTTTTAAAACGTTACTTCAGAAAAAACACATTTAATTAAAAAAATCTACTCTACAATGGAAACAACTTGTTTCATTTTCACCCATGAGACCGGTTCACACGCAAATCTGTTAAATCTTGAGTTACGAATTAAATTCTTTACGAGCCAAAATATTTCTCGATTTTTTTCCCTGTAAGTTTCTGGTTGCAGTTTACTATTTAAGTACTTTTCAAAGCAACCTTAAACTCAGAAGAGATAAAAGCACTTTCTTGTTTGCCATGAGAAATAATTGTTCTCTTGTCACATGTACCTGTTCGGGAACCTAATTTTTTTTAGGAAGGGAGATTTTTTTTGGTAATATGTCTCCCAAAAGATCCATTTAAAATTGATTCTTATAGTTAGATACAATCTACACTTCTGTATCTATTAAATTGTTCTTAAGATTGAAGGCATTTTAAAAATGAGTTCTATATTTAAATAAATATAACAAAAACCAAAATTTCTAATAAATATTGAATAATTGCTTAGTTTCAGTTAATTGGTATTCTATAATTATTTATAGCAAATGAATAATTTTAATCAAGATTTTATTTCCATCTAATTAATATAAACACAAACACACATCTTAGAAGTAGAGTCACAAATGTCATGCAGCCGTTTCTTTTCTAACTCCTCCTCAGCCTCATATTCACCATAATAGCCAAAACTAATGACGCTTTTTCACTTCGCGGCCTGACAGTCAATTGTCTAGTACTGTGCCTTTTGCTACTCGTATCACTGGCTTCAGATACACAGAATGGCACAGAAGATGAGAAGAAAAGAGAAGGCTACAGATGGCACAGAAGATTGTGGATTATCTCTTGGGAAAGTGCTATAAAGCGTTGATCTCCTGCACCACACAGAAGTTTGTTGATTATCTCTTGGGAAAGGGCTATAAAGAGTTGATCTCCTGAACCACACAGAAGTTTGTTGATTATCTATTGGGAAAGGGCTATAAAGAGTTGATCTCATGCACCAAACAGAAGTTTGTTGATTATTTCTCGGGAAAGTGCTGTAAAGGGTTGATCTCCTGCACCACACAGAAGTTTGTTGATTATCTCTTGGGAAAGGGCTATAAAGAGTTGATCTAATGTACCACACATAAATGTGTTGATTATCTCTTGCGAAAGTGCTGTAAAGATTTTATCTCCTGCACCACACAGAAGTTTGTTGATTATTTCTTGGGAAAGTGCTATAAAGAGTTGATATCCTGCACCACACAGAAGTTTGTTGATTATTTCTTGGGAAAGTGCTATAAAGAGTTGATCTCCTGCACCACACAGAAGTTTGTTGATTATCTCTTGGGAAAGGGCTATAAAGAGTTGATCTCCTGCACCAAACAGAAGTTTGTTGATTATCTCTTGGGAAAGGGCTATAAAGGGTTGATCTCCTGCACCACACAGAACTTTGTTGATTATCTCTTGGGAAAGTGCTGTAAAGAGTTGATCTCCTGTACACGCAGAAGTTTGTTGATTATCTATTGGGGAAGTTCTGTAAAGAGGTGATCTCCTGCACCACACAGAAGTTTGTTGATTATCTCTTGGTAAAGGGCTATAAAGAGTTGATCTAATGTACCACACATAAATGTGTTGATTATCTCTTGGGAAAGTGCTGTAAAGAGTTGATCTCATGTACCCCACAAATTTTTGTTGATTTTTTCTTGGGGAATTGCTAAAAAGAGTTCATCTCCTGGCGATCTGATGGACAATTGGCTAGTGATCTGGCCCTCTGTGATCTGGACAAGATTGAAATTTGAACCATGGTGTGGCATGGATGTTTGTTAATGGTTCGGAATCCCCGTTAAATTAGCCTGAAAGCGTGCACAAAAAGGACCGTTCAGGAACAAACCAAATATCCTTTTTCTCATCAGGCCTCTACCTAAAGCTGTCGCTATATATTTACAAATATTTTATATGTTTCAAGATACAATTATTAAAAAATGTAATATATGTCATGTACTATAATATTTTTTAGATGTAAATTGTATATAGTGCATGTGTGTGAAAAATCCTCCCTTCTAATGGAATGCTGGGCAGCAGAAAAAATCAGAGAAGTACCGTTTCCTGTTATCATTATCTCCTGACCACACATGGTTGCCTGACCACATACCAAAAATAATGTACGTGCTGCTTCCCTTTAATCTTTTAATTGACGGCTTTTCGATTGTCGAAATGCAGGTGGTGTGAGAAGGCATTGCAGCTGGGAGAGGATGTTTGGAAGCTTATTTATTGTTCGGGGAAAATTGCCGCAAGGAAGTAAGCTGTTTGTGTGACTGTGAAGTGCTAATCAGTGTTTATCTAGATATTTCTGAGGCGTCCTGTGTCATAAAAGTAATATAAAAAAATTTTAAATATTCAATTCCTACTTTTTTTTTTTCCTCTGTTGCAGAAAGTCCTTTACAAATAATTTTCATTCATTTTTTTAAGTTTATCTGGTGCCATCTATTGGCACCAGATAAACTTAAATCTAAAAAAAAAACTAATCTTAAATCTAAAAAAAAAAAACTAAAATTAATTAATTAAATTTAATTACTGAATTAATATTTTAAAAAACTATATTAACATCCAGTGTCCTCCACTACAAGTTCAGGAAAAAACTGTATTTGAACTTGAGTGGACGAATAAAAAGTATTTTATTAACGAATGAAAGTCTGAACAAGATATATAAAGGGAGAATGTGAGCTAATAGAAGGAATTGAAAAAAAAAAACGATCCAAAAAGACTAGCTGCCCTGTTTAGGTGTCACCAATGGAAAATCATATAGGGTCTTGGCAGGATTGTGAAGTCAAATTTCAGTTAATAATAAAAAAGTGCTTGAAATCTGATGGTAAGACAACAAGGTCATGGTGGAATCAAAAGAAAGAGAGAGAGAGTGAGAGACGAAAAGAACAATGGAGCTCATAACCATTCTACAATTTATACGCCAACGGCCATACCATGCTGAATATACCGGTTCTCGTTAGATCACCGAATTCAAGCATCATTGGGCGCGGCCAGTACTTGGGTGGGTGACCACCTGGGAACACAGCGTGCCGTTGGCATTCACAAATTTGGGACCTGAATGGCCGAGTGTCTGGCGCTCGGTGCCACAGGTTTCGGGTTGGAATCCCGGCGGTGCCATGGATGTTTGTAGTGGTTCGGAATCCACTTTAAGCCGTAGGTCCCGGTCTCCCATGACTGTAAGAGCATCACGGAGCCAAAGTCAGACTTCTACCTACGGGTGCTCCATTACAACAGAAGCTGCTTCCTCCCCTTCAATCATGAGTACGTATGGGCTCTTGGGCTTGGCCAGCCAAGTGGGATAAGAAACAACAAACACAATTTATACACAGAAGAGACGAGTGAGTATCAGAGACAGAGAATCCGAATAGACGACAAAAAACCAAGTTATTTCTGTTAGCAGGATCCAAGTCAAAGACACATCTAGCAATGCGCTTCGATAACATTGAGTAGATTGATATTCTGAATATAATAAAACTTTTATGTTACGAACGCTACGCTGTATTTTTTTTTTTTTTTCATTAATATATATTTGGGGCACAGTAGTAGAGATGGAGATTATTTGTAGTGAAGTAGTTAGGCCTGAAATTTGAAAGAAATTTTAAAGCAAATGCGATCACCTGTAGATTGAAATTATCTGAATAAGAATTTTCTCTTCCCATTCATCTCTCAGACAAAATAAATAAAATGGTACAGAAAATAAGGCTAGAACAATACCATAGATCGTATACAAGGCAAGGATGGAAACAATGTACTAAGTATTAATACATTGTTTATAATATTAATGGAATTATAATTATCGTCTGTTAGTTTTAACTTAGAACAATTTGATTGAAAAATATTCCAATCCTTTATCTGCTTGTCAACATTTTCGCTCTTATGTGGATAAGTTTGTACGGGTTTATTTATTTTTATTTTATTTCATTTGTTTATTTATTATTATTATTATTATTATTTTTCATTTCGGTTTCTATAAGTTATATATATAACAGATGGGCTGACACATAGATGGCAATGCTAGTATTAAATCATATAATTTTTAGTTAGCCCTAACCTTCAAAAGACACGTGTATAAATTTGACAGCTGTTGCACTATTAGTATGTGAGTTATAGCATTTTTAGTGAAGTTATAGCATTTTCAGTATTCATCACATGCAGTCCACTCGACTGACTGTCGATTGTACTCCGGTGTGAAATGATGGAGCCATATTTCATCCATTGTCACATATCGACGCAAAAATTCGGGTTTATTACGATTGAACAGCTCCAAACACTGCTTAGAATCATCAATTCGTTGTTGTTTTTATTCGATTGTGAGCTCGCGTGGCACCCACTTTGAACAGAGCTTTCGCATATCCAAATATTCATTCACGATATGTCCAACACGTTTCTTTGATATCTTTAGGGTCTCATCTATCTCAATCACCTTCGCTTTACGATTATCAGAAACTATTTTGTGGACTTGATGTTATCGTCGGTAACAGCCTCTTTGAGGTGTCCACTGCGTGCATCGTCCTCGGTGCTCATTTCGCCTCGTTTAAATTTAGCAAACCACTTCTCTACGGTTCATTTTCCTGGGGCAAAGTCCGAATAATGTTTATCAAGCCATAGGCATAACATTGAAATTGAATATGACAAACTGCTTTATATGTATTTTGATCCTGTTATATGTCACCTAAAATTTTTTCAAAAGTAAAAAATATATTGTTAACAAAACAACAAGTCCTTTGTTTTTCTTTGTTTTTTGATGTTGATGTGAAGCAAAGTTTTGACGAGACATGCGCAGACCGCGACCTGCCATACAAAAAATGAGTTTGATTTTTTTTTTTTTTTTTTTAATTAAGCAATAAATCTTATTTTACTGAATGGAAGAAGGTATAATGTAATAAAAAAGATAATAAATGTTAAACAAATACGTTAACATTAAAAAGTATTTATTAGTATTTAAATAGTAACTAAATACTTTTTAATGTTTGCTCATTTAAAGTACAGCTACACTTAAAATGTTTGGTCAATAACACGTTAGATTGAATGCAGGGTATCACGTAAAAAAAATCCTTAATAAAACCAAAAAATTCTTAAAACAAAAATATAAATACAAATATATATCTTAAATACAAATATATAAAATTTGGATTTATTCCATTTATAATTTTATATATTCTACTCATAATTGGTAAATTCTTATGTACTATATTTTCTTAATGAAATTGGATTTATACTGTACTCAATCTACTCAATACATACACACTCAACATACTTAATAATACATAATACTTTGATAATTAATAATGCATAATACTGTAATAATTAATTACATACTTAATACTGTATTAATAATACGATAATTGCTTTTAGTTTGCTCACTTCGTACTAATAACTTTTTCTGAAACATCGCATTAATTTTCTGGAAGATCTATTTTCATAGTTAAATTTTAGATTAAAGTTACATGTGAAATTATCATTAAAAAACTATTAAAAAAGAACAATTATAAATATTTTCTTTAAAATTTCCCTTTCTCCAAATTCATCCGTAAAATATATTTTTTAAAAATTTATATTTCCACGCAGTCAAATTAAAATATTTCATTTTTAGTAATTTGAGTAATCACAAATTAATAATAAACATAAATCGATTATCGTAATTTTTAAGTCAATAAAGTTTTAATAATATCCATTTAAAGTATGGTCATTACTAGTACTGTTATTCGTTTAATATTTTGATTAAAAAAGTTTAGTCTTTTATCATAATTTTATTCCAACAATACTGATTAATCATTCCTAATTGTTATTTTTTAAGAGTCATGAAAATCTTTGCCTTTAATCAATAGATGGCGCCACGGGGATTTATTCCACATCATTACTATTTCTTAATTCGGAGTATTTTACGTTTGAATCCTAAATTATTTAATTTGAAACAAAAGAGCATTTTTTTTTAATGTTAGCTTTTTTTTGTTCATAATAGCAAAACTAATTAGATATATGTGTAAATATTGTAACTGTAATATTTTTTTGTATAATTTTTGGCTCATTTTAGTAATATATTTAAATTGTAAATAAAATTAATAAAATTCTTTTAATTCTTTTTAGCTAAGAAAATCATTAAAATTGAATATGTTTCCTATACATTCAGTTTTATTGTATGCTTTTAATGAAATCAAGGAATGAAGTAAAATAAAATATAATTATTTTTGTGTGTGTTATAGTAAATTTATTTTAATATTTCATGATAACAATATTTCATCTAACTAATAAGTGACTGAAAATTTTCTTGATATTTATTTAATAATATATCACAACATTTAATTGTGAATTTTTCAGAATGTGATAAATGTAATATATATTAATATATATATATATATACAAGGAAAAAAAATTTCAAATTACGTAATGATGAATTGCAATAAAAAAAAATTCTACAATTCGCTCAATGAAAAAAATTAAATTAAGGAAAGATTACTGAAGAAAATCATTAAAAATTAAGGAAACTATTTTAGATTAATGAAGAAAATATTAAAAGTTAATGAAAACTATTTTAGATTAATGAAAAAAAAAATTTAAGTTAAAAAAATACCCATTATTTACAAAAAAAAAAAAAAAAAATATCAATATTCACATCTAATTTGCTGTTTTACAAATATTCTCACTAACTCACGCTATTTCATAAATCGTGTCATATTAAGATCAAGGAATATTTCTGATAAAAATTTTGATAAACTATAAAAAAATATTTATATTTTATAAGTAATTTCAGAATATTTCTGATAAAAATTTTGATAAACTATAAAAAAAATATTTTGATTTTGTTAGTAATTTTAGAATATTTATGATAAATATTTTAAACAGCGAATCAGAATTTCTTCATAAGACTGAGAAATAGCAGAAAAAGGAGTTGGAAACTAAGTATTTGGTTATAATAATTAATTAAATGGTAGTACAAATTGAACATTACACCATAGGAATCATTTAACCTCAGTCGACGAGCCCTCGATATATGGGTTATATTCTGCCACGGACTATATTAATAGGAATCTTTTATCGTGTCATCCACAACCAATAAGTTTATACACTAACTTAATCTGAAACACTTAAAAGATAATTTTAGATAATAATAGATTAAGAAATAAAAGATAATAATAGATTTATGATAATAATTAATGCATCACTTGTATATACCTTTGATTCCACAAACTATTAATTGTATTAAGTAAATGTTTTATTTAAAATCTTCCTCATAAGACTTGCGATGCGAATTTTTTTAAATTTGAGACAAACATAATTTTTTTTTATTTCTCGATTTTATTTAATAATTCCACTTTCAGTAATTAATTCATTACCGTAAGTAACGACCTGAAAATTATCATATTTCAATGCATACAAATAAATAAATATCTTGTTTTCTACTTAATTCCATGACTAGATGAAACTTCCTTCATTAAGTTGCATTTGTTTTTAACCAAATCCCTCATTAAATTCAACTTCGTCATCCATAAGTTGTTTTTGAATTGTTATCTGGGAGTGTTTATTTGTAATTCATTACCATAAGTTACGACGTGAAAATATCCTGTTTCAATGAATACAACAAAATAAATAACTTAATTCCATGACTGAAGAAAACTTTCTGCTTAAGCTACATTTTTCTTAACCAAATCTGTCATTAAATTCAACTTCATCATCAAGATGTTTTGGAGAATAGGAGTGCTTATTTCGGACATGTTCTTAATTATCGGGTTACTCGTAGAAAAAAAGGGATGTTTTGCGAAATCATATTAATCTATCAAAGCTTCCAGACTGAATTTGTTTGCAGTTTCGTCAAAGAACATGATTACAATGACTTAATCAACAAAACTGGCTTACACAACTTCTACTGACGGATGGTAAATTAAGGATTTACGAAACTACCTAAAAGTCATTAATGACTTCAGACGAAATATTAAAAGAGCACAATTAACTTTCATTATTTTTCCTGTTGTACTTACTTTTATATCTTAAGGGACGATGGCGACATGTTTTTCTCATTTTGCCATTATAATGATCCAATTTTTTTTTCATTACTTTATTCTGCATGCTTTTATACATTTCAAACCATTCGCTGATACCTTCAAACAATCCACCTGATATTTTATTGATAAATAAATACTAATAATAAAATTATGATAAATAATTCTAAAACAATTCGCTTTATATTTTAAAAACAAATATAATAAATTATGGGATTTTAAAAAAAAGTGGTCATGTTGGCCTTTGACATTTTTTTTTTTCTTACGTTACATTTCACCTACGTGTGTTAAAGGAAAGGCATCGTCTACTGAAAGGACTTTCATGGGTACAGCTATCTGACATTTGCTTGTAGTATAGAAGAAAAATTGGAGAAACCTTAAGGACAGTCTGACTACTTATTGCGAAAATCTTACAAAAGCAATCTTAATCACCACTGTGCTTCCTCATTTCCGAAAGCATTGCCTGCAATAGACGCCGCCAACAATTTGATATGAGACGATTCAAATAATGTCACAATCTCCACCGAGTCTCGTCAACTTTGAAAGCATTGTATGCAACAGACACCATCAATGATTTGAATTTGAGACTTCTTCCAAACTGGCTGCACACATTAATATTGGGGTACGATTTGGGCTATTTTCATATTAACATAGAAAAACAGTGTAGTGCGCAGATTGATATGCGAGATTGTAACTGAATATGGTTGGGTAGAGATACTTGAGACACAGATATGAAAATTCAAAGCTTCATTTACATACACACATACAAAGAATATTTAACCCATTTAAAGACATATAATTATAGATTCTTGGAAGGATTCCACTTCCAAGCCGAAATCCCGAAACCTGGATACGCGTAGGGTGCGCGAAATATACTTCCTCTCGAAGGGAGAGTCTATAGTTAAAACATATTTATCAACCCAGAATAAGATTATAGAACTTTGTAATAGAAAATTTATGACATTCATTGTAAATATATAATATTTGTTTTTACACAGAAGAGGTAAGCTGAATTTTTAACAAAATATTGCATCGAATAATTGTTGTTTTTAATTTTCAAGTGCCATAAACTTTGTGCAGAAACTATTCACCATTAGATAGCAGATTCTGCGTTGAGGGGGTCTACCACAGAGGCTTCTGAAGCCAACATTCTACGGTTGCAAATTGGAACATTGACCCTCAAATTCTCGCCCCTTGGCACTAAATTCCACTAAAATAATCCTATTTACGGATTCATCGCTCCTGTCATCTTTTAGTTCTAGCTTCGCTTTTCGGCTTGCAAATTGAGCTCAATCAGTTCGGAAACTCATAACCAAGTCATTCGTCCAATGCATTACGATGGGTTTTCACCGGATACTAAAATATCGCGTCGTGGAACGAGAACCAATAGAAAATGGGAAGGTTATCAATCTCTCGATTGTCTGTCATTCTAGGTTGCTGGACCCCAGTATCCGGTGCTAACCTATCTTAAGTACAGGAAATATTTTTGTTATCAATTGATTTCCTATTGCTCTTTTCTATAATCGTTCAAAATCAGGTGACTAAATAGAAATATTTAATTTACAGCATGTCCTAAAAAAAGGTTTTAAATATTTACTATAAACAATGGTTTTTCCTTGAAAGATGACCAAAGAAGATACTTGTAGTTACCTGAATTTAGATACCTGAATATTAAAAGACACATAATATTCACGTTATCTTTCACTCGATTTCTAAAATTAAGTTTCACTACGTGATAAGAAAAAAAAAATTCTTGAATAATTCTTATTTATAGTTGTATTTCTTTATTGAGTCCATTCATAAAAGTATCTTAACCTTTTATGATTTCTTGTTCATCAGAAACTCCACAAACGCAAAGTATTACCTTTATTTAGTAAAGAACAGGCATAATCTTTTTTTTCTTTTTAAAAAGAGTGTAAATTCTAATACTAAGAATAATATAAATAACACAGAACTCTTTACTTTAGCATTTTTAATATTCAATTAAAGTGGATTTTTCGTCAATCTACAGCATTATATAATCTGATTTACGTTCAATATACAACATTGTTAATAATCTGATTTATGTGCAATCTACAATATTATCTCAATCTTTTTTTTTTTTTTAAATATTATTATTATTATTTCCAATGCCAAGGCAGGTACAATTAGAATAAAAATAATAATAATAACAAGGAAAAAAATACAAAAGAATAAACGTCCAAAAAATGCAAAGATGACCAAAGTCATTGCCTTAAGAGTTCTCTTGCACGCCAATAAAGCGCTGTCTCCGAGTCGCCGTCAAGTACCGCACATCGTTGGAGGTGGTCTCTGTTCATTGGGTCTGTTGAACCACTTAGGGGGCAGCCAGGATTCGAAAATATTTTAATGCGATGGAGATGTTCTGCTAGACAGTCATGGCCAGTCAGAAGTCGGAACTGGGCGACATCATGCCGTCGCGGATTGCTGGGTATTGCTAAAAGATCTTCAACTCTCCAACGCTTTGACTTGATCTCATCATGAATTTATCTCAATCTGCAATCAATAACTATTATTATTTATATAAGGTTATTTTTTAAGGTGTATCCTTTTTTTTCTCCTCGTACAAGTTACAAAAACAATAAAACAGATAAAAGTCACAGGAGCACATGAGTTCCTCGAGTTTGTCTCATTCAAAAACATTGTTTACAAATATTTTATTCATTTTAAAAATATGTTAATCATATAATATTGGTATTATCAATTTTAAAGATTTTGCTTTTAAAAATAATAATTGAATTTCGCCCAAATAAAAACTAAATAAAATCTAATTTCCAAAGGTAGGACACATTATTTTTATAACTTCTATTTAATAGAAGCAATATTAATTTTGCACATTAATTTAGATTTTTAATAAATAAACATTTAAGAAATTTAATTTTAAATCGCTTCTTAAAATTTATTAGATCAGACAACGATTTAAAAATTATAATTCAGGAATTATTCTATGCCAAGAAAATAATTTACTAGATTTACCGTAGGTAAAAATCTAGAATCTTGTGCGGTTTATGTAAAATGCATCGTCATGCTGCAAAATCGCCAAGTAAACAAAGAAAATGGCTTCCGCAGTTAGTTTTTAAGGTAAAGCGATAATACGCCAAAATCCATCGCCAAAAATCGCTGATATGCCAACATTGTTTTGCCAAATTGTTATTATGTTTACTTTTATTCTTAAATTGTTTTTATCACTGTGGAAAGACGTATAGATAATTTGTTTAAACGTAAGTTTTATTATTATTATGCGAAAAATTATTGCTAAATGATGTGGATTTTTTTAACCGCCAAAATATATCGTTATAACACCTAAATTAATGGCTATTACACTGAAATTATTCACTAATACGTCAAAATGTATTGCTATTACGCACTAAGACATTCATACTTTTTAAAAAAAAATCCATTTACTGTACAATACTTAAGCACTGCATTCACACCCAATTTGTCTAATTCATTAAAAAGGAGCATCCAGAGGCGCTTTCATCCAGTCTTCTGGCTTATAATAAGATACACCTTTCCACTCACATGCCATTCATACCCATCCTTGCATAGCCATATCAAATCAATGAAGAAAATGTAAACAACAGCAGAAAACGACAGAAAATTTTAAGACGTTCCAACGTCGTTTTTCGTCCGTGACATAACGTTCTAAAAGTAAAAAGTAACAATTTTCTGCTCGAATAAAATAACGGTTGCCACAAAACCTTAACTGTATCAATAGCTTTAAAAAGAAAGTAATTATTTGATAATCAAGTACGAAATATTAATAAAGTGAAAAATGTTTTTTTACTTCGTATCTTCATGAGTGGCAACATCATAACAATTATCAATAACAACGGTGCCATCTGCACACTTGTTACTAGATCATACTTGGCGAGAAACGAATCGTACTAATATCGTAATGTACATAAGAAATGAAAGTAAAGTAAAGAACGAATCTATACGAAGGAAAGCAATCTTTACCCACTAGAGTTTTTAATTAATTATTATTAATTAATACTAGTTAATTCCTTTTTAATTAATAGTAATTAATCCACTAGTTGATTAATATTAATTAATTCATTAGTTAATTAATAATTGATTCAATAATTAATACTTACTTGAGGTAGATTAATGCAAAATTAGTATACAAAAAAATTTGAACAATCTTTGAACTGATCAACTGTGCAAATGACCCATCGGCTTTCTTGGCGGTCGCCAATTGGCTGACATCTGAAACGAAAGAATCAATGGTTTCAAGAGTGCCGACTGAGTCAGGTGTACAAGTTTCTAAATTTCAACCTTATACTGATATCTTGGCAAAATCAATCAGATGGCTTCGCACTTATGTTGTGGAAAATAATGTAATACATGTTATTGAAAATAATGTAATAAAAACGAGTGATTTAGATATATTGAGAGTTCTGTACTTTAGGGGGTTTTTTGGCGCTTGTTTATTTTGCGATTTTTTTTTTCCTGCAGTTGTCACCAAGTCCCTTCCTTAGCAAACAAAATGTGCTGTGGCCGTATTTTTTTTAACTATCATTTGATGCTTTTGACTATTAAATTTGATGCTTTTGACAAAATCGAAACACAATAGTACAGAAAACCCAATATATTTACGAAAAGAAATGTTTGAATTACACAGTTATTAACATGACTTTGAAAATCGCCAAATTTGTCGTATTTAAGCATAAATAAATTTCACCTAATTTTGGATTATATAGAGAGATTATATTTCAAGAGTCTTTATATATTCTCCCAGAAAAAAAAAGACTCTTGTGCCAGCATGGGGTTAAACTGTATTTCAAACCATCGTGCATATTATATAGAGGGATGTTAAAAACTAGAACGACACTGAAAAATAAAGTTCTATTGAAAAGTCATAATTCATCCCTTATCAATGCCTATGCAAGATATTAAATTAATCAAAAAATTGAAAGTATTTTAAAAATTAGCACAATAATAACAATAATTTCCGATGGATATGCAATTCGGAAAAAAACGAATATTGAAATATTTTCCAATGATGTTATTGTTTTCGAATGCCATGCACAATGACGTAAGTCATTTGCGTTAAACCGGCAGATATTTAGAAGATTCAACTAAGATGCATGAAGAGCGTCTTAAACCGGCATCATTGCACTAGCATTACGTCATCAATAATGTTATTGTTTTCGAATGCCATGCACAATGACGTAAGCCATTCGCGTTAAACCGGCAGATATTTAGAAGATTCAACTAAGATGCATGAAGAGTGTCTAAATCATTGCACTAGCATTACGTCATCAATAATGTTATTGTTTTCGAATGCCATGCACAATGACGTAAGCCATTCGCGTTAAACCGGCAGATATTTAGAAGATTCAACTAAGATGCATGAAGAGCGTCTAAATCATTGCACTAGCATTACGTCATCAATAATGTTATTGTTTTCGAATGCCATGCACAATGACGTAAGCCATTCGCGTTAAACCGGCAGATATTTAGAAGATTCAACTGAGATGCATGAAGAGCGTCTAAATCATTGCACTAGCATTACGTCATCATAATTTTAACATCAGACCCATTCCCCGTATCCAAGAGAAGGACATTTTATATTGCAGATTTATAGTCCCTTTTTTCCGGCATTGAAATGAAATCGTTCAGTTTGGGGGGATTCGGCACTTTAGGGACTTTGCGGAAACCTCAAGGGAAAAAAAATCGCCAAATGAACAAGCCGAAATCTAAAGTCCAACTCGGCATCTCTGGTTAAGTTTTCAATCAAGAACACTTGATCCAAATGTTTGGTCCCAAAGCGCTCGGTTAACCAAGTCGATTCTTCTCTAATTACTAAAAAAATTATAAATGGACAAACTACATTTCGAGTTCTTGACCAAAGCGATTTCACTGTTTTTAATTTGATGTATAATCAAAAACAAAAGAGAGAGAGTTAATATATTAAAACTGGAATATCATTGTTTGATAATGATATATCATTATTTTGGATTTAATTTTCCTATTACAGAATTAAATTTATCCTTAAATTTTCATTTTTTCTCTTAACTCTAGGTCCTTATCAGCAATAAAAATTCCTCACCAATATCAATTTAAATTTTTTTTCTGTAACAGTTGTAACTTAACCCTTCCTAAATGCCTTTATCATCACTCACATTCGAAGACGACAATTATGCGGAGGGTGTTATGAGAACATTAAACAATATGAGAATACTTGGCGTTGGTTGCGACGCCGTACTCAGTACCGAAGACGGGGGAATGTTTCGTGTCCACAGATCCATCATGTCCAGGTGCAGCACTTACTTCAGGACAGTTTTCACAACATCCCTGGTGGACATCAACTGTGGAGATGGCCCTCAAGTGAGGACATTCATCGTCATCCCTAATGTGTCTTCTGCCATGTTAGAAGTCATCATCCAGTATGCTTACAGTGGTGTGACCTTAGTTTCTGAAGACAATGTCCAAACATTGCTGCCTGCTGCTGACCAGTTTAACGTACAGGGTATCGTTAAAGTGTGTACCGATTTCCTTGTTAACAAGATGGAACCTTCGAATTGTTTGGGAATATGGAGATTTGGAAAGGAGTACTTTCTGTTTGATTTGGAAAAGGAGAGTTTCGAGTAAGTATATATGAGTTTAATTTTTCTGTATATTTCTTTAAACATTTTCTCTATGTCTCTATGGAGTATTCTTAATGTTCAGTATGGACTAAGATTTAGCTATGTACTTTTCCTTTAAAAGAAATACAAATACTGGAAGACTTCTAACTTGAAGCAAAACATATTAAATCAATTTATTCTCGGTATTAAAGAACAAATAACAATAAAAAAAACTCCAGTTACTGATAATGTCAATTGTAATGTTTTAGATAATAGTCATAGGAAAAAGCAGAACTATAAACAATATTAGACCAAAAAGTATTCATGAATATTAAAGTTTATTACAAAATAATCCAAATAAAGAAACATTTAATCTCAATTACAAAATACCCCCTTTTTTCCAATTTTTGGTATTTCTTTCATTATGTGTTATCATCATCATCGGCGCAACAGCTCCATCGTGGACCAAGGCCGTTTGCTCGCTGGCAGATTTCTAGACATTATATGTTTTTTGTTTTTACGGGATAGGGTTGATAGCCCTACACCTAACACTCTACAGGCAAATGAGATTGGGACCTACGGTTTAAAAAAGATTCCGAATCATTACAAACATCCATGGCCTCACCGAGACTCTAACCCAAAGCGTTGGTCACTCGGCCATCATTTCCCAATTATGCATTAACAAATGTTAATTTAATTAAAAAAAATTCCATAATTGCGTATAATCTATTAATGTCAACTTTCCACCCGTTTATCATTTTTCATTAAATAATGAGAAACTACACCAAACCGAATGTTCATGTGCCACAGAAATTGCTATCGATGATAGTTCTTGAGTATGCTTAGAAGAGGAAAGAAAAGATAAAATGGAAAGATACTTCATGGAAAAAGTTAATTTCTAAAAATTGTAACTAACATTTGTGGTTGAACTGCATCCGTTTCGTAATTCTTAGCTAGAAAACATTTTTAATACTTGTTCATATTTCTGCAAAACGGAAGCAAGGTAAGATTATCTATTACTTTCAAATTCAATTTTCCAGATACATCCTTGAGCATTTCCCTGAAATAGCAACGAAAAGCACGGAATTTCTGGAACTCTCTGCACCCAATCTTGATATTTTTTTAAAAGAAGACTCATTGAATGTCGACAAAGAAATAGACGTCTGGAATGCTGTTAAACGTTGGGTACAGCATAACCAAATCACGCGACTCCCCTACCTCCCTGACCTATTATCCAGCATTCGTCTCGCTGTTCTGCCTTTAAATGATTTCCAGTGCCTTATCAAGGACCCAATGATAAACAAGTGCATCCAGTGCAAGCCGTATGTTGCCCAAGTAGCCAGATTCTTCCTCAGAGACCTCTCCTTCACTTTGAATTCGGCGGGCAAGCTGAAGCAAGAGACGTTCTTCATACCGAGGCTTCCCCGCAGTCTCATAGTCTGTATTGGAGGGTGGAATCAGACGGGCCTGACGAACCCGTTTGAAGCTTATGATTGTCGAGCAGATACTTGGAGGAAGGTAAGTGATTTTTTTCCCCTGACCTTGGATATACCTGCTGTATTGTATGTTGGATTTCCGATTGCCTAGCTTTTCAAATCTAACAGAAAATTCTCCTTTCCAAATCTACATATTGCTAAATAGTCCATGGTTTCATCTTGCTAACAAAGAAATAAAATGGCTTGATTCGAAAGCTCATAAGTGCGAACAAATTGAATCTTGTTGTTTGTTGTTGTTGTTTCTTATCCCACTTGGCTGGCCAAACCCACGAGTCCATACGTGCTCATGATTGAAGGGGAAGGAAGCAGCTTCTGTAGTGATGGAGCACCCGTAGGTAGAAGCCTGACTTTTGCTCCGTGACGCTCTTACAGTCATATGAGACCGGGACCTACGGCTTAAAGTGGATTCCGAACCACTACAAACATCCATGGCACCGCCGGGATTCGAACCCGAAACCTGTGGCACTGAACTCCAGAATGCTAGACACTCGGCCATTCAGGTTCCAAATTTGCCAACGGTTCCCAGGTGGTCACCCACCCAAGTACTGACCGCGCCCAATGATGCTTGACTTCGGTGATCTAACGAGAACCGGTATATTCAGCATGGTACGGCCGTTGGGCATAATCCAGGATAAGTTGGGCTAATCTTACTGGGCATAATCCAGGATAAGTTGTAAGTCTGTACACTGGAAAATTTTCCTCTTTTTGCACAAATGGAGAGTGCGAATCCTCTCCTCTCTTCGCATTAAATACCATCCTTGGAAGTAATCATTGTTATTTCAGTAACAATGATTGAGTAAGTTTTAAATTGTGGAAACACTTGCCATAGTCTGTTTTAAAGGGGGCGGGTAGATAGCACAACTGATTTGACGAATTCGTTCGAAGCTTATGATTGTCGAGCAGATACTTGGAGTAAGGTAAATGATTTTTATCTAATCCAGGTTAGGCCTGATGCATAATGCGTTGTATTATCGATCAAAAATAGCTTGTAAAACTGACAAGTTGAAATTTATTGTATTTATTCGAAGACTGACTACGTACATCTAAAAGCCCTGAATGTTTGGAAATATTTCAGAAGCTATGAAATAAATCAAATTTACGTCTTTTTAACACATCTGAAATCTCTTCTTTTCTTTTACACTTTCATCATACAGTATCTCTCATTTCCCAATCCAATCTACTTGATACGATTAGCAATTTTTCTTTACAAGTGAGAATCAATACGCATGTATCAAAATTTACTTCCGAGTATTACTAATGTTTTTTGAATCAATTCATAATTTCCGGTAATATTTAATGCTTCTAAAAATCATATAATTGAAAGAACTGAATAACTGACTGCAAACCTATTTTGACCATTGTGACAGCTTGAGTAATGTGCCATTGATCACTGATATTAAATAATTGAAGCAAATTCCCCGTTGTTCAGTTTTTAAAGGAGGAGTAATATTCTCGGCAGGATTTTCAAAAGTAATTGCTTCGCATACAAGTCTCGAATGAGAATGATATATATTTTTGTTTGAATTAAAATAAAGATTAAAGAATATTTTTTTTTTTAAATAATAAATTTAAATTATTTTTAGATCGAATTACAAGAGCCAACTGGGCCCAGAGTATACCATCAATGTGTATCACTTGGCAAATATGTATACCTAATGGGAGGCACTGGTGGTTTTAACCCCACAAATACCTGCTGTCGGTTTCATACCGAGACGATGAAATATGAAGAGGTATCACCCATGCATGAAATAAGGTAAAAAAAATTAAATCAGTAAACGTGATTTGCATAATATTGCCCATTGAATTTGTAATGAAATCATTTTGTAAAAATTATAACTTGTAATACTTAAAATTATTATAAATTAAAATAGAAGAAGTCAGCAAATTAAAATTTTATTTAGCACTTTTAATTTTGAGTGAAAAAGACAAAATTATGTTTGGGCTTAAAACGGTAGCTTCAATCCATTGACGTTTTAGTAAATTTCACGAAGGCCAGAGTTCCATATTTTCTGATTTTACTAAAATCAATCTGACCACAATTGGGTCGACGTGATGTGCATGGCCTGCACAGAAAATAACCAACAAGTTGTGAATTTGCTCTTTTTTTTTTCACTTTTGAATATCAGATTGGTCGGAATTTATTTGTCACATACTTGCATAATCTATAGTTGCTCTGCTTTCATGTTTTTTATTTTTTATTTTTTTTACAATCAAAAAGCTTATAAAAATGAACCGCCATGTCTGAGACAGTAAAACAAGCCCAAAACACTCGTGAATGGTTAAGGCAACACATGGGGGAAAGAGATATGTTGATCACAATCGACTTTCGCTGGAATCGTGTTGTTCGAAATTTTATTTTTCGATTTAGACATTGATTTCTGAAATATAAATGCCTGCCTTTTTCCTCGCATTCTAATTTATTTTTCATTTTTAAATTTTAAATTATTGCTTAACAGTGATAATCAATTATCCATTGCTTATCACTATGTGTGTGTTTGTCTATCTGAAATTTCGAATTCACTCAATTGTGCATTATATTTTTTATGGAGAATTTTATTGTAATGATGAAGAAACATTCAGCACATAAAAAGTAATATAAAAAAAAATGTTGAGTCAATTCCTACTTTTTTTTCACTCTATTGCAGAAAGTCCATTATAAATAATTTTCATTCATTTTTTTAAGTTTATGTGGCGCCATCTATTAATAGATACATACAACTTAAGTCTAAAAAAAACTAAAATTAATGAATTAAATTTAATTACAAATAAATTTGAAAAAATTATGTGTCATCCATTCATTATTGGTAATGGATGAATAAAAAGTATTTTATGAACGATTGAAAATTTAACAAGATATATATATGGGAGAGTGTGAGCTAATTTTTATGCAAAACTATTTGAGATATCCATTGTTTTATTAAATTGAATGTATTATGTATATATTAAAAGGTATTTATATTTTCAAAACTTTTTTGGTGTTGTTGTTGTTTAAAAATGCCTTATTTTATTTTTCTACGGTTGTTGTTATTTAAAAAATGTGGTGAATATGTGTCGATCTTTAACATATTGTGCTTTAACTAAAGCAGCTGAGTCCAATATATAACAGAGATTCCTTACCGTTAAAATTTTATATTTATGTCGTAAAATATATATATCTATAACTTTATATGTATATAACTAAATATATTTTACTATATAAATATAACTTTAAAATGGATGTTGTTTTCAAATGCAGAATATATTTGTTTAATTAATCTTCACAGAAATTCGAATGCTGAAATTTTCCTTCAGCTAAATACCATTTGAATGTAATTAGTTTAGATTATTTATCATTATCTGAGTCATAAATATCCAAATCATCCACTTTAGAATGTTAACAAATTATAAGAATCTGCTTACTAGGTTTCTCTCAGTGATTTCAATAGATAATAGGTTTTCAGATAATGATTCTTATTAGAAGTAATTGTTATTGATGTAAATTTAATGTCGGTAAAATGATCAAATATCAAATAATTTGTGTTCCTAACATTAAATATTGATTAATCTGTGTCATTAAATTGATATTAACTTCAAAATGGTAATAACATAATTCATCTTTATACATTTAAATGGAAAGTACGTTCTATTTAATTTATTGCTATAGTATTTTTAAGTACAAATTGTAAAATTTTGGAATTCATTTAAAAAAAAAAATGTTAAATATTATATGAATAATGTTTTAAGCATTTTCTCAGATTTTTGAAAAATGGGCCTTGAACAAAGAACTAATGCAGTTACTATTATTGAAAATTTTAATATTTTTGCGTACTTATGTGAATATATTTGCTTTTATATACTGAAAAAAAATGAAAAAAAAGACATTATAAAATTTTTCTTTTCCAGTTTATCATGAAAATGGAATTATTTCATACATTTTCATGATTAACGATACAAATACAATTTGCCTTTTTATCATCTGAAAAATGCAAAATGACGTAATACAACGACATAAATGATGAATATAATGGCATAAGTAAGTGCATCGTTAATTTTAAATTTTTAACCTACAAAAATATAAATAGTCTACATTTTTTTTCTTATACTTTTAAGAAATAAATAAAGAATAATAATTTACTTGCGATTCTGATGGTGGCTAGAGCTCTGGGTTTGGTGCCACAGGTTTCGGGTTCGCGTCCCGGCGTTGCCATAGATGTTTTTCGAGCTTTAGAATCCTCTTTAAACCGTACGTCCCGGTCTAATACGATCGTAAATATTGTGAGGGTAGTGTTACTCGCGTCCGTAGCATATCTTAAAACTACACGTGCCCTTTGAGTAGTGCTAAATGAGTAACAGGTGCAGTCCTGGCTTGTGGCATAAATGTTTACTGCCTCTGTATTGTCAAAAAAGGTTTGAAAAGATAAAAATTTTGCTTCTTTTTTTTTCTTAAACCCAAATAAAATTTGATAATCCATGAATTAAACTCTTGAGGAAATATTTTATAATGATTTTTTTTTTTATTTTTATTTGTCAATTTATAAAAGCAAATATATTTTTGGCAATTTAAATTAATTCAGAAATAAAAAAGTATTTTCTGTATTTTGTCAATTATATACATAATTTATTTTAAAATGCATAAGATGTCTACCTGAAGTTGTTTAATGTCTAACTAAAACTCCAAATGGCTGTATTTTTCCAGGTGTTTTCTGAGTGCTGTCGAATTGAATGGGAAGATTTACGTAATGGGAGGTTATGACGGAGGAGATGAACGATCAAAAACTGCTGAATGTTTTGTTCCAGAAAACAATCAGGTAACACTATTCAATCCGGTACCAATAAAAAAAGCCTGTTATATACAGGGCTACTAAATTTTAAGCTTACTTTCACAGCATCTGTTATTATACAATTTACTATCATATTCTCATTGCGATTCCTCTTTCCATGTACTACAGACTAATATATCCTATCTGGTGCCATTTTGTTATTCATCTCATGGTGTCTTTATGACTTTTTTTTAAATTTGTAAAAGTTATTAGATGTTTTAAACTCGCGAATGAAGTAGCTTTTAAATGTATGTTTTTCATATTAGTCTGCGGGAATATCATATAGATGCTGTAGTCTGCTGAATATCATATAGATGTATGCTAATAATTCATTATTATCATCATTTTCAACAGCCTATTTAGCTAACTGAAAACTCAAACTAACTAAAAATATTTTTAATTTAAAAGAGTATTAGCGTATAGAAACTAAAAATGTTTTTTTTCTCTTTGTTTTGTTTGTTTTCTTGTTTTTTTTCTCTTGTCTTGTAATTTATAATAGAATAGATAAGAATTTATTTAATAGCAGTTAATCTATCCAAACGTCATATAAATTTTGAATGAATCACTTCTAGAAATCTTATTCGTTTTCTAAGAGCTTATCATCATTATCAAATGCACTTAATGAATCAGATGTCAGCAAAGTGCTTACAGTTGAAGGACATTTAAGAGTTTCCGGATGTATTAGAAGAGATATCGAAACAAACTGGTGGCTTCCAAGAGTGTTCTTATGTGTGAAGTCGAACATAAGGTTGGGATCAAATTTTCCGCCTGGGTAATTAAACTGCATAATGGGATGTTTAATTTTCTGGTTTAAAGATGCTGGAGCTTGCGTTAAGTATTTTACAGTCAGTTTGGTCTGAGTGACATAATTTTAATAGAATTGCCCTTAAAATTTTCTGCTCATGTACTGTAAAGGCTCAAAGTGTACTCTGATGGAACTTGCTTTATGTACTCTTCAAATTTCTGTTCATGCAAAAGGGGACTTCATGTTCCAAAAAAGAAGTAACTCATTAAAATTAATCTTGGTAAAAAATTATTTATCTGAGATGCTTGACTTTAAGAAGAAGTTTATAGTTGATGTTAAGTTTTAGGTATTTAAATTGAGGTATTTTATTGCAGCGAATGATATCTGTTTCGTTTTAACACATGATTGAATTTGAAGAAATAGGCATATTTATTAATGATTTTATAAGAATTTAAATAAGCTAAATTATCTGCTTTGCTAAATAATATATTGAGGAAATAAATAAGAATAAATTCAGTTTGATTTGTATTTTTAATCAATGTTTACCAGAGTTTTCATTATATTTCATTTTACATAACGAATACATTTTCTTTATTACTCTGTAAAGTATTATCCCCGTTTGAAAATCTAACTTTATGTACTACATCTTAATGTTTCACTATACAAAAGTAGTAGTTTTTTTTTCTTTTATTTACAATGGGTAAAATACAGTATAACAAAGAAAAATAAAATGACCATAAAAGAGTTCAACAAAGTTGACGGAAGTCGTTGCCTTAAGAATTCTGTAGCTTGCCAGTTTGTCGACGTTTCGGATTCGGCTATGAAGTGTCAAACAGCGATGGAGATGAGGTCGTTTTATTAGCTCTGACAAAGCACAAAAAGAGCAATTTGGTGGTCAAAAACCCAAATGCGTTGTATATGTTCATTAGATTAGTTCTTTTCGGATGAGACAAGTCACCAGCATTTCATTACAATGCAAGCAGGCCAACCGGAAGATCATGACGAAAACTGTAGACCATTTAGCCATATAGAACGTTGCCTAGGATGCACCACTATGAGGTAGGTCAGTCACCATTTCATCCCAGCAGCTGCATCTTAAGCCAATCAAAAACAAAACTCAATATCATTTATGATGATTGTTTGTAAGAAGAAGATGGTTTAATGGTTGATTACATGTTGTTCGATGGTATAATCAAAATGAGACTCCTTAAATTTTTTTGCTTTTATGACCGTTTATCTTATTTGCTACCACCCTCATACTTCCTCAGGCAAAGATAGTCATTTAAACCTATTTTATAATAATAAAGTTTCTCTAAACTGTCACTTTTTATGATGAAGTATGACATTACTAACTTATAAAAGAAGTAGCCAGTTTAACCACAGACTGGTTGTGCGTTTTTATTTTGGTAAACTAGACCTTACTTTGTAATTTTGCTATCAAAAAAAGGTCCTTTACATATTGTCCATTGACGAGTTTTGAATTTAATTCCTTGTTAATTTGAAACTTAATCATACAGTACTTCAATTATATAAAGAAGATCTGAGCCTAAATCGATCAAGTGTCTAAAAATACTTCAACCCGTAGAATTTTCAGCATTTCTCTTTTTTCAACAGAAGTGGTCTGATTGTTAATGATCACGACGCAACGTAGGTGGATAGAAAAGAAAATAAGTATGAAGCTGAAAATTTGTATCTATGTTTTCTTTTCTTTTTCAGTTTTGTATATCAGAATAACTACTATTTTTAGACATCATCATAACTTATTAATTTTCAACTATAGTAGACTTTTGTATTTTGACATCTAGGGAACCAGGCGCCTGTTGGAATATATATGTATATATATATATCGATGCACCTTTTGAAACGTGTCTAAATATTTCCAGCAAATACTCAACACCTCCTAGATATTCCTTATTGTAAAAAATTGAATCGTTACCAAAATGTGTACCCAATTTTAATTCCTATTTTGCCTTTCAGAACAATTTATTATCTCTTTATCTTGCTATTGATATAGATTTTCTAATTCTCTCTTACTCCATTAGAAATACGACCATTATCTATATCAGTAGCAAGATAATGAGATAATAAATTGTATTGCAATTTTAATTCCTATTTTGCCTTTCAGAACAATTTATTATCTCATTATCTTGCTACTGATATAGATAATGGTCGTATTTCTAATGGAGTAAGAGAGAATTAGAAAATCTATATCAATAGCAAGATAAAGAGATAATAAATTGTTCTGAAAGGCAAAATAGGAATTAAAATTGGGTACACATTTTGGAAATGATTCAAATTTTAACAGAAAGGAATATTTATAAATGTTAAGTATTTAGACAGAAATATTTAGACAAGTTATTTTTTAGCATCATAGATTAAAAAATCAGCCACCTAAGCAAAATGTGAACATCAGACACGTAATACTTTAAAATGTCTACGGGTGAAAGCAGAATTTTGATCGAAAATGAGTTTATTTGAAGGGCTACTATAACTACTACATCACACCACGTCACTGTGCCTAGTTCTGAGTTGCCTCTTTACAGTTTGGGAATGATGTGGGTGAAGTTGAATGGACGCATGATGGAGGACAATGCTCTACTACCATATGAGACCGGAACCTACGGTTTAAAGTGGATTATCGAACCACTACAAACATCCATGGCACAGCCATCCATGGCAACATTGGGATTCTAATCCGACACCCATAGTGCCCTAGAGCCAGCCACTCGACCATCAGGCCCCCATTGGAAGGGCTAATATTTTAAATAAAGCTTTTGAAAAACTTTAAATTAACACAATGTTATAGGTTATACACAGTGTGAATTTCATGAAATGCATGCCATCAAATAATCTCCTCGCTTTCTAGTGGACATACATAGCCTCCATGTACTCGAAAAGAAGCGATGCCAGCGCGTGCCATTTGAAAAGCCGCATCTATGTGGCTGGTGGTTTCGATGGCTCTGCCTACCTGAATTCCGTGGAAGTGTACTACATCGAATTCAACCAGTGGTACGTACTTCCCCAGATGAACAGTTGTAGATCCGGACTGGGTGTTGCGACTGTGGGTGACTACATATATGCTGTCGGGGGCTGCGACGGCGCGAAGCGGCTGCAGTCTGTTGAGAAGTATGACATCATGAGCAAGCAATGGTACTCCACCAAGCCCATGAGGAGGGCTAGGAGCAATTTTGCCATACAGGTAACATGGTCAATTCACTGATATGCATGCTTTTTGACAATATAATTAAAAGTTCAGAGTTGTCAAACATGTCCCAAACAATTTTTTAAAGAGCACATGAATTCTTAACGAGCATAAATTGCGGATAAACGAGGATAGAGTTGAGGCTATAACATATAACAAAAAAAATAAGGCTATAACAAGGAGAAAAAAAAAACCGTGCGGAAAGCAGCATCGTTTAATTAGGAATTAAAATATGTGTTAATAGCTAAATTTCTAAAATCAATACAAAAATTCCATAAATTAGCAAAAGATCTTAAAAATTACGTTTGAACTACATTGTTAATAGTATTGTATGTCATTACTATATAAAACTGTATATTAGTATTGTACTTTAATATCTAATGTTATTTAAAAATATGTATTGCTATCGTGTATTGTTATATAAAACTATTACATTGTTATATATAGTTATTTAAAACACATGAATTGCAAAAATTAGTTAAGAAAATAATTGCCATAATCTGTTTAAGGAAAATATATTGTTAATGGAAAGTATTAATTCAGAATCAATAAATGTAATACAAATAAAAGGACTTCATCATCTTTTCAGGTTCATGTACCAAATTATAAAATCTACTTTCGTTTTGAGTATTTATCAGAATTAATTAGTACTTATTTTTACTAATGCTTATCCAGTATTTCTGAAATATCATGCATTAAAATGCTCTCATCATTTTCTGTTCAATTGTTATAAATCGTCATTGCAAGTCATTGCGTCATTTTAAATTTGTTCAAAGGTATACACCGTTTCGTGGCGCCATCTATTGACATCTGCGATAAGGATTTAGTTCACAACTTTAATATTCATTCTATTCTTTCAAAACGTTTCCACCCACATTTTCATACGACTTGACTAAGTGTTGAGATTTATGATCTTTTAAACTGCTTTATTTTCATATGGAATTTTCTATCAGTGTCACATTTATTTATTTATTGATATCTTGATAGACCTCTTACATATACCACTGGCAACATAGTATATACATACATGGGAGATGAAGTGAGAACATAGTTGAAACTTAACAGTCTGTCTTACAAAAAGGATTATAATGGAATTCGTTAACAGATTCGAGGCTGAGAACTAATGATGACTATAATTTGATGTGCCTACCTGCATGACCATAAACATAATTTTTTTTAAAGATTTGTTCACCTATATTTTTATCGACATATTCTACTGATTTTTACCGATAAATTAACAAGTGTTCAAAAAACAACAACTGTTCTCAACAAATGATGCAAAACAAAATCTACGTTTTAGGTGGTTACGATGACGAATCCGATATCACATATAGATCCGACTCACATATCAAGCAGATTAATGCTCACTTAAAATGTTTTTATTTCATATGGAATTTGCCATCAATATCACATTTATTTATTTATTGATATCTTCATAGACTTCTTATATATACCACTAACAAACACTAGGGGGAGATGAATTGAGAACATAGTTGAAACTTAACAATCTATCTTACAGAAAATACTCCAACTCTTAAAACTCTTGCTGGCTACAATTTAGCACTCCTACCTACTTGACGGCCTGGTAGCAAAGTGGTTAGCGCTCTGGCCTTAGGTATCCCAGGCTTCAGGTTCGAATCCTGGCAGTGGTATGGAGGTTTGTCAGGGGTTCGTTATCCACTTTAAACTGTAGGTCCTTGTCTGTTTAGCCCAAAGTGCGCACAAGAAGACCGTAGAGCAACAAACCAAATCTGAGCCTAAATCTACCTACTTCACTATAAACATAATTTTTCAAAGATTTACTCACCTAGATTTTTATCGATATAATTTACTGATTTTTATCTATAAAATTAGCTATAAATAGTGTTCAAAAAGCAACAACTGTTCTCCTCAACAGGTTATGGAAAACAAAATCTACGTGATGGGAGGTTACGACAACAAATCCGACACCACATATAGATCCGAACCACATATCAAGCAGATTTATGCTCACGTAAAATGCTTTATTTTCATTGGGAAATTGCTGTCACTGCCTCAATTATTTATTTATTTATTGATATCTTAATAAGCTTTTTATATATACTACTAACAACCACCAGCGGGAAATTAAGTGAGAATATAGTTGAAACTTAACAATCTGTGTTTCAGGAAAGACTACAATGGATTCGAAGCTCATGTCTTAACAATTTGGTTACAATTGGTGTTGGCTACAATTTGGTGCACCTACCTACTTAACCATAAACATAATTTTTTCAAAGATTTACTCACACAGATTTCTATCGATATAATCTATTGATTTTTGCCGACAAAATTAGCTATAATCAGTGATAAAAAATCAACTGTTCTCGTCAACAGGTGATGGAAAACAAAATCTACGTAATGGGAGGTTACGACGACGAATCCGACACTACCACTGATGAATGCGAGTGCTACAACCCTTGTGCGCCTAGATGGAAACGGATTGCACCTCTGAGCATAGGACGTTCCGGTCTGAGCGCTTGCGTAATCAGTGGATTGAAGAACGTGCAGGATTACACGCTGGACTGCACGTCACGTTCAGCAATCATGAAGCACCTATCCGAAGATATAGTACTGGCCCTCGGCGATCTCTCTCTGTCCAATAGGAATGAATCTCAAATGACATATTGATTAAGAAACCTGTTATTGAAATCAATAAATATAAAATATCTTCATTATAATTGTCCGTCTGTTGCTTTGAGTCTAAATGTAAGTTGAATTTCTTAAATCAGTGGTTATATAACTATGAGCATGTTATCGGCTGTCGTTAGAATCATCTAGACCAGGGGTGGCCAACCCGCGGCCCGCCTTGAATATATTTCCAGCCCGTAAGATTTATCAAACTTTTACCATATATATTTATTTTAGTAAAGGCGAAACTAATGAAAACAAATGTATTAAAAAAATACATTATGTGTATCTACACTGGTGTGCAAAACTTAAGCAACAGGTGGGTTTTTTGTCATAACTCCACGAGACGTCATCGGAGAGACATGACATGCAGAAATGAGGGAGAGTATTATGTACGTAAAGGATGACGAAAGCATCGGCGCTGAAAAAGGAATACAATGCATACGGTATGGAATCAAACAAAAACAAGCTTTATTGAACACATAGTATCGTGGTTTATGATTGTCTATCCAAGAGGAAGAACAACAAGCAGATGTTTCTTAATATCGGATATTCCCTCCCTCACTTCAATGGTTGCTTCACACCGTCTACGCATACTCAGAACCAGATGGTGGAATATTTCTTGCGGTAGGAGTGTCCATTCCTCAATCAGCATCGGTTTGAGTTGTTGGGTGTTCTCCGGAGGATGGGAGCGTGCTGCAATGCGGCTCCCCAAAGCATCCCACATGTTCGATGGGATTTAAATCTGGAGAGTACGCTGGCCAATCCATTCGAGTGATATCTTCCCTTTCCAATATCTCCTCAACTGCAAGAGTCCGATGTGGCCATGGATTGTCATCCATAAAAATGAAGTCCGCGCCAATGGCACCGCGGAACAGACGCATATGGGGAAGGAGTACCTCCTCATAATAGCGATCCCCGGTTACAGACCCTCTGTCGAAAACGTGGAGCTCAGTTCGCCCGTTCATCAAAATGCCTCCCCAGACAAGAACTCCAGAACCGCCATAACGGTGTCTTTCCTTGAGGTTACTGGGATAAAACCGAGTCCCGATCTCTCTCCAAATCAAAACGCGTCGAGAATCTCTTCTGGTACGGAACCAACTCTCATCCGTAAAGAGGACACGACTCCATTGATCAGATGTCCAGTTTTTGTGCTCTCTGCACTCTGCAGTCGGTGGCCAACTTTCAACGGGAGGCAGCGTTCATGATGGCGGGCAAATAGGCCCACTTTGTGAAGGCGTTTGGCTACAGTAAACCGCGACACTTGTCGCCCCGTTGCTGTGCAGAGTTGCTGAGCAATAGCGCTTGCTGATTGCTATCGGCCTCTTTTCTCCTGCAGGACGATATATCGGTCATCGCCTGTAGTTGTCTTCCTCGGGCGGCCACCACCAACCTGTCTAACAGCTGTACCTTTAGTTTGGAACGCTTTCCAAAAGCGCGAAACGACACTTCTGTTGATTCCGAACTCAGCAGCTACACTGGTGATCGTACCAGCTGATCTCCTTCAGCTTTTCGATCATTCTTCCACGTGTGAAATCGTCCAGGTGATTTCTTCTAGCCATATTTCACGAACTGACTCACTGGCACTTGAAGAGAATATGTTGAATTGTGTTTAAGTCCTTCCTTTTATTCGACTGTTGAGCTGCACGCGCCGACATCACGCGTTTTGTGTACGCTCACGTCGCTTCCGACGTTTCGTTCCTGATATTTGCATACGCATGACGTTTCTACTGACTTACGTATTCATTGTTTTGATCTCCAGACCTCCTTTTCTGCAATTTCATAGCTATCTGCTAAATTTTTACATGGTTGTTTAAGTTTTGCACACCAGTGTATATATTCAAAAATTAACTTTCGAAATTATCAGAAAAAATTAGCATTGATTTTAATATAATATTTTTCCAATTATATATGAGAGATATTGCCTGTTTTATTTATGAGTTTACAGTTATAAGTTCGCAGTATAATTAAATTATATTCTGCGAACTCATGATGCCAGCGCATCTTGGAACATCTAATGTAACAGGTTCTATGTTTAACTTTAAGTGACCTTAATGACATAAATATTTTTTAATGATTTCATTTTTTTATTTTGTTTATATTTATATATTTTATTTATATTTATCTTTTAGTGTTATATATATCTTTACAATGTATCATTAAAATCATCATTAGTATTATAGTATCAGTATTATTATATTATCTATGTTTACATGTGAGAATAATAGTAAACACAAAAATAATAACTCATTATGTTTCAATTTTTTACTCCAAAAAAAAGTTTATAGGAGGTCTAAATCTAATATGGGGATATATAATCTTATGATGAATTTCCAAAGTTATGATGCATTTCCAAGGTGGCAAGCAAGATCATTTGGATCGGCCACCCCTGATCTAGTATGTTAGATCTAGTCATTCCAGAGAGTAATCTCTCTTTCTATCTAAAAAACAAGTAATATTAAAAAAAAAAAATTAAAGTCAACTATAATTTTTTTCACTGTATTGCAGAAAGTCCTTTATAAATAATTTTCATTCATTTTTTAAAATTTATCTGGCGCCATCTATTGGTAGATATATGCAACTTAAATCTAAGAAAAGCTCAAATTAATTAATTAAATTTAATTACTGAATTGATATTTGAAAAAACTGTATTAGCATCAAGTGTCATCCACTACAACTTCAAAAAAAAAGTATTTGAACTTGAGTGAATGAATAAAAAGTATTTTATGAACGATTGAAAATTTGGACAAGATATATACAGGGAGAGTGTGAACTAATAGAAGGAATTGAAAAAAAAAAAGTGAAAAATATTGAAAAAAGTGAAAATCAGTGAAAAATTTTGCGTAACAGTAATCCTCCTAATTAATTTAACAAATAAAAAATTACATTTATCCGATCAGTGCTACATAAAAAAGCAAAATCGTAATAGTGTGTCAAAGACCAGGAGCGATGGAGGCCGCCGAAGATGAATGGTGGAGGAGAATGGAGCGTGATGCGACGATGGACTACTCCGCTCGGGAAAGTGCACCAGGAGCGAGTAATCCGGAACTTATGGATGCAACCTGTGCGGCAATACATTCGGAGCGGTTGGCCTCGCCTACATTTCCCGAAAAGCAATCTAATTTATCTGACGAAGAACGCTGTGCACGCATATCTACTGTGATCAAGAAGAAGGACATTTCACAGAATCTCTACGATACATATGCTGCAGCGCTGACTGAATATTCTACCGATGATGATGACCTTAAAGAGATAAATATACTCCATGATGATCTTCAGCATGCAATGAGGGAGGTAAGCAAACTCGAGCTTTGCTCATTGTCATCTTGTAAAAAACATAAAATTATACACTTTAACACCCAAATTAAGCACAATGCTGCCCATCTTAATAATCATGAACATGATAATGACGGTTTTACTATGCCCTCCAAAAAGCTTATTGCTAAGGTCAATTGTGCTAAAAATCCTCAACATTTAGTTGAGACCAAAAATTCGTTTGACAAACTCAATGTTGACGAACAGGAGGAGCAGGACCCTGATACCACCCCTATAATTAAGAAAATGCCACCCATTGTGGTCAAGCCAACAGAAAGTCTAAAAACTATGCTTGCCAATTTTGACAAATTTTTTGAAAGTAAAGTTAGCATCAAAATTGCGGGTGAGAAGATCAAGATGTTTTCCTTCGACGAAAATCAACACCGATCTATAACCAGATATCTAGCAGAAAACATCGAATATTTTGTGATAACGCCTAAATATCAACGTCCTTTAAAACGTCCTTATCAAAGGCATCTACTTTAAAACTCTTGAGAATGAAATCAAAGATAAGGTTGTTAATCTAGGTTACTCTGCTAACAAAGTAACTCAGTTACAAAGATCTAAACCAAGCAGCTTCTACCAATGTGCCAGATTACCCTTGCTAGGGAACAAAAAAGCATGGAATTTTTTAAACTAGAACGATTGCTATACTTTACTGTAAAAGTTGAAATTTAACTTACGACCAATGACCCTCCAATGTTTTAAATGTAATAATTTCCATCGCCATACTAATAACTGTGGGTTTAAACCTAGGTGTCTTAAATGCGGTAAAGAATACTCCCATAAGAAGTGTCCAATTGAAGGGAGGCTTGAGGTGTCAAAATGCATTAATTGCAACGCTGCAGGACATTTAGCAGCTTGGAGGAGCTGCCCCAAATTTCCAAACATAAATACTAACTCTAACAGACAAGCTGCCTATCCCAAAGTTATTCCTCCTAGACAAGTTACCCCAAACATCAGTTTTGCTTTCATGCTTAAAAAAACGTAAATGCAACTGCAGTTCATTCAACTTTTGTAAATCAAAACCAATCAAGTTCACTACATGGCATTGAAGATCTCAAATTGTACCAAAATGCTATTATATTAATGAAAGAATTCATTTCTCTTTCCACTGATATCAAAAATCTTCCAAATTTAATCAACCAAATTAATTCTACCAACATTAAAGCTGACAAGCTACAAATCTTTGCCAACTGTATGTGCTCCAAACTATCTAACAATGCCACGTAATGACTAGGTTGATTACAGGACTTGGTAGTCGAAACGTTTTCGTTTCCCCTCCCCAGGCTCTGCTCTTCCATCGCTCACTTTCAACTGACTTTGTACGATTCGCAGATTTCCCCGTCATTACCATTTCACTCTTTTAACAAACTGCTCTGAAACGTTTTTGTTTTTTTTAACTTGCACTCCTTTTTGAATTAGATTAACATATTGAAAGTATTTTTATATTTATTATTTAAGTTCTCTTTCAAACTGCGTTCAGTTTGTAATTCTTCAAAATCCTCTTTTTACTTTATTATTTTAATTATTAAATTATAATTAATAATTATTAAATACTTTATTGAAAAAAGAAAAAAAATTATCTTCTCCATATATTATTATCTATATTTTAATTGTTTATTTTTTAATGCAATGGGCTTAAAAAAAAAGCTAAAGTAACTTCCCTTTCATATGCAAAGAAGGAGTTACAATCGGTTACCGACTGTTCCAATGCCAAGGAGCTCCGTCAACCTAAATTAAAAATACGAGTTTGTAAGACATCTCTACTTAAACCAGCACCCCCACCACTTGCATTTGGGGGCGAGTGGGGTGCAGCAATGCCAGATGAATCCCAACTGGTGGCAGCACTCCCCTGCGCCTAATAAAGAGTAAAAAATTATAATCCACAACTGCTATTAGCAATAGAACTGACACATTTGTGAAAATAATGATTCATATTATTACAAGTAAAATGAAAACAGCTGAATTATGGCAATACATTTAATGTATTTAAAATGAGCAGAATTATAAGTAATGGTGATTTTAAATAAGGAGAACTAAAAGCAAAAATTAATCAATCGTACATTAATTACATTAACGCATTAATTTTCGAAACCCTTTCAAGACTTAATTGTTCAATTGATCAAATTTAAATTTTAAGAACTTGATTGTACATATTTTTGGCTATTAACAATGTATCAAATTCATAGTTAATTATGCTTTTTAAAATCAACAGAAGTTAATTAGATTTAATTAGTATCATTTCTAAAAAATGCAATCTTACCTAAGAAAATGTTGTTGGGTGCATTAGCAGCAGTCTTTGGACAGCAGTCCCACTTTCCGTCTTCCTTCTTGCAGCAATCGGCAGTTGCCGGACACAGATGCAGTTTGTCCGGGCAGATCTCAACGCCCATCTCTTTGAGGCTCTGGCCCATCATGGTGTTCTCTGGCTGCGTCAGATCGGGCATGTCCTTCAAGGCCGACATCATCTCATCTGGAAATCCAAGAAAAACCCATTCAGAAATTGTTTATCATCAAACACTGAGATCATTACATGTTCCATTAATGTTTTGGGGGAAAGCAAGAAAAGTTATAGATGTATTGTTATTCTTTTTTTAATTTTAAAGAATTTTGATCTGAGGTCAGTTACTGTGATTCAGAAGAACTACAGATGTTATTACCCATAGACCTTTGGATTGCCAGAAATACACAGCCCAGTCACATTAATGTAACCACCACCTACTTTCGACGTCAACGTGAAATAACCAATCACAAAAGTCAGGTGGCAGCATATTGCAGTGGAGTGTATATAAAGAATTCCACTTAATACCACTTAAATACCACTTAATACCACATTCCACACTCCACTTAAAGCCAGAATATACAAGAGGCTATTTATTCTGGCTTTTGACAGGTGGTCAACTTAATGTGACTGGACTGTGTATATATAGCCTTTAAACATTGTACAAATAAAATGAACAGAAATGTGCTTCATTCATAACAAAAAAAATTCCTTAATAAATATTGTCAGTTGTTTGCCTTTAATATTCTAATTAACTAAATAAATTTCATTATATAGAATATATTTATAATCTCACAACAGACCGAGTTAACTTCTAATCTAAAGATGTTATGCTCATGCTGGAAAAAGAACAATCAATTCATAAGCAATAATGTTCACCCTTTTGACTCGAGTAAAAAGATGGGTATCTGTAAACTATGTAAATGCCATCTTTTCACGTGTTTGTTCAAAATTGTATTTGCTCAAAATATGAATGCAGTGTATTATGTCCCTATGTTGCACCCCGACATGTGTAACGCTGAAACTGTTGTATATATAAAGTCTTAGGGGCTAAATACTAAGGGCTACTTACTCAGTTTTCGACAAAAACAGCAATATATAAACTAATTAAATACTATTATATTTGTGCTGTTCAAGTACAAATAAAATCCTCTTTATATCAATAAATCGAAAAAAAATTATCCAATCAATTTTTAATTCCAAAGGATTTATTCTAAAAATTATCTTATAAATATTATCAAAATACTTAATTTTTTTAACTATCGTCGAAATTAGTTAAAAGAGGTAAATTTATACAAGCTATAACCAGACAGACGGTGTTTTTTTTTTCAATTCCTTTTATTAGCTCACACTCTCCCTATATATATCTTGTTAAAATTTTCAATTATTAATAAAATACATTTTATTCATCCACTCAAGTTCAAATAAATTTTTTTTGAAGTTGTAGTGGATGACACTGGATGTTAATGCAGTTTTTTCAAATACTAATTCAATAATTAAATTTAATTAATTAATTTTAGGTTTTTTTAGATTTAAGTTGCATATATCTACCAATAGATGGCGCCAGATAAACTTTAAAAAAAAGGAATGAAAATTATTTATAAAGGACTTTCTGCAATATTGTGAAAAAAAACAGGAATTGACATTAAAAAATTTGTTTTTATATTACTTGTTTTATCTGGATATGTAAAGAACTCTAACTTCCTATCAATGTATTAATGTGTGTGTTATCACTAGCCCCAATGTCAGGATAATTAAGCCATTTGTAATTAATATCGTAAGCGCAGTTTTGCTACTGTTATAGGTGAAAAATGGTACAAAAATTTGTTCTAATTTTCAGTTCTTAGTAAATAATTGAAATTCTTAAATGATAACTCTAATAAATGATAAAAAACTTGATTGATTTTAAAAACATTCTTTACTTTAATAGAAATCATATAATGAAAACTCCGTTAATACTTACTAGGTAAAGCTGATGCAACGCCTAACAACAACAAAGCTGCAGTGAGTGATAATCTACATATAAAGATAATTAAAATAATTAAAATAACAATAACAAAATAATAAATATTTTCTCAATTATTGAGTTGTTTATGACATAAAATAAAAATTATTCGTATCAAGAATTACTTTATATTATACAGATTTTAAGTAGAGAGTTATTTAAACAAATAGAAAGATAAAACATTTTTAAATAAAATATTAATCATACACAAATATTTTTAAAAAGGCTGAAATTTAAAAAAAATGTTTTGTATGGTCACATGTTCTTATTTTATTAGTATTATGTGTCGATATTTCATATGATAAGAATTGTTCTATTGAGTAATATTTTTGTCCTTATAAGGAGAAATAGCTGATAATGATACTTAAAAATTCTGATAAAAGATATGATGAAACTCAATAGCCCACTTATTCAATTAAGTATGGAAACCATGCTACTTATTTTTAAACCTGAATTTTTTGTCAGTTATAACATATTAGTCCTTTAATTTTAATTGGGTGTAATAATAGCAGACTACGAATAATATGACTTTTAGAAGGATGCCATATATTATCCTTCTTGATAAAATGTAAATAATTCTAAAATACAGACAAAAAAGGATAAACATGAAATCGGTAAGTACGAATATTTCACATATTTTGAGTGTTGTTTTGTTCTACTAATAAATTAGTTTAATAATTAATCTATTAAAAATGTAAGACTTATATAAGAATTAAATAAAATGGAAATTCTGAAATTAAAATATTATAGAGCAAAAAAATTATATTCAATTTTTGTTCCAAAAACAATCTAGAAACTATCATTTGGAAAATTAACTGTAAACTTATTTTTAACTTTGAATTTATGTTTATAAAAAATATTTTTATAAATGTTTCTCATGCTTTAAAATTTGATGCTGATATGAGTATTTTGTATACCATTAAACTCATTTTGCGTTAATTATTAAAAAGAGAATGGGATCAAAATTTACATTTCATATTTGCAAAAGCCTCGTTAGATATTTCTACGAAAATTAAGTTATAATTTTAAGATATATTCTATAATTAAGTGCAGATTTAATTTAACGCATTTTTAAAATGAATTAAAATAAACTGCTCTTTATATTATAAATATTTTGTTGATACTTTTTGACGTCATAATGCTTCAAAAATTAAACATTTTAATAGTAAACGCATTTTTAGCGATATATTTTAAATATCTAGAAGTTGGTTTTATGGTAATTATACAATTTTAATTAACATATTTTTATCTTTTAAATTTAATGATCCAAAATTACTTCTGAATTTCCATATCAATGATTTAAAAAATTCATTTAAAATATTTTACTTTTCAAAGCCCTTTTTTTGAGTACATTTGTGATATAATGAATCTTTAATAAAATAATAACTGGAGAAAATTTTGAAAAACTTCTGCTTAAAATAGTCTTATACTATTACTCATATGCAATTTCAATGAACATATTTTTATATTTTAAATTTAATGATCCAAAATTACTTCTGAATTTTCATACCAATGATTTCAATGATTTATTTAAAATATTTTATTTTCAAAAGCACTTTTTAAATATATTTTTCATTTAATGAATCATTAAAAAAATAATAACTCGAGACAATTCTGAAAAACATTCTGCTTAAAATGGTCTTATACTATTACTCGTATGCCATTTCAATAAACATATTTTTATATTTTAAATTTAATGATCCAAAATTACTTCTGAATTTCTATTCCAATAATTTCAATGATTTATTTAAAATATTTTATTTTCAAAAGCATTTTTTAATATATTTGTCATTTAATGAATGAATTAATTTAATGAAAAAAAATAATAACTGGAGACAATTTTGAAAAACATTCTGTTAAAATGGACTTACACTAAACATTTATCCTAAGAGTAGCATAACTAAATAGATAATAATATTGTTACGTGATTAAGATAGTTAAGATTTAAAAATAGCTTATAATTGAATTCAGAAACACTTGAAATATATGATAATATTGTTTTTTTTGCACCATTATTTATTATTATTATTATTATTATAAAAAATAGTGCTTAGAAATAAATTATAATTGATAGAGGTGAAGAAATTCAAAATTAAATCGAATAATGCAATAACAAAAAGCCTTCACTTACCCCAAAGAATTCATTTTTGAGCTTGAGGTAGACTTTTCCAGCTGTCTGTAAGCACCTATGAATAAGTAAGTATGATGAATTTAACCATCACCACCAGCTTTATAAACATTTCTTCGTTTCACTTTAAACTCTATAATACTTAGATGAAGTACATTCTTGAAGTAATTCATGATAACAATGCATTAAAGAATTAAATTGAAAGTGATTCTGTTTGAAGATTGTGCACTAAAAACGATTAACATCAAATCATAGTTATATTGAAAGTTATCCTGAAATATCAAGATTATTTATTATCATTATCAAGACATTTTCTTGATTGTCAATAAAATTTTGAAGTGGATTTTTATGACTTCATTCTTTATAGTTTTTCTATCTCATATTCATTTTTGGATTTCATGTTTTTATATTTTAAAAGTTATTATTTTATATGCTAATAATAACATATTTTGAATTCAAGTAGAATTATATTGCTTAAAACTGTATTTTCTTTATGTATGTTAATACGAAAGAATTATGTAGGAGCTATATTTATGAAAACTATTATATAATTTATTTATGATTTTTTTACATGAAATAAAACTTTAAATAAACATACCTTGCCTTTATGAATACCATTTGTTTTACTATTGGCCATCAAGCTTGTTCCTCACACACAAAAACAATTTTTCTGTGAGATAATATATTAGAGAATATGCGATTGACTTAAACTTAAAAATTTGTGTGTAATTATTAATAAGTTTAAACAATACAACTCAATCTGCGAAGATTATAAATAAAGTTAATGTTTTCAAATTTTAGACACTTTGACTAAAGGTTATTCGTCTAGAATATCACATATGTTGCAATTTTAGCGGGAATCAGGGAATCATCACTACAAGGGCATAATTCCCTGAATTTAGGTTTTGCCACCACATTTCCCGAAAGTTACCACTTGACGGGATAGTACTTTACTTTTTTTTTCTCGAGACCAACAGTATGAAAATCATGCATGTCTCTAATATAACTAAGAAACTCATTAAGTTCGTTTCAATTCTTAGGTTTCGTACCAGATTCCTTAAGTTTAGAAAATCAAAACATTGTCACCTACATTACTAAACAGCCTTGATAATTAACAATCAAGCTATCTGGAAGAGGGATTTGTCTTGTAGTTCTTCTATCCATCTTTGCCACACTTTAGGCTGATTAGGATGGGACCTACAGTTTTACGTGGTTTCCAACCACCTACTAACAACCATCTCACCGCAATGATTCAAACTTGAAGCCTATGGTACCAAAGACCAGAGCGCTAGCCAATTGACCATCAGGCCACTAGTAAAGAGGGAAGCAGAGAGTTAATAAAACTTTATTTCAAAAATTATGTTTTCAACTCCAGAGAACAGACTACTTGATTTAGAGTCGTTTATTAATTACTGTGATAAAAAGACGATATAAGCCCAATCAAGATTCTGGGACGCCTATAGATAGTATGCGCCCTTAATCTGTGCAATTGGTGCCGTGCATTTAGACCCATAAAATAACAATAAAATTAAACACAGGTGATGGTTTGCAGTTTGAAGTCAAAATGTTCCCCATGTGATAATTGCACACTTGGATATGCACCTAATCTTTATATGGGACTCGTCGCTGTGTTTACTTGTGTTGCACTGAAATTGTGTTCTAATATTATCTTATGTATGACTCTATAAAGAAATTTATGAAAGTAGAAATTTATAATTTTCAAAGGGCCCAAAAGAATTTTTTCTTTTTATATCGAATTATCGAATGCCAATATTTTTGAATATATACAATTCATGTCAGATTTACAGCGAAGTCCTTATCGTAATGTAACCTTTTAGACAAGTAAATTTTATTTTGATAAATAACTACAATACTCATTTAATGATCAGAGATAATTTAACCGGTTTTGTACCTTTTGCCAATATTTATACAATTGGCGGGATTTCAATACAAATACTTCATTTCAATTCTAAATGAATATAACCTAAATATTTCTAAACATGTGGCATTTTTATTCAAGCAATAAATCTAGTTATTTCTCATATTTTTCGCGTTTTATGGATATGTTAGTTATGTTTATTATTATTTCATATTAATTTACATAAATTATCTACTATATTTTACTGTTTCTATACTTTTGTGAGATATAATTTATCTGCTTTAATTGTATACTTTGGATTAATAAATATTGTATATTAATATATATTTGCATTCCTAAAGAAATCGACCATGCTTTGTTTGAAAATAGGAGGAGGTAGTGTTCCCAACATTCTGTCACTTCCGAATAGTGGAAACACTTATGTGAATTTTAATATTAATTTATGCCAGTGATGTTCAAACCTTTTGAAGTCGGAGCGCATTTAAATATTTGCAAATAATAAATTATAAATAATAATTAAATAATAACAATATACAAATTTCTGAGAAATAAGCATCTGCTACTAACTCCTCACAGTTTTATATCCAGATGGTCAGCTCAACAGACTACTACTCACTCACGGCGGAGACTCAGAGGTTGCAATGAAAATTTGTTTTAGATTGAAAATCATATAGATGTTAGCGCCCCTAGTAGCTAACCATGAAAGTTAATGCTTCAAGTTTTTCGGAAACCTTCTTTCTGGTATTATTGCTGTTTGGCAACTTTTCATACAAAAAAGAAACCAGAAAGTTTAGTTGTTTGTAATGAAATCTGTCTTTGATTGGGAATACTGACAAGAAAAAGAATAACTTTATTTATTTTTATATCTGGGCTCATATTTCTCTGGAATACACCTGGGTGTGCTCTGAGAACCACTCTTCTATGCTCTAACCCCATTATCTCAATATCCTATCAATAACCATTGCGGTATCCCGGTTACATTTCGGATTGTTCATAATGATCAATCAAGTGCTATGAAAATCCCTGTGTCCTCACGTTCTGTCGTCTATATCTATCGAATAAGGCATGGTTCAATCATTCTGTCAATGACATCAAACAGTACAGAGAGGATTCGAGACAGCAAATTCGAATTAGAAATTTTGCCAAATGATCGAGCATAATAAAAGTCTTAAAGGGATACCAAAGATAAATCACTCTAGATAAAAATTTAAACTAAAACATGTGTAATATTTAATGTGGTTACTCACATTCTGAATATATGTAGACGGTCATTCTAGCAACTACAAAACTAAATTAAAACAGTACATACTAAATAATACATAAGTTAATTGAATATTCTTGTATTAATAAGAAAAGAGCACAAAAGAAAAAAAAATACACGTGAGCCGGAATTACTGTTTAAAAAATTATGATATATTTTCCCTTCATTGATTCAAATCTTCAAAAGATGTTACGAATCATACAGAAATTTATGATATTTGCAGATTCAAATGAATGGACTAGAATGAAAACTGACAATTACAATAAACACAGGGCGAAAATGCGAGCAGTGCAGTTTCGCGACTTTGGTGGTAAAGATTCATTAATACCCGAATATATGCAATAAAATCCGAAAGAGGACAGCTCCATCGGTGCCGGATTATAGCAAGTGCCTGACCACCAAATGCCGGATATAAGAGCGCTTATTGTAGCTGAACCGCCATGCCTCAGTTTTAAAAACGACTGTTGCAACCTTTTTTGAACTAACATATTTGAACTTTTTACATATCATGCAAATATTGCTTTGAATTAAGTTTATTAAAGTAGGTGAAATGTACTAAAAAAAGAGAAAGGCTCTTTCAATATTATGTAAAATAATACATAATTAGATATATTTTTTTTCATTTCGTTAAAAAAAAATTTATTATTCACAAAAAAATGTCATGGTTTAGAAATTAAGATATACTCGTATCTAATAAATATCTTTAAAATCGTATTTAAATAAATAAAGTAATTAATAAAAATATCATTATTTAATATTAATTACTCTCATCACTGTCCAGTATCAGTTATGGAATTATTACTTTAATATGTAGTATCAAAGTAAGTAAACCAAAATGAATATAGATATTACTTTAAATCCATTACTCAGATATTGCAGAACACAATCTTTTGTAAATATAAGGAATAATAAAGCTGATTGCTATTCACTAAGGTTTTCTGAAAACACAACCGCCCAGTGGCTATGATAGCCTTTCTGAAGATTGCTCCATTCTCTACGTTGACCGCTCTCACATTAGTTCTGTTTTCTCTCTTGATTCAATAACATCACCGGAGAATGGAACAGCTCCAAAACAAATGTGCTGCGATTTTTTCATTTAACAATCTTGCTATATTTAGCCCATTCCTACGCCTCTTTCCAAATGGTAGCATAATGGGCAGTAAGTCGTATTTCAGACAATGTAATAGTCAAAGTGACTAAAGGAAATAAAATTCCAGTGGAAATTTCACGCTAGAAATTAAATTTCCCCATTTTAAATACCATCCTTATGTTCATTTAGTCTCTCATATGGTCTAACTTTTTATTTATTGTTCACCAAATTTTAATGATTTGTTATTTTCACAAGAAAATTCTTTATAATCAGTTACATTTTTTTTTTCTTCAAGTGTATCAGAAACCATATTAATTTTAAAATTTCATTATTATTTGAACAATTTGCTGCAATAATGGTTTCTTCATCTTTACATTCTATTAAAGTTTAAATTTACAACCAATATTTCTAAAATTCGATTACTGCAATGATGAAATGTAATATCTGATTAATTATCAATTGATTAGTTACAAATAAAAAATAAATGTTTATCCTTGACTAAACATGCCATTTACTTATTATTGTTAAAATTTAATAAATAATGCCAAAGTTTTAATGAAATTTGTTTAGTTAGAATAACAGCAGGCTATCAAAAATATTTGTCCTTGTGAATTTACTTCATAGACAGAAATATTCAGCCTAAAATAATTCATAATTAATGTTATTTACAGTTTGAAAGTAAATTACTAAAAATATTACTTCATATTTTAAAACTGAATTGTATGAAAATTATGTAAAATTCACATATTAACGGTAACTCATATTGAAATGGAAAGAATTAATTGTTCCTCAAATATGGAATCTGTTAATTCACATCATTTTTATTTACTGTTTTACTTAAATGTCAATTCTCACTGATTTTTAATTTTAATTTTTATTTTATCGAAATACTAAAATATTTTTATACATAATCTATTTTGGTTAATAGTTTATTTATAATAATATTTTAGTAAATATTTTTTTGGTTAATCAATTTTGGTAATCTATATTATTATACTATACTATAACTTATTTTGGTTATAAAATGTAAAAAATTTCGACAGGATGCGGGTATTTTCTATATCCTCTTTATTTTTTCTATTTTTTTTTTTTTTTTTTTCTTTATTTTTAAACAAAAATTTTTTTAATTAATTTTAAGAAACCGCTATATATATAACATTTTTATCAGTGTCTTTTCATTTAGGGAAAAAAAAGAGTGAGAATATTTTTGGAATCTGATAATTATAAAATTTGAAAGGTGAAAGTCACTAAAAAAATAACGCTAGAAACTTTTTTTTAAGTCAATAACCAAGCGGAAATATTAATTTCCTTAAAAATCATTAAAGAAGACAAAAATTGCTATTTTAACTTATCAATGTTTATTATAAATTAACAAGCAACATATTCAATACAATGACAGAACATCTTCACTTATGAACATATTCAAGTAGAGTGGGCATCACTATTTGAACCAGCATCCCCACCACTTGCATTTGGGTGCGAGTGGGGTGCAGCAATGCCAGATGAATCCCAGCTGGTGGCAGCACTCCCCTGCCCCTATTAAGGAGAAAAAAAAATCATGTAACAAAATTACAAATTTGATATTACTAGGATTACAAATAGCAATGTTATACTTACAAAATTAATAATTTATATTTTTGAGAAAAAAATACAGTAAACAGAACATTTTTTTCATGAAGGTTAATGGTATTTCAAATAATCAGAATTAGAAGTAAAAAAAAATAGTTAATTTTGTTTTGTAATTAATAGATTTGTTTGTGAAACTGTTTCAAGACTACTTTAAACTAAATTTAGCCAATAAATTTTAGAAATTAGGATCATCATTGTATATATTTTTAACATTAAAGGTTTAGAAAATTAAATTTAATGGAGTTATAAGCAGATAAAAAATAGATTCACAATACTTTTGATAGTACTAATATACATATATAAAATGAACTGCTACTTTTTCATAGAAGCATAATACAATCTTACCTAAGAAAATGTTGTTGGGAGCATTAGCAGTAGTCTTTGGACAGCAGTCCCATTTTCCGTCTTCCTTCTCGCAACAGTCGGCGGTTGCCGGACACAGGTGCAGTTTGTCCGGGCAGATCTCGACGCCCATCTCTTTGAGGCTCTGGCCCATCATGGTGTTCTCCGGCTGCGTCAGATCGGGCATGTCCTTCAAGGCCGACATCAGTTGATCTGGGAGGTCAAACAAATTCTTAAATATTTTAAGATCAAAAGTTCTCCAATTTAAGATTACTCCACAAGTTGTTTATGTTCCATTAGAGCAGGGGTCTCCAAACGTTTCAGCCTTAGGGCCATATTGTTTACTCTAGTAAGTACCAAGGGCCAAAACCCTTTTAATTTTTCTGTCATTATCTATAATTTCTAGACTATTCCGTTCCTGGGGGATTTTCAGGATAAAAATCAGATGTTTGATTCAGGATATATACATTCCAAACATCGATATACATACATATGCGATACTCTTTATCCCAACATAACTACCGAGGGTAACCGCGGGATGTTCGCTAGTTTACAATATTAGTGGAATTCATTTCAATTATTAGTTAAATTTTCCGCGTATTATGCTTGTCATTAAGCTTTTACCTAGCAAGTAAATAAAATTGAGTTATTATCATTCTGTGCTTTTTCATCCAACTTATTACAGCAACAATAAACTATTCGCTGTCGCGGACCGAATTTATGACACTGGTTGGCCGGATTTGGCCCTCGGGCCGTAGTTTGGAGACCCCTGAATTAGAGTATTGTTTAGGGGAAGAGAAATTATTATAGATATTAAGGCTGTTGCTTTCAATTGTTATGCATTCAAATTTCTTATTTTTTTCTTCCGAAACAGAAGGCGTGCACAATTGTCTATATGGATGTCACTATGTGGGATGGAGATATTATGAAGACGTTACTATATACTACATTATTCTTTTCACAAATGCCGTTTAGAACGAACAACCCCAGGAATGTCATCTTATGGAAGTGCATCATACTTTCTTTTCCTTTTTAAAGTTAGAATCTTCCGGCTTATTTTGCAAATTTCAATTCAAATGCTCTTCCTGATTTACGAATTAAACTTGTGTGCAATCATTGTTCAGCAAACCTTACGTGCAATTCAGTAGGCCATTCTGGTTAATATTTTAGTTATTTAAATATGATATTTACATAGACAAAACAATTAATAAAAAACTCAAAACTTGGTATCGTACAGAAAATTAACTCCCTCTCATTTTATATTTACTCACTGGAATTTGATAATCATTTGGAGCCATAATCTTTGCTTTACTGCAGAAAGACATGACCCTTAAATAAAGGACTGCCCAAAAGATTACATATTTTCAAAATTACTTTCATAGAAAGTTTTATCCATACCCGGATAAAGATCTTTACCAATTAATTGCTTTAAATATACTTTAAAGGATCCAGGTAAATATATTATATCTATTTAATTTCCGTTTGGTTAAAGTATATGCATAAATTTCTAATTTGATAATTATATTAAATATTTTAAAATTATGAGCAGATTTAGAAATCTGAAACGCATAACATCATATGCATGTGAATTAATTGCAACAATACTTAGAACGCTATTTATAAATTTTAATATTTGCTATCAAGAGCAAAAATATGAGTAAAATTTCCCAAGTCCATATTTAATATGTCCAAGTCCATATAGTCCATTCCAAGTTTTATCCATATTTAGTTGAAAATGGTCTGTTTTAATTAAATCTAAAAATTTTTCTCAAAGGCAAAACTATCTACCCAAATCCTTTGCAATATCGGGCATAAAGGATACACTTCATTAGACTTTAACCAAACAGAATTGGGTCATTATTAAAAATCATATGTGTTAAAATAATATTGATGGAATAAAAATCCCAGATATTACACGCAAAGTATCAGTGTTATCATTAGTCCCATTTTATTTAGTTCAAGATTGACAATTTTTCTCCATGCTTTGTTTACATTTGAAAAAACATTATCTCAAATATTTCTTTTTTTTTTTTTGTAATAGCTTCATAAATGTTTATTATATAATTAAAATTCTAAAATGATAAATATATTTACCGATTTTTTTATTAATTTTAAGTAAATTTTTTTCTTAAAAGAAATCAGATATTAAAAAAAGCCAAAAATACTTACTTGGTAATGCTGATGCAACACCTATCAGCAACATTGCTACAGACAGTGATAATCTATATAAAAGCAATAACAAATATATTAATTGCCTGAAATTAAGATAATAGATTTATTTTGATCTCCACATTTGAACCTTTAGCTATTTATATAACAATTTTTATTACAAAAGTCTAATTAAAAAGGCATTTTTTATGCAGAGAATCAATCAGAAAATAAACGGTGTACTAAATTTTATGTTTGAGAAAATGTTGATATATTGATCCTACAACAACTGTTCTCCCACGAGTTAAATAATTAAAATTCATGCATTATTATTATCTAATTTATTTATGTAAGAATTAAAACTATAATTGAAAGGGGCATTTAAATTCCATAATATCATTCTTGTTTTAAGCAACAAGATTTTTATTTCAGTTAATTAACATATAAATGCTTAAAAAAATTCAAAATAAAAACGTCTTAAAGAAATAGTAAAAGGTTTACACTTACCCAAAGGAATTCATTTTTCTTTATACTTCTTTCACAGTCCCTGAGTATAATTACACTACAGTTAATCACAGTACTTTTCTCACTATGGTGAATTTAACCATTGCGTTTAGCTTTATATACATTTCTTGGTTTTTCTCTTTAAAAACAGCGATACTCTGATAAGGCAAATTCTTGAATTGGCTCACGATAATAACGCATTAAAGAATTATAATGAAAGTGATACTATTTAAATATCAAGTGCATTAAAGAATAAAAATGAATAAGATACTATTTAAATTGTATTAAACAGTATTATTTTCCATATCCAGGTATATTGAAGGTTCTGCTGAAATATTTAGATCATTGTTAGCCGGAGAGAAATTTACATTTCAAGGGGATCAATATTATCTAAAGCTCTATTGTTATTTGATCTTACATCCACTTTTGATTTTCTTTGCTTTTTAAAAATCTCAAGTTCGTTAAAGAATTAGAATGAAAGTGATACTATTTAGACTTCAAATGCATTGGACAGAATTAATATCCAAAACTCAGGGAAAAAAAAAACATGACGTTGAATGTTCTTTTGAAATATTTACACTTTGTTAGCTGCAGAAAAATTTCTTTACTGTCCTTTGTATTTTCAAGTGGACTTATTCTATCTATAATTTTAAAATTATTGTAGCCCATAATCACTTTTGTTATTTTTTATTATAATTAAAAAACTTATATAGATTAAAATTAAATTTTCACTAAACATTTTACATAAATATATTCAGATTATATTTTTTTTATTTCCAATGGCAGATTATGAACAGTTACAGCAAAAAGGAACAACGAAAAAAAACATACAACATATAACAACAACAAAATATTACAACACAGCATGCTGAAACAGAGTTCATTAATCTAACAATAATGCCGTTGCTGATCTTTTAGCCACTAAAAAGTGTTACCAGGGGCACCACGGGGAGGTAGATCATCTGCGCACCCTATTCAGATTATGTGTTTTTTGAATAAAATCTCAATAATTTCTTTTTCATTAATATATAAATTAAACAAAATTTCAAACAAAATTTTTTCTAACCGTGAGATTCACATTAGGATGTTTTCCTCGTTCCTCATATAAAATAAAAATATCTGCAAGGTATATTTAGAACATGTGATTTACTTGATCCTAAAATGTGCTATATAATTATTTATAAGTTAAATTATTGTAAAAAAAAATACAAAACGTTTATGTAATTAAAGCTAGTGAAAATAATGAAAAATGAGAAAAATAATTGTTTTGGAATACTAGATACTTTGGCCAATGTTCTTTCGTCACCAGAACAGCAGATGTGAAAAATTTCAACATCATCAAGGGCTACATGCAAAACTACTCCTTTTATTCAGGAAGGCAAAGGTATAACGTTTGACTTCGCTTGTAGAATTTGAATGAAGTTTTCGGTGTTAAAGAGACATTAATTTTGAGAACAAATATTCAAAATGATAAAAATTACTTTACACAGTTTAAAAAAGTGTTAATGAATCAAACTAGAAATTAAACGGTTTATATTACTTTATCTTCTAGAAATTGGTTTGAAAACTTTAGTTTTAAACTGGTGAGAACAGACTACTGGTTTACAAGAAATAAGAATCATTTACTAAATAACTGGTTTTACTTCTTTATTTGTCTTTGTATACCTAAGCACATACTGAATAGGAAGTAAATATTTTTTCCTCTTTAGTCTCGTATTATAATTTTAAACAGTCTGATGATATAACTACATTTTTTACATTTTTCTGGGTATTCGTTTTCGAACTATGTATAAAAGAAATAGCCCAATGATGTATATGAACCACCAGTGACTGTATTTCTCTAGCTGCTAAAGACTACTAGGCCACGAGTAATAGTAATCAGAACTATTTAGAAGTTATTTTAAATTGCACTTCATTATTATTTATATTTTTGCAACATTAAATTTAGGAATTTCTTCTGAACGGTTATATATATATATATATATATATATTTTGTAAATTTGGATTTTTAATTGAATAACATTAATATTAAGATTATGGTAGGTCATTCTATGTGTGAATAATTATTATATGATGAAATAATATGGTTCGACATCAAAACATTTAAGAGAAATTATATTTACAGTCAGGAGATTGCAATAAATTATATTTACGTATTAAATCACCGCAGTGATAAATTGAGCTACAAATTAATGTTCCAGACACGAGGTATACAAGTGCACTGAATTGCGAATTTATGTATTAGCAATTTAAGAAGTTTTTAGCTTACAGTGCGGTGCAGAAAATAATCGATTGAAGGTTTGTCCACTAGACGTTATGATTGATACACTACAAAGGCTTCTCCGCTTCTTTAGGATTTAGATACCACACATGCTTGCTTGCTGACTTCAGGTTCAAGACATTACAAAGGCTTGTCCTCTAGATGTCATATTTGAGATACCATAAGATCTTTTGAACAAATGCAATAAACTTGAAAAACGCTATATATAGAAGTAAAAATTGGCACATGTGATTGAAAAAAAATCGGTATATGTATATCAAAACAGAGCATTGGAATTTCAGAGATGTGGGATTATTTTATTTTGAAGACACAGCTATCTATAGCGACCCTTCAAATAAACGTTAAGTCCATATTTTGCTTTTACGCAATTTGCTATTCAACTTGTATTAATTCGTAAAATTCGAGGAAGTCCCCGTAGAATTTCTTCTAAACTATTACATTTGGAGGCACATTTTATCGAGATACTAAGATGCTGAATCCTGCCTGCCGAAATTGTGCGGTGGGCGAAGTTTCTATATCACAGTATAAAAAGGCATATGAACACTTTTGACCCTTACACAAGCTGAGATAAAGCTTCCATCAGTAATTGCCTGGAATTTGGTGGTGGTGTCCGGCTTTAGTCGGGTAAATATCGCTGTCTTGGAAGTCTCCAGACGTGTCTTCAGGGACCATCGAAGTGAGACTTAAAATAGCTTTATTCTGACCAGTGATTTTTTTTGTTGTTGAAAGTACCTGCTTGTGAAGAAGCACTTAACAGTTACCGTGTGAGGGCATAACTGACATCGGATGTTAATCACCATTCTCTCAATATTCTATCAAAGGCCTTTTCGCTAATTGGTGTACCAATAATATCTTGTATAATTGATAAAGAGGTATAAAATGTAGCAAGATCAGTTCTGAACACTTCTCAAGTTTGATCGTTTATTCATGTTAATTGCTGATTTATTAGCTCTGTGACGTCTTGATATCAAACATCATTTACATCATTGAATAGCTGCATCGCAGTGATATGACAGCCATACAGGATTTTGATTTGACTACGTTGTTTCATTTAGCCCAACTGAATGTCCTCCCCCAAATTGTGGCATATGATCATATTCTAAGTGTTCTCATTCAAGGTGTTCAGTTGTATTGTTATAGTGTTCCAAATATGCATTCCCATAGTACCAAAATTTCCTTTGCTTTAAAGACAGAAATTTATACCATAGGAAACTTTATTGTCAGTTAACTATTTGTTGTAGTTTGTTTTCTTAACCATACCAGAAACCCTCTAAATTTTGAAATCTGATTATTTAATGAATGCGTTTATGCAATATGGGGGTTTTATATATAGTTTAATAAAATAAATTCTGTAACTTGTTTTCTCTAAAGTTAAGTAACAACACAGCCAATGTGTCTGAAAATCTGATATTGCGTCTTGTTTTGAAAACAAATATGTCCATCAACGCAGGGATAGTTATTTTATTTTTTTTTAAAATTAGATCATATCAATGGCTTATAAGGGAAGCTTAATTATTTTCAAATAAAAAATAAGCATTTATAATATTCCAGACAATTATTTATTGCTCTTTTAATAAATTGAAAAAAAACCATAGCTATTATGACACTTCGCTTAACTATAAAGCGTATTTTTTCTTGTAACAGGAATCACTAATTTTTCCAAACACACAATTTCATAGATATTTGTTTTACCACTGTGCTGCAAATTACGAAAACAATTCGCGTTTAAAATTTTCCAAACTATATATTCAGAATTATTTACAGGGCAAACTCGCTCATATGAGATTGTAACAAATGAAAAAACATTTTTTTAAAAATAATTTAGGAGTTATTCACATTTATTAAATATTACTGTATTTAAATATCAGTTTGCAAACTTTTTTTTAATTTCTTTATTTTTCGATCAATTAAAGGAACAGCACAAATTAAATTTATACAAAGGACAAAAATCTAGCGTGAATATTACTTTTATTTTATTTCTGATTAAAATTTCAAAATTTCAAATGACTAAAACGAGCACGTTCAAATTTAACAAACTAAATTTTCAGAATAATTCGAAAATTATATCATTTCAATAAAAATAAACTAACATATATGAGATTGTAACATCTGAAAAAAAATTATCTAAAGAATTGATGAATTATTGTCATTCATTCGATGTCATTTTATTTAAATGTTAATTTGTAATCTTTTTTTAAGTTTCTTTATTTTTCTATCATTTAAATAAACAGCACCAATTAAATTTATACAATCGAAAAGAAATCTAGCAAGAATAATACTTTTATTTTAATTCTGTTTTAAATTACCATAGTTAAATAATAATATTAAAATATCAAATATATAATTATTCCTCTCACTGATTTTTAACTTATCGCTTACATTAAATTAATTCAGCACAGGGAATGAGATTTTTAATACGAGTTATGAAGTTGAAAGTCACGTGTAGTATTATTCACACATCAAACAAAAGGCAAATAAAAAAAATTTCCTTAAAAATCATCATAAGAAGAAATCAAAACAAGAAAAAAAGGGCTGTTTTCTTTATCAATGCTTTATTATAAATTAACAAATGACGTACTCATGAAATAAGTTTACAGAGTTATGGCATGGGTTTTACAATCGCAGAATATCTTCAGTTATGAACACATCAGAGTTTGTAAGACCAGATCTATTTGAACCAGCATCCCCACCACTTGCATTTGGGGGCGAGTGGGGTGCAGCAATGCCAGATGAATCCCAACTGGCAGCACTCCCCAGCGCCTGTGAAAGAGCAAAATAATTCTCCATTTACAATTACCGAGATCACAAATAACAATGATACACTAAAATAACGATTCATATATATATATATATATATATATATATATATATATATATATATATATATATATATATATATATATATATATATATATATATATATATATATATATATATATATTTCAGAAGGCAGGAAATTTGTTTCAATGAACGTTAAGGGTATTTCAAATAAACAGGATTATAAGCAAAAAATTAATTGCACATAAGTGAATAGCAGTTATTCACTTTTATAATTAATAGATTTGTTAATGTAACTACTGTAAACTTAATTTGACTGCAATCTTTTTAAATAAGGATCATGATTGCATATATTTTTATCATTAAAGGATGGCAATTTAAATGTAATAAGGCTATGAGCAGATAAATAACAGATACCTATTAATTTTAACAGTAATATTACCTATATATATATATATAATTAGTGGGTACTATTTATGAAACTTTTTCAAAACTTCTCCTGTGAGGAAACTTAATACCCAATGCATTATTTTTTTACATTAAAAATGTATTAAATTCAATGTTAATAGAGCTAATTTTAAATAAGCAGAACTGAATTAGAATGAATGGGTAGTATTTCTGAGATACATGAAACAACCGTACCTAAGAAAATCTGGTTGGGTGCATTAGCAGCAGTCTTTGGACAGCAGTCCCACTTTCCGTCTTCCTTCTCGCAGCAGTCGGCGGTTGCCGGACACAAGTGCAGCTTGTCCGGGCAGATCTCCACGCCCATCTCTTTTAGGCTCTGGCCCATCATTGTGTTTTCTGGCTGCGTCAGATCGGGCATGTCCTTTAAAGCTGACATCAGCTCATCTGGAAATCCAGGAAAAACTCATTCAATAATAGATTTTCTGCAGTATGCTTTTGATTTCATTGGACTAATTTTGTTAGGGAAATATTTTAGATCATAGGGTTGTTGCTTACAATTGCTTGGCGTTTTGATTTAAAGTTATTTTCTTTCAAATGGAAGACATACCCAAGTCCCCCTAATATGTAACTGCCCAAATTACAGCATAGTAGGGCAACGATTACAGTTTGTTAATGTATGGGAAAAATAGCAAGATTTTATATTTTGATTGAATACAATTTGGATATATATATTAAAATTAAAACTGGAAAATATGTGTTAAAACTGGAAAAAAATCTGGGATCTTACATGCAAAATATCTGAGTTATTAGAATTTTGTTTAGTTTAAACGATTCAAGTTTTTATACTTTGATTTTTTTTTTTTTTTTTTTTTTTTTTTTTGAAATTTTTTAACATTAATAATTTTATCTTAATATAGAAAATTCTTAACATGCAATTAAAATTTTTAAGTTATAAATCTAATTACTAATTTTTTTTTATTACAGTTTTTTTTATGTATAAATTAGATAATGAAAATACCTAAAAGACTTACTTGGTAATGCTGATGCAACACCTATCAGCAATAATGCTACAGAGAGTGATAATCTACATAAAAACAATAAATAATATAGTTTGTTAATTGCATAAAATTAAGAAAAAAATATTTTTTAATTTCTACATCAATAATTCATTCATCTTTAATTTTTAGTATAAAAATCTAATTAAAAATATTTTTGATACATGGAATCAATCAGAAAATAAAAGGTGTTTTAAAATTTATATTGATAAATTTCTGATATATTGATCCTACAACAACTTTTCTTCTAAGTATTAAATAATTAAAAAAACCTTCTTTATTATTATTTGATATATTAATTTACGTTTTAAAATTAAAATTATATATAAAGAAACATTTAAATTCCCTAATTTCATTTCTTTTAGCAAACTAGAATTTTATTCTTATTAATTCATGTATAAATACTTTAAAGAATTTAAAACAAAATTATGTTAAAGCAATAATAAAGAATTTACTCTTACCCAAAGGAATTCATTTTTGTTTATACTTTCTTCACAGTCTCTGAGTATAGTTACAATACTTAGTCACAGTACTTTTCTCACTATGATGAATTTAACCATTGCATTTAGCTTTATATACATTTCTTGGTTTCTCTTTGATAATAGCAATACTCTGATAAAGAGAATTAAAATGAAAGTGATACTATTTAAAAATCAAATACATTAAAGAATTAAAATGAATGTGATTTCATTTAAAGATCAAGTGCATTAAAGAATTAGAATGAAAGTGATGCTATTTAAAATTCAAGTTCATTGAATTATTATCCAAACCGTAGGAAAAAAACAGGATGATGAAAGTTCTTCTGAAATATTTAGATCATTGTTAGCTTTGGACAAGTATTTTCACTGTCCTTTGTATTTTCAAGTGGACTTACACTATCTATAGTTTTGTAGTTGTTGTACCTCATACTCACTTTTGATCTTCATTTTTATGAAGAAAAATACATTTGTATTCACCTGACATGTTTTAAATTCAATCATTTTAGTATTATTTAAAATTATATTTTCACTACACATATTTAAATGAACGATGTATCGACGAATGTATTATATGTATTATGCTTATGATTTTTATATCGACTTATGTATTATGTGTTTGACAAAATTGTCTTAAACAGGTTTTACATTAGTACATAAATTAAACAATATTTAAAATACAACAATTTATTATAAAACAATATTTCAAACAAAAATATTTTCTTCACATATGCCACTACATTCATATTAGACAGTTAGCTTTGTTCCTGATATACAAATAAAAATTTTCTTTATATAACATTCTCTTAAAAATTAGAATATATGTTTGGCTTGAATATGTGAGATATTTAATTGCTGTTAATTTTAAATAATGTAATAATATATACAAAAAGATAGTACAGTTGAAGAATAGGAAAATAAGGAAAAGTGAAAAAAATAAATATTTTTTAATACTGGATGCTTTGATCCATGTTTTTTCGTCACTAGAACACCAGATGTGTATCAATCTTAACATTAACAGGTGTGGCATGCTACACTATACCCACATTCTTCCGCCACGGTGTGCTTTGAATATGTGCTTAAGTTCCTACTCCTTTTAATCTGGAAGAGAAGGGAAAGACACTCTAAAGTAACTTTGCTTTCGACTTCACTTGTAGAATTTTGAGTGAAATTCCACAAGTTAAAGCCACCTCAGCCTCTAGAAGAAATAGTTAGAAAGATCAAAATTATATTTAAAAGTTTTAAAAAAGTGGAATAGAATAAACAGGAAGGCAAACAGTTAATATTAGTCTAGGTTCTAAAAATTAGTTTGAAAACTAGTTTTTAACTGGTGAGAATCTACTACTGGTTTACTAGAAACAAGAATCATTTAATAAACTACTATATTAAGTTCTTTATTTGTTTTTGCAGACCTAAGCACATAATGAATAGAAAATAAGGAATTTTTTCCTTAGTCTCAAGCTACAGTTTAATGAATTTGAAGATTGAACTAAATTTTGTACATCCTCTTAGGTTTTTGTTTTCCACATATGCTCAAGACAAATAGTACACTCATGTGTTTGAATCTGTGGCTATATTTCTCTAACTGGCAGACTTTTAAGCCGGTAGTTAGGTATTTTAAAATTTTTTGTTAAATCAGAACTATTTAGAAAGTTTATTTAATTTTTATTTTTATTATAATTAATTATGATCTATTTTTGTTACGTTGAATTTACAAATTTGCTCTTAAAGAGGGGTTTTTTTTGTATTGTATTTTGTTAACTTACCAATGTTAATGTTAATCCTGTGATAGTTGGGTTACAACATTTGTGAAAAATTATTTTGCCTTGTAACAGGCTTTCATATCTTTCATATATTGGTAAATATTAATTTTCGTTTAATAAAGATAAATTAATATTTACAAATAACTAAAAATAAATTAAAATTGTACAGAAATAAATTATAGCAGAGGTACAGCGAGCTACGAGCTAACCTTCTATCCACAAAGTAAAAATGGTGAACTGGTTACGTAGAAATACATTTAGTTGTTTTTTAGCTCTCACTGCACAGAAAAGTATATTTAAATAGAATATACAAATTATACATAAACATATAACATTTAAACAGACGTATCTCATATGCATTTATCGCATCAAATAGAAGCTCTATATAAAAGAAAAAAAAATTACTCGATAAACAATGGTATATTTCATAATAATTTGATGATAACTGTTTTCTAATTTTAGTAATTAAAAAGTCATGAATTGTTTACTTACAAACATCCAATGCTGTTATTTTTTCAATAATTTTAGACAATTTTTTTTTTATAATATACAAAAGTCATGCAAAAGACTAATTCATGAAAAACTTAAAACGAATGAATTTATCTAATTTCAAAACCATTCTAGTTCATTTTCATATCATTTGAATTTCAAAGAAGGCAGAGAATGCGTTGAAGACGAAGAGCCCTCTAGTCGACCATCCATCTCAACCGACGAAGCTCACGTCCAAAAAACTAAAGATTTGGTGCTTGCAAACGTCGATTTACAATTAGAGACCTTGCTGATGATGTTGGAATTTCAAAAGGATCGGTCAATTCCATTTTGGGCCTCAAACGTATCAAATCTCGATTGGTACCGAAATCACTGAATGCGCCAGCTCACACTGCATTGACTTTTTCGCCAAATAGGAAACGCATATCGTTCCACAACCACCTATTCCCTAAACTCAAAAGACCACTCCGTTTTGAGTCGATTGAAGAGATTCAAGTGAATCGCCGAGCACTTTGAAGGTCACCCCTGCCGATGACATTTTTGCATGCATTGAGGATTGGAAAAATGTTGGCATAAGTGCATTGTGTCCGGAGATGATTACTTAAGGCGATGAAATAAATTTGGAAGAATAAATAAAGAGTTTTCAAAAAAAAAAAAATAATTGATCTTACTTTTTGGGCACAGTACAACTATATATAAATATATAATTGTTTTCCTAAGGTAATAATAGGGTGGAATACAGCCAAGTGGCGAGATCTAGTACGAAAATGACGAGAGGGGGGGCAATTTTCGGAATTGGTTGTCCTCAAAATTCTGCTTCTTTTCATCCATCGATTAATTTCCCTCATTAATATTCGATATATTTCTATTTCATTACTACTCTATGCTCAGACCGTAGCCACCGAGATATAAGAACTAAGCCCCCCCCTCTCCCTCTTTTTTGTGACGTCACTGCCTGCAGTACCTTGTTTAGACGTCAATTTTTTTTTTTTTTTCTCCCACTTCTTTCTGCCATTACTTAGGACGACATCATATTTCGTAAATAAGCGAAATTGATTATAAGCTATAATGATGTGCATAACTAGTACATACAGCAATGCATCAGATCATGCTGTATAGTTATTAAACTTTACTGAATTTTAATTAAAGCAAAATAATGAATGAGAACTAAATACTTTTAAAACTCAATAGTATATTAATTTTTTTTTTCGTTTATTTGTGCAATGCACAAAATTACTCAAGAAATATTGATCTGGTCTTATATTGAATTTGAATTTGTGTTTAAAAATTACATGTTAAATTCTTTATAAAACATAATATTTTGTTTATTTTAAATATTATTATATATTTATTGTTAAATTATATCTTCGAACATTTAAACATCATGGTTACTTTTGGAAATTAAAATTTACCTAACAACTTTCATTTAAACCGTATTTGAATATAAAAGGGTTTAAATAAAAAATATCAATATTTACTATTAATTGCTCTTCTCACTGTGAAATATTAGTAATGAAGTTATTACTTTAATATGTAATATTCAAGTAAACAAACCACAATGTAATATTCTTTTAAGTCCATCATTGCAGAACATAACGTTATTTGTGAATATGGAATAATAAGATTGATTATCATTCAATAAGGTTATGTGAAAACATAAAGCGACAAGCGTTTATGTTTTCACATTATATAGTAAATGCTATACACAGTCTTGCAACAGTAATTATAAAATCCACCTCAAATTTCACAAAACTGAATAGTAAGAAAATATTGTAAGTTCGCTTATAATTCACAATAACGTGGAAAGAAAGAATTGCTTTTTAATTAAGGAATTTGTAAGTTAATTTCATTTTTTATTGATTATTTTGGTTAAAAAATAATTTTAATGATTTTAAATTTCTATTTTTATTTTGGTCTGAAATACAGAAATATAAAAAAAAAAATTATTTTGTTTTTCAGATGCCATGGAAAAATATCCATCAAGATATTGGTATTTTCTATGTCTCTTTAATTTTTTTTTTTTTTGATTTTTAAATATTTTTTTTAAATAATTTTAAATAAATCAAATAATAATTTCTATTTCTTGTATTCCATTTAATAAATTATTTAGCATGAAGATATATTTTATTATTTACTACTTATAATTTAAAATCTGATAAAAACTGAAAAGTAAAGAATTTGTATAGAGTTTTAACCTCACTACAAAGAAATATAGAATGAAAAGATTTTCCTCAATCAATAAACAAGCAGAAATATTAATTTTCTTATCAAAAATTTATTATAAATAATCTGATTACATTGTCATTAAATGTTTTAACAAAACACTGAAATGAGGTCTAACATCACACATTATCTCCAGCATTGAACACGTACAAGTAGGCAGCGCCAACGGCCGTACCATGCTGAATATACCGGTTCTCGTTAGATCACCGAAGTTAAGCATCATTGGGCGCGGTCAGTACTTGAATGGGTGACCACCTGCGTGCCTTTGGCAAATTTGGGACCTGAATGGCCGTGTGTCTAGCGCTCTGGCGCTCGGTGCCACAGGTTTCGGGTTCGAATCCCGGCGGTGCCATGGATGTTTGTAGTGGTTCGGAATCCACTTTAAGCCGTAGGTCCCGGTCTTCTATGACTGTAAGAGCGTCACGGAGCAAAAGTCAGGCTTCTACCTACGGGTGCTCCATCACAACAGAAGCTGCTTCCTTCCCCTTCAATCATGAGTCCATATGGGCTCGTGGGCTTGGCCAGCCAAGTGGGATAAGAAACAACAACAACAAACAACAACACAAGTAGGCAGGACACCACTAATTAAACCAGCACCCCCACCATTTGCATTTGGGTGCGAGTGGAGTGCAGCAGTGCCAGATGAATCCCAGCTGGTGGCAGCACTCTCCTGCACCTGTAAAAGAGCAAAAAAAAAATCTTCATTTAACAAAATTTTAAATTTTTTCTTACAAGCATTACAAGAAGTAATGGCGCATATAAAAAAAAAGATTAGTATTTAAAAAGAATTAAAACACAACGTTTGTTTCGAGTGAAAGGTATCCTAATAAGCAGAATTAAAAGTAACAATTTAATTGTACATTAGTGAAGAGCAGTCGTAATTAATAGATTTATTTATGGAACTATTTGAAAATTACATTAAAATAAGCTTAATTCAAATTTGATTAAGCTAGTAACAGATAAATTATAGATTCATATTAGTTTTAATAATACTAACACACATATATTCAATTACAGTGTATTATTTCTTAGAAACATAAGATATTTGTACCTAAGAAAATGTTGTTCGGGGCATTAGCAGCAGTCTTTGGGCAGCAGTCCCACTTTCCGTCTTCCTTCTCGCAACAGTCTGTGGTTGCCGGACACAGGTGTAGTTTGTCCGGGCAGATCTCCACGCCCATTTCCTTGAGTCTCTGGCCCATCATGGTATTTTCCGGTTGCGTCAGATCGGGCATGTCCTTTAAGGCCGACATCAGCTCATCTGAAAATCCTGGTCAAACATATTCATAAGTATTTTAACATCGAAAGCTCTCCAGTTTAAGATTATTCCTCGAGTTGTTTTTGTTCCATTAGAGTACTATTGTTGAGAATAATTATTATAGGTCTCATGGCTATTGTTTTCAATTACTATGTATTTAGATTGAAGATCATTTTCTTCAAAAGTAAGACATGCAATATATGTAATTGGCCAGACTACTATATGGGAAAGATGAGACTACATTAGTCTTTACATAAATGCACTTTGGAATGAACATCTTCAGGCATGTTATCTTATGAATGTACATACTACACTCTTTCCATTTGGCTTAAACTAAGAATTTATCCATCTTAAGAATTTTTGCGAAATTTATGTTCAAAGGCGCTTCTCCATTTTCAAACAGACTTTTTTAAAGTTCAAAGAGCCTAACGTGCTATCCATTAGGCAATTCTTTGAATAAAATTTACTTGACCGAAGCAATAAACTAAAAACCTAATATTTTGAGTATTACGGAACCCTAACTTTCTTTCGTTTTTATATTTTCGTCAGAGGAATTTTTTAATTGTTAAAATTAGATAAAAAAATGGCTTCATTTTTTAAAATTTCAGTATTTGAGTTTTTATTTTTATTTTGTTTTTATAAATTTGTATTTTAAAATACATCTTTTCTCAGTTTCCTAAATTCCTAGTGAATAGTTACATTTCTTAAGTGATAAATCTAGTGACAAGATCATTATTGATTTTAACAACAATTTTTTCTTAAACATAAATCAGATAAAAAAAAAATGTCAAAAATACTTACTTGGTAATGCTGATGCGATGCCTAACAGCAATAATGCTACAGTGAGGGATAATCTATATAAAAACAATAAACAATATATATTTTCTCATTTATTAAATTAATCATCTATTGAATTATAAAATTAAGTAACTAAAATATAATTCATTGCATAAAATAAGAAACAAAGTTTCTTCTTGATTTCCCCATAAAAATCTTTAACCATTTATTTTAACATTTTATTATTAAATTTTGATTAAAAGTTAGTTCTGATTCAAGGAACAAATCAGAAAATAAAAGGCGTATTAAAATTTTGTTTTTGAAAACATATTCCTATATATGATCTTGCACCAACTTTTCTAGTACATATAACATACTTAAAAGCCTGCATTATTATTATGTGATTTAAATATTTAAGATTTAAAATCATAATTGAAAAAAAAACATAAAAATCATGAAATCATTTGTTAATTTTTCGAGCAACAGCATAATAATAGAATAATCTTAATATACAATAAATAATTAAACGTTTTGAAGAATTCATAACAAAAGCATTTAAAAGCAGTAGTAAGAAGTTTATACTTACCCAAAAGAATTCATTTTTGCTTATATTTTTTTTACAGTCCCTGAGTATAATTATAGTTCTTTAGTCACAGTACTTTTCTCACTATGATGAATTCAATCATTGTATTTAGCTTTATATACATTTCTTGTTTTCTCTATAAAAATAGCGATACTCTGATAAAGCACGTTCTTAAAGTGCCGCATGATAACTATTTAATAATGAATTAAAATGAAAGTTATATCATTTAAAGATCAAGTGCATTAAAGAATTAAAATGAATGTGATACTATTTAAAGATCAAGTGCATTAAATATTATTATCTATATCACAGATATATTGAAAGTTCTCCTGACATATTTAGATCATTGCCAGCCGGAGACAATTTTCTTCAAAGTACTTTATATCTCAAGTAGATCAATATTATCTAGATCTTTATTGTTATTCGATATTACATTCACTTTTGATTTTTTTTTTTATATAACGAAAAACATATTTGAGTTCGAGTGACATGTCTTGCTATCAATCCTTTGTATTATTTAAAATTAAATTTTCACTAATTATGTTCAATTGGAAACGATATTCTAGAGGCATTAGTTTATAAAGTAAACAGAATTGCAATAAAAGTATTTTCTTTAGATGTACCATGAGAATCATATTAGGCATTTAGTCTTACTCCTGATATAAAATAAAAAAATTATCTAAGATATATTTAAAATATATTATTGATTTGAATCTAGAAGGGTAATTTCTGGTAAATTTAGATGATGTAAAAAATACATAAAAAATATTGTTATTAAAGATTTTGAAAATGAAACTTGAAAAATAAATGTTTGAATATGAAATATTAAAAACAAAAAATAATAAAAAAATTTCAAATAATCACATACATTTTTTCGAATGCTAGACACATTATCCATGGTCATTCGTCCCTAGAACAACAGATGTTTAATAGATTCAACACTAACCACGGCGACTGCTACAATGCACTTACATCCTTTTATCTTATATCTTCATCTTTCTATTCCTATCCAATTCTTAGTTTGGATTGAATATTCTTAGCTTCCTAGTTCTTTTAAGCTCGAAAGAAACTTAAGAACACTCTGGAGTAACTTTGCGTTCCCCCACTTATGTAATTTTGAATAACATTTCCTAAGTTAAAACAGCTTTTGTCTTGAAAAACATCTCAAAAAAATAAAATTGTTTTTAAAAGTTAAATAAAAGGAAACGAATTTCATTAAATTCCATTGGAAATAATCATCTCGATTGGAACATCTCGAATACTAGGATAAATAATTTGATTAAGATCGGCGAAACCTAATAAAATTGTTCAAAATTTGACTGTAAATTACATAAAAAAATAAAAAATATATGGTATATTTTTTATGATTTCATTAATTAATAGTTCATAAAACCTCTTTAGGTCGTTATTTCCTTACGGAAAATAAAATTCACTTATCCGTTTCTTACTATGTATTTGAAGGTATAATATATTTAATTAAAAATGTCAATATTTAATCGTAATTACTATCAGTCAGACAAATATCAATTAAGAAATTACTTTCTATTACTTTATATATATACAGTTATCATTTTAACTCACCAATTTCGATATATTTTAGAGCACAGCATTTTCTAAATATGGAATAACAGAGTTGATTGTTATTTATAGGAAAATGTTAGCAGTACAATATTTTTAATAAAAACTATTTCTGAAGTCTAATTCTGTAAGATAAAAATATGTCTTTTTATTTATGGGAATGTAAATTTAATAAGTTAGCATTATTTATATAAGAGAGGGAAATTATTATTTTATTATTCATTATTCATTTATTTTCTACAAATTCATAACTTTCAGAAAAAAAAATGCTAAATTCTAACTAGTAGGACAACTAACTAAGCGATTTTAAAACTCATTTTTACATATCACGTTTGTCAGTGATTCTTAAATTGTGAATTTTCACACTTCCATTACAAATAAATTTAAAAGTACTCTAAATTAAGAAATAAAATTTTTAAAAATAGGAAGCATTTTCAGTAAAACAAGCTTATATTTTAAACTATATTACTAAATATTCGAAATTCGGCATTCAAAAGAAGTTAAATTTATAAATAAGCATATTCCTCGATAGCATATGCAAATGATAAATATTTCAAAGTAGCCCACTTCATAGGGCTACTTGCAAGAACTATATAAAAGGAAATCAAAAAGTATCTAATGATCAGTGGTGCATTTCATATTAATTGATGATAACTTTTGTCGAGATGATCTAATGTTCTTCGAGATAAAAACTCTTTTTCTAATTTTAGTATTAAAAAATCAATAAATTGCTTAGATACTAATATTTTTGATCCATTACAGTCAATTTGTCAACGATTTTCGACGATTTTCTCAGTAATGAAAAAGTCACTTATCAATGAATAAACTTTTATTTGAAACCAAACCATTAATCTTGTTTCAAATCACTTCCAGCTTATTTTAATATCACTTGATTGTTTAAATCAATCCATTGATCCTCATTACCTCATCCACTAACCTCATTTTCAGTCTTCGACGTTCATTAATTAAATAATTTCTATTTTATATGCCAAAACATAATGGGACGTCAATGAACAATTCCAAGTGGTTAGAAAATCATGTTATGTATTTGTTTAGAAAACTATTAAAATAAAACGAAATTTTAGAGGAATTTACCGTTTTAGTCTGGAGATACCACTATGTATAGCCAACCAATCAATTAGGCAATGTATCACTTGCAATTTGACTCTTACACATTCTGGTACTTCCAAAAAGTACCTACTCTTCAGACGTCACCCGTGGGAGGAATTCCTGAAGACCAGGAAGTGTTTTTTAAGTATAAAGGCCACCAGTAGAAAACATTTATAGGTGCAGCCGGATGTTATGTTATTTAACAGTAAATAGGTGAATCGTGTTTTCCGATAATACATGGATTAAACTATCATCACCTTTTAGCAACACTATGAAGGGTAGAATACCTTTTACATATAACCGTTGTGTAAGTATATGTCAGAATAAAACAGAAAGAGCTTGACAATCTAATGAAATGACACCGCATACCATATCTATCTAGTATCGTGGCAGTCTTCTACCATGTTAATAACACCCCAATGTCCGGGATGGGAATTAATTTAAAACAGGACATCCAAACTTAATTCGAAGCATTTCTCATCCTGGACAACAGTTGAAGTGACAAATCAAATGCTATGAAACAAATCTAGCGTCTTTTCTGTTATTTCTATCTTTTGAGCGCTGTGCCGTAATATTATTAGACAAAAATATTAATAACAGTTTCGAATAGCGGTATCATTACGACACACTTACTGTGAAAGGCAACTAGATTGCCTCTGAGGAGAGATTTCGCTGAAAAGAGAGATGGATCCTACGCCAGAGAAATGGCAGCACTATGAAAGAAGCATAAAAAAGCTCGAAATTTTCACCAAACGTATACCTCAATTTCATTTGAAAATGACTAGCATACAGCCTACCACGAGTTAATGCATCGGAAGATAATCAATGGAAAGCATTACGTGTACTACCAGACATGATGTCCTGATGCTAGACAAATTCGTTAAAATACACTCGACATGCTTTAGACCCGTTAAAAGGTTTAACTTTTAAATAAATACACACTCCGGATACAGAGGATCTAGGGTTAATTTTCAGATTGTATTCAAATAACGCTGCTGGTTTGGATATCTCAACATATATCTCGAAGATATAGGAGTTAGACTGAGGATTGTTTTATTCTGGCGAGTGAGATTCATGGTGTAAACAACTTGTCACTTGTTTAAAAAGCAACAACTTGTCACTTGTTGTCGTTTAAGATGCACCTTGCATTGGGTTGTATTTTAAAACCCATTCTCTGAATCGTCCATCAATTGTCTGTTCGCTAACTGGTTAATAATGTTAATGGTGAATCAAGTGTAGCAAGAATCTTTCTAGCGAATATTCTATCTTGATGTTCTGTCGTTTATGCATGTCAATTGCTGCCTTGATAGCACTTTGTCCTATCAGTAGTCATCACTGAGTTGCAGCATCGCTGTGATATGAATGACTTTTAGTCTTTTAGCTTGACGTCTTATTTTTAGCCCAATTAAGCTTTCCCTCTCAAATTGTGACATATGCTTATATTATAATGGGAATATTTATGCGGGGCAATTTAGCAATCAAACTGAGCAGATAGAATCAAATTCGAATGAAAAATATTTCTCAGAAATGGATTTTTTTCCCACTTTCCCACAATTGTAATGTTTAGTTGTATTGTTCTGGAGTTATAAATATTCATTTCTATAGTAGCAAAATATTAAAAAAATCATTTGCATTAATAACAAAAGATTATATAATAATAAGTTTCTGTACAATCAGTTAGTTATTTCTTGTAAATTTTTCTAAAAGTATCAGAAGCAATTATATTTTAAAATCTTGTGTTTTTTCTTTGACAGCGTTAACGCAATAGGGACTGTTTTAAATAAAGTTTAATAAAACAAATTCTATAATTTTTCTTCTTTAAAGTAAAGTAGCATCATATATTTTTAAAAAGCATGATATTGTCATATTTTGGGAAAAAATGTGTTCTAGGCATTTTATTTTTTAAAAACTTCTATCATTTCAATGATTTATAAGGAAAACTTGATTACTTGCAAACAAAAAAATTATGCGATAATAATATGCATGGCATTTATATATTGCTCTTCAAATCAATTAAAAAGACCAATGATGTTATGAACTTTTGTTTAAATAGAAAGCAAAGTAGGATGGTTATAATATATTTTATTGTAATGGGAAGTACTTAGGTATAAAATTTCAGAACTAATTGTTATACTACTGTCCAATAAAGGACTAAAACAAACTTTCAAATTTCCCGAACTAAACATTCAAAATAATTTGCAAGGTAAACACATTCATATGAGAATGTAACATTTGAGAAAAAAAATTATCTAATGAATTTAAGAATTATTGTCATTTATTAAATATCATTTTACAATCTTTTTTAAGTTTCTTATTTTTCAATCAATTAAATGAAATTAATGTTTTAAAAAAATATTACTTATATTTTAATTCTATTTTAAATTACACTAGTTATATATTAATATTAAAATATCAAATGTATAACTATTCTTAACACTGATTTTTAATTTGATCACTCACTTTTAAATAATTCAGCACAGGGAATACTATTTTGAGTACCCGATATAAAGTTGAAAAGCAAGTCTAGTTCAACTCACACATCAAACAAAAAAATAATAAACCAATTCCTTAAAAATCATTAAATAAGACAAAAAGGGCTGATTTCTTTAACAAGGCTTTATTATAAATTAAGAAGTGACGAATTCATGAAATTGATTTACAACTATGACATGGCTTCTACAATTACTGAACATCTTTAATTATGAACACAAAAGTGCAGCACAACACTATTTGAACCAGCATCCCCACCACTTGCATTTGGGTGCAAGTGGAGTGCAGCAATGCCAGATGAAACCCAGTTGGTGACAGCATTCCCCTGCGCCTATTAAAAAGCAAATAAATTCTTCATTTAACAAACCTACAATATTACAAATTCCAACATAACAAGTAGATACACGCTTAAAAATTAGCAATTAATATTATTCCAAAAACTTAGAAAAAAGATATTTGTTTCAATAAATGTTAATGGTATTTCAATATGCAATATTACAAATAAGACCTTAATTGAAAATAAGTAAAGAACAGAGGTTTATTTTGCAATTATTTAATTTATTTACAAAACCTGTTCAAGACTACATTAAATTAAACTTAACCCATATATTTTAGAATTTACACAATGATATTTTTTTTTTTTTAAGATTAAAAAAAATTATTTCTTAATAAAAGAATAATTGTTTCAATAATTGTTAATGGTATTTCAATAGGCGGCATTACAAGTAAAACTTAATTGCACATAAGTACTGAGCAGATGTTTAGTTTTGCAATTATTAGATTTATTTATGAAACTAGTTCAAGACTACATTAAATTAAACTCGATCCATAAATTTTAGAAATTACACCGAGATTATATAGCCCTTTTAAAATTAAAAATGTACAAATTCAATTTTAATAAAACTATGAACAGATAAATAATTGATGCGCATTAATTTTAACTATGATATTACAGAGATATATAATTAATGGGTACTATTTCTTATAATAAAAGTAAAGGCGTACCTAAGAAAATGTTCTTGGGTGCATTAGCAATAGTCTTTGGACAGCAGTCCCACTTTCCGTCCTCCTTCTCGCAGCAGTCGGCGGTTGCCGGACACAGGTGTAGTTTGTCCGGACAGATCTCCACGCCCATCTCCTTCAGCTTCTGGCCCATCATAGTGTTCTCTGGCTGCGTCAGATCGGGCATGTCCTTCAAGGCCGACATGAATTGATCTGGAAATACAGATGAAAAACGGTCATTAAGATAAAATCGAAAGCTGTCCAATTTCGCTTCATTCGGTAGGGTAATTTTGTTTCATTAAAGTACCATTTTGGTACACCAGTAGGTGTTAGAATTGTCATTTTCAATTGCTAGGAATTTCTATTTTATGTCACTTTATTTAAGACATTGTCTAGGTTAGTTACAATTGTATAGGTTACCATATGAGAAGGTTTGGTTTGGTTTTTCGCTCTACGGTCATCTTGTGCACACGTTAGGCTAAACAGACCGGGACCTACAGTTTAAAGTGGATTCCGAACCCCTGCAAACATCCATGGCACCGCCGGGATTCGAACCCGAAACCTGTGCCATATGAGAAGAAAAAGACTAAATTCATTTTTTTTTCTCACATAAATTATGGAAGGAACAGAGTCAGACAGGCCATCTTATGGATTTACATCATACTAATAAGTAAACGAAGTTATCAAATAATTGCAACAAATGTTTTAATAGATTAATTTAAACATAATTCTATTTTCTGTTGGTTATAGAATATGTAATTTGATAATTGTACTGAATATTATGAAAATATAAATTGATTTTGAAAGTTGATGCAAATAGCTCCATATCAACATAAATTAATTGCATTAATGTGTTTAAGGATGCTTATAAAATTACATTTGAAAGTAATAGTACAAATCTGTTAAAAAGTATTTTAATTCAAAATGGTTCCTTCTGCTTTGTTTTTAAAATATTCCAAGAACAAGTATACTTATATTACCCTAAAAATTACAATATCGGAAAATAGGGCAGATTTAAAAATATATTTACCAGACAAAATTTGGACTTGGTTTTTATTCGAAGGAATATTTTTAATTTAGTTTCATAAATTCTTGGTAAAAAACATAATTCTTATGGGATAAATCTATTTATTATTAATGAGATTATTGATTTAAGAATAGTATTTTCCTTAAATCGAAATATAATAATTAAAATATCAAAAAGTCTTACTTGGTAATGCTGATGTCATGCCTATCAGCAACAATGCTACAGAGAGTGTTAATCTACATAGAAACAATAAACAATATAGGTTATTGCTTGAAATTAGAAAACAAAATTTCATTTTATTTTCACATTAAAACCTTTAACTATTTATGCTAACTTTTTATTATAAAAGTCTAACTAAAAGAAATTTTTGATACAAAGAATCAATCAGATAATAAAAGGTATATTAAATATTTTGATACAATTCTGATATAATTATCGTATAATAACTTATATCCTAAGTGTGACATAATAAAAAAACCTGAGATATTATTATCTGAATTAAATATTTCAGATTTAAAATTGTAATTGAACGAGACATTTAAATTCAATTATACCATTTGATTGTTTAGGAACAAGAGTTTTATTTTAACTAATTAATACATAAATACTTTAAAGAATTCAAAACAAAAGCATATTAAAGCAATAGTAAAGGTTTTACCACTTACCCAAAGAAATTCATTTTTGTTTATACTTTTCTCACAGTTCGTAAGTATAGTTACGGTACAGTTAGTCACAGTACTCTTCTCACTATGATGAATTCAACCACTGCATTTAGCTTTATATACATTTCTTGGTTTCTCTTTATAAATAGCCATACTCTGATAAAGCAGATTTTTGAAGTGGATCATGATAATAGTGCAATAAAGAATTAAAATGAATGTGATACTATTTAAAGATCAAGTGCATTAAAAAATAGAATGAGAGTGATGCTCTTTAAAGTTCTAGTGAAAGAAATAGAATTATTATCCAAAACAGAGAAAAAAACAGGATATTGAAAGTTCTCTTGAAATATTTAGACTATTGTTATCTGGAGACAAATTTCTTCAATGTCCTTTGTATTTTCAAGCGGACTCGTATTATCTATATTTTTATAGTTATCTTTAACTTTTCATCTTCATTTTCATAAAGAAAAACGTATTTGAGTTGAGATCAAGAACGTTAATCAGAATTATTATTCATATCACAAGTATACTGTAAGTTCTGCTGAAATATTTAGATCATTGCCCTCTGAAGATAAATTTCTTCAATGCACTTTAAATTTCAAGGGGATCAATGTTATCTAAAGCTTCACTGATATTCGATCTACCATTCACTGTTGATTTTTTTTTATTTTTATAATAAAAAACACAATTGTTTTCATGTTACACGTTTTGAAACAAATTGTATTTGAATTACTTAAAATTAAATTTTCAATGTGTATGTTTAAATGAAAGAGATATTCAGGGGATACGTTTTTGATTCAATGTTTTACATCAGTACGTAAACTAAATAAAATTGAAAATAAAACATATTTTCATCATATATACCATTAAATTCACATTAGGCAGTTGACTTTGAATATGTTTAGGCTTTATTCAAAAGTGTTTTCTTTACACATTTTTTACACATTTTTCTTTACATAAATTCTCATTAGGCATTAAATCTTAGCCTGCGATTCTTTTATTCTGAAAAAAAAAAACTCTGGGGTAACTTTGTGTTCGATTTCGCTTGTAGAATTTTGCGTGAAGCTTCTCAAATTAAAGCTTTATGTTTTGAGAAGAAATTGTCCAAAGGGTAAAAATTATTTTGAGAGTTTAAAAAAACGGTAATGGAGCCTATTCGACAGCTCACACACACAAATAAACTCAAATAATAATCCACACACACACGAATAACACGAAGTGGACTGTATTAATTAATCTCCTTTATTTAGGCAGCCATCACACTCGAAGATGAACTGACCACACGACCTTTCTCTTTGGTCACAGTTGTTCAACTCTTTTATTTAAACAGCCCTCACACTCGAAGATGAACTGACCACACAACCTCTCTCTGGGGATACACTTATTGAACTCCTTTATTTAGGCAGCCATCGCACTCGAGAATGGACTGGCTACACAACCTTTCTCGTTGGTTACAGAAGTTCAACTCTCCTTTCTTACATTCCTTTCTCTCTCGTCATCTCCCCCTGCCAGACACCCCCACAGACAGGATGTTTACTGGACATAGGGCGTTGACTTCCCCTATGCACGGGGACCTGGGTTTCGACGCAACAGAGTCAACAATTAATATAAATTTAGCTACTAAAAATGGATTTCAATAGTTTCTTTTTTTTAGCTTATGAAAATAATCTAGGGGTTTATTAAAATGAGAATCGTTTACTAAACTACTAATTTTAGTTCTTTATTTATCTTAGCAGATCTAAGCGCATAAGAAAGAGAGAATGTTAGGATTATTTTCCTTAGTCTAACGACACTATTTTAGTGAGTTTAATGATTAAACTAAATTTTTTACATCCTCCTGTTCGTTTTCCACATATGCATAGCCAATGAAAGTTTAAATCTGTGAGTATATTTCTATAAGCTCAAGACTTATAGGCGTAGGTAATGAACTATTTCAAAAATATTTTTTTCCAGAACTCAAAATTATATGAGAATTAGTATTAAATTTATTTTTATTATAATTAGATGTTATTGAATATTTTTGATAAATCCTTTTTACTAATTATCTCTGAAACTTTCGTTTTTATTGCTGTGCATTTGTCTTTGCTAGCTTTGACAATTGGGTTACATCATATGTGAAGAAGTATTGTACGATTTAATATTACATAACAGTATTTAATGAAAAGAAATTAATACTAAATACTAATTTACAAACAGGGGCCTGAATAGCACGGTGGCTAGCACTCTGGCGCTCGGTACCACAGGTTTCGGGTTCGTGTCCAGACGATGCCATGAATGTTTGTTGTGGTTTGGAATCCACTTTAAACCGTAGGTCCGGTTTAACATGATCGTACAGTGTTGCGGAGGTATTGCTACTCCTCGTCCGTAGCTTATCTTCAAGTTAGACGCACCTCCTGGGTAGTGCTAAGTGAGTAACGTCGATGCAGCGCTTGCCTTAAGGCATCAAGGACAAGTGTCTAAATGTTTTCCAGCTGCATTAGAGAAAAAAAAAATAATTTACAAATAAACGAAATTGTACACAAATAATTGCAGCGATAAAGCAAGTTACGATTAATGTTCCATACACGAGGAGAACTATATGTAGAAGTTCCTTATTAATTAGATTAGTTGTTTTTTATCTTGTAGTATGGTGCAAAAAATAATCGAATTAAGGCTTGTCGCCTATACGCCAGGATTAAGACATCGCACGATATTTGAGTAATAGCAACCAACGAAAAATAAACGCTACAACAAATAGAAGTTATCCTATTGGAGAAACAATGTATATCAAAGTGAAGAAGTAGGATATTTTATTCCAAAAATACACCTTTACGTAGCACCTGTAAATGATATACTTTTGAAACCCATGATAGACGTCTTTCACTCCATTTACAGATGTAATATAAAAGGAAACAAAACATATTAGATGAACAGCGGGTGTATTTCATGATAACTGAAAACTCTTTTCTAATTTTAGTACTGAAAAATCGTGAATTTCTTTCCTTATAACTAATTTTTATCCAATATAGTCAATTTTTCATTTATATCACACAAAGTTTTCGGTAGCTTACGAAAATCATGTAAAATTTTCATCAATGGAAACTTTTATTTGAAAGCCATCCATTACTATAGATTCAAATCCATTTCCAGTTTCATTTTCCATGACTTGATTGTTTAAAAGAATTCATTTATCTAAACAATCGGCATCATTTTTTCATCATTGTTTGGACACAAATTATATAGATCAAAGCAATCTATTCGAAAAAATCAATCTATTTGAAAAATAAATTGAAATTTTAAAAGAACTAACTGTTTAATTCATGAGACACTGCTATATGTAGCAAATAGATCAATAAGACGTTATACTACATTACTTACACTAGCAGTGATCAAGAAATGCTGATATTGCCAATCGTGAATTTCTCTACAAATGTCGACTTAGTGCCGTGAGATGTTTGAAATATTGCAAGATTTCTAGGCGATCTAGATACTCCTTAATTTCTATCGTTTATGAATATTAGTTATTATAGCTCTATTCTAGCTCTGGCTTATATTCTCAGCTCCATGTTCTCTCATTAGTTAAGCATTATTTATAATATAGTTGAATAGCAGTGCAGGCTTTTGATTTGACCACGTTGCTTCCTTTAGCTCTACTGAATGAAAACTACTACCCAACTAGTGAAATTGTATCTTATGATCATAATATAATAGGAATTTATTTCAGGGAATCAATGGAACAGTAAAAATCAGTAGACGGAATCAAATTCGAACAAAAATTATTGTACAAAAATGGAATTTGTCCCTCTTTTCACACATTCGTTATGTTCAGTTGAATTGCTCAGTATCTCTATGCATTCCTAAATTTAGAAGATTTGATCACTTGCATTAAGATGTGTTTATCAAAGGAAATTTCTTTAGAAGTTAACTATTACTCGCAGTTTTTTATTTCTAAATGTAACATAAACCATTTTAATTTTAAAATCTCCTTATTTTCCATATGAAAACTTTAATGCAATAATTTTTTTTTAAATAATGTTTTTCTTATATAAGAAATATAATATAACAAATGTTTGATTAAAATAATGTTTTAATTAACTATTTAATTTATTAATTATTTTTTTAAATAAATGTTAACTAACTAATTTCTTGTAGAAATATTTTAATTAACTAAAGTTTTTTTTTTAAGTATCATCATAATCAATATTTCTAAAAATCTGCAATTGAGTTTTGTTTTGAAAAAAAAATATGTTCATCAAAGCAGAACCAGACATTTTATTTGAAAAAAAGTATACGGTTTATAAGAAAAATTATTTGTAAAAAATAACAATATCTTAGTATTATACTGGAAATTTATATCTTGTTCTTTAAATCTATTAAGGTTCTTATGAGAATTTGTTTAGCTGTAAAAAAAAGCAGTATGGCCATAAATATTTTATCTCGTAATAGGAAGCACTAAGATAACAAATTTCATAATTCATTGTTATGCCACTATGCAGTAAATGACTGAAACAAACACGTTTAAATATCCCAAAACTAAATGTTTAGAACAATTTGCAAGGTAAACTAATCTATATGAAACTATCATGTCAGAGAAAAAAAATAATAACAATTATCTAACGAATTTAGGAATTATTGTCATTCATTAAGTATTATTTTATTTAAATATTGATTTCTAATCTTTTTAATTTTTTGGTCATTTAAAGTAGCCCATAAATTAAATTTATACAACGTAAAAAAATGTAGCAAAAATATTACTTATACTTTAATTCTGTTTTAAATTACCCTAGTTATATCAATTTTAAAATATCTAAGGTATAACTATTTCTCTCAGTGACTTTTAATTTAATCATTTACTTATAATTAATGCGACACAGGGAATACTGCTTTTCATACTAGACGTAAAGTTGCAAATCATGGCTAGTTCAACCCACACAAAAAAGAAATGCAGATAAAATATTTCCTTAAAAATCATTAAAAAAGTAAAAAACCCGTTTTTACCCAATGCTTTATTATAAATTAACAAGTGATGTATTCATGAAACTGTTTTACAGATTTATGACATGGTCTTTACACTACTAGAGCATCTTCAGTTATGAACACATTTAAGTAGACAGGGCACCACTACTTAAACCAGCATCCCCACCACTTGCATTTGGGTGAGTGGGGTGCAGCAATGCCAGATGAATCCTAGTTGATGGCAGCACTCCCTTGCGCCTATAAAATAGCTATACGCCAGGATTAAGACATCGCACGATATTTGAGTAATAGCAACCAACGAAAAATAAACGCTACAACAAATAGAAGTTATCCTATAGGAGAAACAATGTATATCAAAGTGAAGAAGTAGGATATTTTATTCCAAAAATACACCTTTACGTAGCTACCCAACCCCTGTAAATGATATACATTTGAAACCCATGATAGGCGCCTGCCACTCCATTTACAAATGTAATATAAAATGAAACAAAACATATTAGATGAACAGCGGGTGTATTTCATGATAACTGAAAACTCTTTTTCTAATTTTAGTACTGAAAAATCATGAATTTTTTTCCTTATAAATATTTTTCATCCAATATAGTCGATTTTTCAATTATATCACACAATGTTTTCGGTGGCTTACGAAAATCATGTAAAATTTTCGTCAATGGAAACTTTTATTTGAAAGCCATCCATTACTATAGATTCAAATCCATTTCCAGTTTCATTTTCCATGACTTAATTGTTTAAAAGAATTCATTTATCTAAACAAACGGCATCATTTTTTCATCATTGTTTGGACACAAATTATATAGATCAAAGCAATCTATTCGAAAAAATCAATCTATTTGAAAAATAAATTGAAATTTTAGAAGAACTAACTGTTTAATTCATGAGATACTGCTATATGTAGCCAATAGATCAATAAGACGTTATACTACATTACTTACACTAGCAGTGATCAAGAAATGCTGATATTGCTAATGGTGAATTTCTCTACAAATGTCGACTTAGTTCAGTGAGATGTTTGAAATATTGCAAGATTTCTAGGCGATCTAGATACTCCTTAATTTCTATCGCTTATGAATATTAGTTATTATAGCTCTATTCTAGCTCTGGCTTATATTCTTAGCTCCATGTTCTCTCATTAGTTAAGCATTATTTATAATATAGTTGAATAGCAGTGCAGGCTTTTGATTTGACCACGTTGCTTCATTTAGCTCTACTGAATGAAAACTACTACCCAACTAGTGAAATTGTATCTTATGATCATAATATAATAGGAATTTATTTCAGGGAATCAATGGAACAGTAAAAATCAGTAGACGGAATCAAATTCGAACAAAAATTATTGTACAAAAATGGAATTTGTCCCTCTTTTCACACATTCGTTATGTTCAGTTGAATTGCTCAGTATCTCTATGCATTCCTAAATTTAGAAGATTTGATCACTTGCATTAAGATGTGTTTATCAAAGGAAATTTCTTTAGAAGTTAACTATTACTCGCAGTTTTTTATTTCTAAATGTAACATAAACCATTTTAATTTTAAAATCTCCTTATTTTCCTTATGAAAACTTTAATGCAATAATTTTTTTTAAATAATGTTTTTCTTATATAAGAAATATAATATAACAAATGTTTGATTAAAATAATGTTTTAATTAACTATTTAAATTATTAATTATTTTATTAAATAAATGTTAATTAACTAATTTCTTGAAGAAATATTTTAATTAACTAAAGTTTTTTTTAAGTATCATCATAATCAATATTTCTAAAAATCTGTAATTAAGTTTTGATTTGAAAAAAAAAGATGTTCATCAAAGCAGAACCAGACATTTTATTTGAAAAAAAGTATACGGTTTATAAGAAAAATTATTTGTAAAAAAATAACAATATCGTAGTATTATAACGGAAAGTTATATCTTGTTCTTTAAATCTATTAAAGTTCTTATGAGAATTTGTTTAGCTGTAAAAAAAAGCAGTATGGCCATAAATATTTTATCTCGTAATAGGAAGCACTAAGATAACAAATTTCATAATTCATTGTTATGCCACTATGCAGTAAATGACTAAAACAAACACGTTTAAATATCCCAAAACTAAATGTTTAGAACAATTTGCAAGGTAAACTAATCTATATGAAACTATCATGTCAGAGAAAAAAAATAATAACAATTACCTAACGAATTTAGGAATTATTGTCATTCATTAAATATTATTTTATTTAAATATTAATTTCTAATCTTTTTAATTTTGTTTTAATTTTTTTGGTCATTTAAAGTAAATCATAAATTAAATTTATACAACGTAAAAAAAATGTAGCAAAAATATTACTTAGATTTTAATTCTGTTTTAAATTACCCTAGTTAGATATTAATTTTAAAATATCTAAAGTATAACTATTTCTCTCAGTGACTTTTAATTTAATCATTTACTTATAATTAATGCGATACAGGGAGTACTGCTTTTAATACTAGACGCAAAATTGCAAATCATGGCTAGTTCAACCCACACAAAAAAGAAATGCAGATAAAATATTTCCTTAAAAATCATTAAAAAAGTCAAAAATCGTTTTTACCCAATGCTTTATTATAAATTAAGAAGTGATGTATTCATGAAATTGTTTTACAGATTTATGACATGGTCTTTACACTACTAGAGCATCTTCAGTTATGAACACATTTAAGTAGACAGGGCACCACTACTTAAACCAGCATCCCCACCACTTGCATTTGGGTGCGAGTGGGGTGCAGCAATGCCAGATGAATCCTAGTTGATGGCAGCACTCCCCTGCGCCTATAAAATAACAAAAAAAAATTCTTCATTTAACAAAATTAAATTTTACAAATACCAATATATCAAATAGAAATGCCACGCTTAAGAAACACAATTGTTATTACTCCAAATAATATGAAAAAGGACATTTGTTTCAATAAATGTTGATGGTATTTCAATAGGCAGAATTACAAGTAAAACTTAATTGCACATAAGTAAAGAGCCGATATTTATTTTGCAATTATTAGATTACTACTATTAGATAATTATTTTGCACATGAATAAAGGGCATTTTTTGTTTGTTTTTGTTTTTGCAGTTATTAAATACACTCAAGAGCCAAAACATTATGACCACCCCTACATTTTGCAATGAACTCGCCTGGATGACGTGGAAGGCACGTGATCAGGTGGAAGTGGTATTTAACTGGTATTAAGTGGTGGTATTAATCCATGCCAATACGGGTTCAAAGCTGTGTTGCGCACCAAAGGTGGGCCAACTCGTTATTGACAGGTGGTCATAATGTTTTGTATCTTGAGTGTATATTTATGAAACTAATTCAAGACTACCTTAAATTAAAATTAACTCATAAAATTTAGAAAAAAAATATATGTTTTTAGTATGTAGAAATTCGAACTTAATGAAGCTATGAACAGAAAAATAATGGAAAAGCATTAATTTTAATAATATTATTGCAGATATATATATATATAATTAATGGGTACTATTTCTTACAATCACACTTAAGGCGTACCTAAGAAAATGTTGTTGGGAGCATTAGCAGTAGTCTTTGGACAGCAGTCCCACTTTCCATCTTCCTTCTTGCAGCAGTCGGCGGTTGCCGGACACAGGTGCAGTTTGTCCGGGCAGATCTCGACGCCCATCTCCTTGAGGCTCTGGCCCATCATCGTGTTCTCTGGCTGGGTCAAATCGGGCATGTCTTTCAAGGCCGACATCAACTCATCTAAAATCCAGATAAAACACATTCAAATATAGTGAAAAATGAACAGTTTTCTAGTGATCGTTCCATATGCTGTTGTATTCCATTGGGGTAATGTTTTTGAAGGTAAATATTATAAATCTTAGGATTGTTGTTTTCATTCGATAGACATTTTGGTTTTACACCATGTTTTTCAGAAACGAAACACCAACAGATGCAAATGTCTAGTTTGTTACATATTAAAGAAAAGACTGTATTAATATTTTTTTTCACATATAAACTTTGGAAAGAACTGCCCCAGACATGCCAACTTATGGATGCACATCATATTCTCGTTCATTTTGATTTAATGTAAAATTATTCCGATGACTTAATGCGTAATTATTTTTAAGACTTTTCTGTTAAAATGCGCTTCTTGATTTTTGAACCGAATTTTCAAAAATTCAAAGTTCCTTGCGTGCTTATCCATTGAACCATTCTTGACTAAAATGTTAGTTATTTAAAAATGATATTTACTTGATCAACACAAACTGAAAACCTAATATTTACTTTAACTAAAAACCTAATATTTTTTATCATACAGGAAATTTCATTTTTATATTTTCGTCACAGGGATTTGATAATCTTTAAAATACAATCAAATTGATAAGTGATTTATTATATAATTATATATTAATGTCCCAATATTCATGAATATGTGAAAATAAATTATCTATGTCCATTTTTTTGTGGATGTTTTAACATTATTTTTTACCAAAGCATTCAAATGTTATAAAAATAAAATGTTCATATTCAAATGTTATAAAAATGAATAAAATATCTAACCACAGAAATTTTGAAAAAAAATGAAATATAAATTAAAATAAAATAAATAAATTTTAATTTAAAACAAAACTCATAAAATAAAAATAATTTAAAATAAAAATAAAATAGATTTTAATTTTAAATTTTGACAGCAATTTGGCAATTAAATATACATAATCACATATTAAGAACATGAATTATTATTAAAAAAAGCATAAATGGCTTTTTTCCTAAGTTTATGTATATTTTTTATGTTAACAACTAATATCCATATTTATTTTTAAGCTTCGTAGTTTACTTTCCTACCTAATGAATTTTCTCTAATTCTACGAATTTAAGAAGCTGTATATTAGAGATATTTTAATTAAGATAAAAAAAGTTTTTAATATGAATATAGGCATTTGAATTTGAAGGAAAACAATACATAAGAGTAGGATCTGAAAAACTTTTTAAAAATTATAATTTAATAGAAAATTATTAAGAGCCATAACTTTTTATATTACCGCAGAAAGATATGACTCCTAAATTACTGCTCAAATAATAAAATATTTTCAGTATACTTACTTGGAATTCTTACACTGATAAAGACAGTTATCAAATAATATCTTTAAATATATTAAAGGATCAAGCTAAATATATTTTTATTTTCTGTTGTTATAAAATATCCATAAGAAATCTCTAATTTGATAATAATCATATGAGCAGATTTAGAGAGCTGAATCAAATAGCATCATATCAACATGAATTAAATGCACTAATGTTTATATTGACGTTCATAAAATTTCATTTGCAGGTAACAGTAAAAATTTGTATAAATATTATTTAATTCAAAATTGTCAGATATTTATCAGACAGAACATGGATTGGTTTTTATTCGAAAGAATATTTTTAATTTAGTTTCATAATTTCTTGGTAAAAAAAAAATCAAAATTCTTATGAGAAAAATCTAGTTATTACTGATTTAAAAATAGTGTTTTTCTTTATTAGATATCAAATAATAATGTTAATGCCAATAAGACTTACTTGGTAACGCTGATGTGACGCCTAACACCAACAATGCTACAGCGAGTGTTAATCTATATAAAACAATAAATAATATAATTAATTGCCTAAAATTAAAAGAAAAAAATTATCTCCACGTTAAAGCCTTTAACCATTTATGTTACAATTTTTTATTATAAGAGTCTTATAAAAGTTATTTTTGATGTTTATACTAACTAATTAATACATAAATGTTTTAAAGAATTAAAAACAAAAGCATGTTTAAGTAATTTTAAAGGTTTTACCACTTACCCAAAGGAATTCATTTTTGGTTATAGTTTTCTCACAGTCCTTGAGTATCAATATAGTACAGTTAGTCACAGTATTCTTCTCACTATGATGAATTTAATCATTGCATTTAGCTTTATATACCTTTTTTGGTTTCTCTTTAAAAAATATCGATACTCTGATAAAGCAGATTCTTGAAAAAAAAATCACTGACAATAGTGTATTAAAGAATTATATTGAAAGTGATACTATTTTAAGATCAAGTGCATTGAAGAATTAAAATGAATATGAGAGCAAATACATTAAACATAATTATTGTACATAAAACATATATATTGAAAGTTCTCCTGAAATATTTAGATCATTGTCAGCAGGATACAAATTTCTTCAGCGTACTTTAAATTTCAAGTGGATCAATATTATCTAAAGCTTTGTTGTTATTCTATCTTACTCGTATATTCACTTTAGATTTTCTTCATTTTATAATAAAAACACATCTGTTTTCATGTTACACGTTTTGAACTAATCCTATTTTTATTATTTATTATTAAATTTTTAATATGTTATTTAAATGGAAGTGGTAATCAGAAAATGCGTTTTGATTTAAGGTTTTACATAATGTAAACTAAGTAAAATTGCAAACAAAGATGTATTCTGTACAAATGCCCTTAATTTCATGTTAGGCTTTAAATTTTAAGCTCCGACTCTTTTTATTCTAGAAGGAACTCTGGAGTAACTTTGTGTTTTCAATTTCACTTGTAGAATTTCTAAAACCAAATCATTTTTATATTGATAATTTAATTTTAAAAACTCTACAAGACATAATAATAAGTTAATTAAGTCAATTAGTTAGTCAATAGCGATTAATAAATAATTTTCTTTTTTTATTAAATAATTTTTTTAATACTTTCTCAAATTAAAGCCATTTCTGTCTTGAAAAGAAATAATCCAAATAGTAAAAATTATTTTGAAATTTTTAAAAAAGAAGGGTAATGTAGCAAACAGTTAACATTAATTTCGCAACTAAAAATTGAGTTTAACACCTTCCCTTTTTAATTTAGTAGAAATGAGAATCGTTTACTAAACAACCAATTTCAGTTCTTTATTTATGTTAACAGATGTTTGTTGTTGTTGTTTCTTATCCCACTTGGCTGGCCAAGCGCACGAGCCCATATGGACTCACGATTGAAGGGGAAGGAAGCAGCTTCTGTTGCGATGGAGCATCCGTTGATAGAAGCCTGACTTTTGCTCCGTGACGCTCTTACAGTCATAGAAGACCGGGACCTACGGCTTAAAGTGGATTCCGAACCACTACAAACATACATGGCACCGCCGGGATTCGAACCCGAAACCTGTGGCACCGAGCGCCAGAGCGCTAGACACTCGGCCATTCAGGTCCCAAATTTGCCAATGGCACGCGGTGTTCCCAGGTGGTCACCCTCCAAGTACTGACCGCGCCCAATGATGCTTAACTTCGGTGATCTAACGAGAACCGGTATATTCAGCATGGTACGGCCGTTGGCATATGTTAACAGATGTAAGGACATAAAGAAAAGAAAGTTAGGATTTTTTTCCTTTAGTCTCATGCTAAAGATTTAATCAATGTAATTATTGAATTACTTTTGTTTACATCTTTCTAGGTTTCCAAATTCAGAAGACGAATAGCCACAGATACGTTTGACCCTGTAGGTATATTTCTCTAAGTTCAAGCTTCTATGGCACGTGCTAGGTAATGAAATATTTCAAATGTATTTTTATCCATAATTCAAAACTATTTAGGAGCAGATTAATTGATTTAAATTGAGTTGCTTAAATTGTTTTTTATTCTACTTCGATGGTACTGAATATAGGGGACTGATGGCCGAATGGCTAGCGTTCTGGCATTCGGTACCACAGGTATCGGGTTCAAATCCCGGCTTTGCCCATGGGTGTTGTAGTGGGTTCGGAATCCACTTTAAGCCGTAGGTCCCGGTCCTAATAGAATTGTAGAGCGCTACGGGGGCATTGTTACTCCGCGTCCGTGACTTACCATTAAGTTACACGCGCCTCCTGGGTAGTGCAAAGTGAGTAACACCGGTGCAGCTCTTATGGCGGAAGATCACGGTCTATTTGCCTGCTGCATTAGAAGAAAAAAAAATGTTACTGAATATTTTTGATACATCCATTTTACGAATTTCCTCTGAAATTTTTTTTTCCTTGTAAATTTGACTAAACAATGTTTATGTTAATATTGAGTTAGTTGGATTATATTAAATGTGACAGCATATTGTACGATGAAATAATTGGGTCCTGCATCACAGTATTCCATTAAGAGAAATTAGTCTTTAAAAATAATATACAAATAAACAAAATTGTACAGAAATAAATTATTGTAACAATAAAGTAAGTTACGAGTTAATGTTCCATCCATTATATGAACTATATGGAAAATTTCCTTATTAACAAGTTTAGTTGTTTTTTAACTTGCAGTGTGGTGTAGAAAATAATCGAATCAAGGATTGTAAGTATCAGTATTGATATACCGGAAGATATTTTGAGCAATTACAATCAACGAAAAAAAAAACGGTTACAACAAGTACAAGTTATTCGATTGGTAAAACAATTAGAATATGGGATGCAGATGCATATCAAAATTAAACACTGGAATATAAGAGAGGTTGAATACTTTCTTCCGAAGGAATAGCTGTATATAGCTACTATATCGATAAAGGATAGGCCTCTATCTTACTTTTAAGCAAGTTGTTATTCAACAAGGCATTTAATTATAAATTTGACGGAGATCTCTTTGTAGGAATTCTTCCCAAACTATAGCATTTGAAGAACTATTTGTAGAGATATTATGCTCATTCAATCCTATTGAAATTGCCGACACTATACATCAGTTTTAAAAACAACTGTCGTAAATTTGAAATTATATAGAAATAATTTATTTGAAAATTTCGTATAATGTACAAATATTATCATTAATTAATTTATTTAGATTCGGATAAACCCAGTAAATTATTCAAAATTAGACTCTAAATATACATAAAAAATTAAAAGATTGTGTGCCATATTTTTATAATATTAATTATTAGATCTAATAACACTTTTAGGTCTATTTGCATATGAAAAATAAAATTTTCTTAATCATGCAGGCTTTTGATTTGACCACGTCCTTTAGCTCAATTGACCCTGATTCCTTTAGCCCAATTGAATGAAAAATTAAAAGATACTACAAAATTACTGAAATCGTATCGTATGATACGTTACATACATATTACAATGGGAACCTATTTTAGGGAATTACTGGAACAGTCAAAGTGAGTAGACAAAATCAAATTCGAACGGAATTTATTGCTCAAAAATGGAATTTCTCAAACTTTTCCACATTTATTATATTCAGTTGTATTGTGCAGTAACTATATGAATTCCTAAATTAAGAAGATTTGATCACTCTCATTAGAATGAGTTTATCAAAGGAAACTTTCTTTACAAGTTAACTATTACTTTTAGTTTTTTTTAGTTTCAAATGCAACTGAAACCATTTCAATTTTAAAATCTCGTGATTATCCTTATGAACGTTTAAAGCAATAATTTTTTCAATAATTCTTTTCTAATATAACAAATATAATATAACAAATGTTTATAAAATAAAGTTTTAATTAATTATTTTATTAAATAAATATTAATTAACTAATTTATTGAATAAGTTTTTTAAGTAACTAATGTTTTTTTTAAGTTAATAACATCGTAACAAATATGCCATGAATCTGTTATTAAGTCTTGTTTTGAAAAAAAAAATGTGTTCATAAAAACAGGAACACACATTTTTTTGAAAAAAAATTTGATTGTTTGTAAAAAATAATATCTTAGTGTTATACCTGAAATTTGCATGTTGCTGATTAAATGTATTATGGCTGTTATGACAAATTGCTTAGCTATAAAGAAAACCAGCATGACCAAAATATTTTTTCTTGTAATAGGAATCACATAGATATAAAATTTCCAGAACTAATCGATGTGTTCATGTGCAGAAAATGACTAAGGCAATGAACTTCAAATTTCCCAAAACTATAATCTCTAGAATAAATTGCTAAATAAACTAATTTATATGAAATTATAATGTCAGTGAAAAAAAAAAACAATTTTTTTTAAAGTATTTATGAATCACTGCCATTCATTAAATATTATTTTATTGAACTATTAATTTCTATATATTTTTTAAATACCTTTATTTTACGATCAATTAAAGGAACTGCACAAATTTAATTTAAGTAATGTAAAAAATATCTAGCAAAAATTTTACTTTTTAAAAAATTCTGTATTGTCTTCTTAATTAGATATTAAATTTAAAATATCAAATGTGTAACTGCACCTCTCACTTTTAACTTAATCACTTACTGTTAATTAATTCAACTCCGAGAACACTATTTTTAATTTCAGATGTAAAATAGAAAATTATATGTAGTTCTACTCACACAGAAACAAAAGGCAAAAAAGTCATTTTCTTAAAAATCATTAAAAACGACCAAAAGCTTTATTTTTAAAACAATGTTTTATTATAAATTAATAAACTACTTATTCATGAAATATTTTTACAGAGTTATCACATGGGTATAACAATAACAGAACATCTACAAGTATGAACACATCAGAGTTTGTAAGACGTCTCTATTTAAACCAGCATCCCCACCACTTGCATTTGGGTGCGAGTGGGGTGCAACAATGCCAGATGAATCCCAACTGGTGGCAGCACTCTCCTGCGCCTAATAAAGAACAAAAAAAAATTCTTTATTTAACAACATTAAAACTTTGCAAATACCAGCATAGCAAGTAGAAATGCACGCTTAAAAATAACGATTAATATTATTCCAAAAAATATGAAATAAGACATATGTCTCAATAAAAGTTAATGGTATTTCAATATGCAGCATTAGCAATAAAACCATAAGTAAAGAGCAGATGTTTATTTTTGCAGTTTTTAATGTTATTTATGAAACCATCTCCGGACTACTTTAAATAAAACTTAACAATTACATTTTAGACATTATAGGGTGATATATGTTTTTAAGATTAAAGATGTAGAAATTCAAATTTAATAAAGCTATGAACAGATAAATAATAGAAAATCAATAATTTGAATAATGTTATTATTATTATGGATACTATTTTTTACAATCACAATAAAGGCGTACCTAAGAAAATGTTGTTGGGTGCATTAGCAGCAGTCTTTGGACAGCAGTCCCACTTTCCGTCTTCCTTCTGGCAGCAGTCGGCGGTTGCCGGACACAGGTGTAGTTTGTCCGGACAGATCTCGACGCCCATCTCTTTGAGGCTCTGGCCCATCATCGTGTTTTCGGGTTGCGTCAGATCCGGCATGTCCTTTAAGGCTGACATCAGCTGATCTAGAAATCGTCAAACATATTCAAAAACAGTTAAGCAACTGTTGTCTAGTATTTAGTGTATTGCTTTTATTCTATTGGGGTAATGTTTTTAAGAGGAAGTATTATAGATTTGTTTTTTCAATTGCTAGGCATTTTGATTTAATGCCATTTTCTTCTGAAACGAAACAACTACGCATGTAGTTGTCTAGGATATTATATTGGAAGAAAAATACCATATTAATTTTTTTCTCACATAAACTTGGGAACAAACAATTTTAGACATGCCAACTTATGGATGCACATCATATTCTCATTCCTTTTGATTTAATGTAAAATTATTCCGATGTATTGTTTTGGAATTTTCAAATAAGGTTTTTGTGAATACAAATGCGGATGCGATATTCCGAAGTATAGTTTTGATTTATTCAAATGCCCTTCTTGGTTTTTGAACCGAGTTTTTGAAAGTTCAAATTTCCTTTCGTGTTATCGGTTAAGTCATTCTTGATTAAAATGTTAGTTATTTTAATGTGATATTTACTCGATCAAAACAAATAATTAAAAACCTAATAATTTGCATCTTACAGAAAGCCAATTTTCTTCTGTTTTATATTTTCGTCGCAGAGATTTGATAAACATTAAAATAAGATTAAATAGATAAGAGATTCAAAGTATATATATTAAAGTACAGAGCTTGCCATAATATTGATGAACACTTTCGGAAATAAAACATTAAATAAAAGTATTACACTTTGTCACTTTTTTGTGGATGTCAAAATATTATTTCATACCAGGGCAATGTCATATTTCCAAATGTTATAAAAATGAATAAAAAAATCTAATGAAAGAAATTTTGAAGAAATGACAGTTTTAAATCATGTTAGCATAATGTTAGTTGGGTTCCCAAAATCAAATATTAGGAACATGGATTAGTTTTAAAAAACGCATAAATATTACAAAGTTCATGTATATTTCCATTTTTCATTTTAAGCTACGTACTTTACATTTCTTTCTAATTAATTTTCTGAGATTCTACGAATTTAAGATGATGTATATTAGAGATAATTCAATTAATATTAAAGATAATTCAAAGGGTTTTTGACAAGAATAAGAATAACATTTTATAATTGAATAATCTTTATAATTGAAAGGGAACAAAGGAATAGGATTTGAAAAAAAGTAAAATAATTATAATTTAATAGAAATTGCTGTTAGAAGCCATAATCTTTATATTACCGCAGAAAGATATGACTCCTAAAATATTAGGAAATAATACTATAAATATGCTATCATTACTTCAAATGATAGCATATTTTCAGAATACTTTCATAGAAAGTAGAATTCGTGCTCTGATAAAGATAGTTATTAAATAATTGCTTTAAATAACTTAATGAAGCAAGTTAAACGCAATTTTATTTTATGTTGATTATAGAATGTATATAAAAAATCCCTAATTTCATCATTATACTGTGTATTATGAAAATATAAGTTGATTTATAAAGCTGAAACAAATAGCATCAAATCGGCATGAATTAATTAAACTAATGTTTATAATGACTTTTATAAAATTTTCAATAATAAAAATTTTCGAGCAATAGTAAAAATTTATATAAATAATATTTAATTGAAAATGGTTTGTTCTGCTTTGGTATTAAAATATTCCAATGAAAAACATACTTATATTGCAGAAATAATTACAATATCGAACAAAATAAGTTACATTTAAATAGATGGAGATTGTTTTTATTTCAAAGAATATTTTTAACTTAGTTTCATAAATTCTTGGCAAAAAAAATCAAAATTTTTATGTGGTAAATCTAGTTATTACTTATGAGATTGCTAATTTAATAATAGTGTTTTTCTTAAATATAAATTAAATGGTAAACATGCCAAAAATACTTACTTGGTAATGCTGATGTGACGCCTAACACCAACAATGCTACAGCGAGTGTTAATCTACATAAAAATAATAAATAATAAAATTAATTGTTTGAATTTAAGAAATATTTTTTCTCCACATTAAAATCTTTAACCATTTGCATTACAACTTTTATAATAAAAGTCTAATTAAAAGGTATTTTTGATACAAATATATCAGAAAATATAAGGTGTATTAACTTTTATGTTTGATAAAATTATGATATAATGATCTTAAAATAACTTTTCTCCTAAGAGTTAAATAATTAAAAAAACCTGCGTTATTATTATCTGATTTATTTATTTAAGACTTAAAATTTTAATTAGAAGAAACAAAATGATTGATTTCAATCTTTTTCCATAAACTAGAGTTTTATTTAATATATAAATGATATATAAATAATTAATTTATAAATGAATAATTAATAGTTAATTAATATATAAATGATTTAACTAATTAAAAACAAATATATATTAAAGAAAAAAAAAGGGTTTAAACTTACCCAAAGGAATTCATTTTTGTTTATACTTTTCTCTCAGTCACTAAGTATGAATACAGTACTTCAGTCACAGTACTCTTCTCACTATGATGAATTTAACCATTGCATTTAGCTTTATATACATTTCTTTGTTTCTCTTTAAAAATAGCGACTCTGATAAAGCAGATCATTGAAGTGCCTCTTGATAATAGTACAATAAAAAATTAAAATGAAAGTGATACTATATCACTTTCATTTACTTTTTATAAAGATCAAGTACATTAAGGAATTAAAATGAATATGATATCATTTAAAGATCAAGAGCGTTAATCAGAATTACTATCCATATCACAAGTGTAATGAAAGTTCTGCTGAAATATTAAGATCATTGCCCTCTGGAGATAAATTTCTTCAAAGTACTTTATATTTCAAGTGTATCAATATTATCTGAAACTTCAGTGTTTTGCTATCTTATATTCACTTTTGATTTTCTTTGTTTTTATTTAAAAAAACACAATTGTTTTCAGGTGACAAGTTTTGTAATCCATCATATTTGCATTATTTAATATACATATTAAAATTAAATTTTCAATATGTATATTTAAATGGGAGAATATTCAGGAAATGCGGTTTTTGATTCAATGTCTTATATCCATATGTAAACTAAATAAAATTGCAAACCAAAATATTTTCGTCATATATACCATTAAATTCACATTAGGCAGTTGATTTTGAATATGTTTAGGGTTTACTCAAAACTATTTTCTTTACAAATGCCGTTAAATTCTCATTCGGCTTTAAAACTTAGGCTTCCTATCCTTTTTATTCTTGAAAGAACACCGGGTAACTTATTTCGCTTGAAGAATTTTGTGTGAAATTTCCCGAATTCAAGCCATTTCTGTCTTGAGAAGAAATAATCCAAAGGATAAAAATTGTTTTTAAAGGTTTAAAAAAGTGTAATGTAGCAAACAGTTAATATTAAATTAGCTACTATAAACTGATTGGAACACTTTCATTTTTACATTGTGAAAAAATTTAGTGATTTATTAGAAGTGAGAATCGTTTACTAAACTATAAATTTTAGTTCTTTATTTATCTCAGCAGATGCAAGCTCATAAGGAAGAAAATGTTATGTTAGAATAGAAGAATGTTAGAATTATTTTTCCTTTATTCTCATTAAAGTTTTAATCAATGCAATGATTGAATTACTTGTTTTAAATCTTTCAAGATTTTCTTTCTCCACTTAAAACGAACAGCCACTGATACGTTTGAATGTGTGGGTATATTTCTCTAACTAAGTTCCCTATTTCAAGGCCATGCGCTAGGTAATGAACTATTTCAATTTTTTTCCAGAAGTCAAAACTATTGTGGATTAAGTTTTAAATTGATTTTTTTTTATTTTTATGTTACTGAATATTTTTGATGAATGCATTTTGCGAATTTACTCTGAAACATTCTTTTTAGTTGTTGTAAATTTAAATTTGCTAGCTAATCAAAGCTTTGCTATCTCTGTTCGTTGGATTATACCATATGTGAAGAAGTATTGTACGAGGAAATAATTGTGTTCTACGTCACTGCATTTAATTAAGAGAAATTAATGCTTAATGAATACTATACAAATAAACAAAATTGTAGAGAATTAAATTATTGCAGCGATAAACCAAGTTACGAATTCATGTTCCCACCACGAGGTGAATTATATGGCGATGTTCCTTATTAACAATTTTAATTGTTTTTTAGCTTGCAGTGTGGTATAAAAAGTGTGGTTACATAATCTTCTTTATGGTTACATAATGATTCTTGTGGTTAGATAATGATTATTTGTCTGTTAGCTAGACGTTAGGATTAAGACACTGCAAGATATTTTGAGTAAATAAATCAACGAAAAAAGAAACAAACTACAACAAGTAGAAGTTATCAGATTGGTGAAACATTTGGGATATAGCATGCAGATGTGTTTCAAGATGTAATGTTGGAATATTAGACATGTAGGGCATTTTATTTCGGCTATACGTAGCTATACTGGTGTCCAAAAGTTAAGCATAATTGATAATTATGTGAATAAAGAAGGAACTGTAAATCAGAATGGCGGGAAACGTGATATGCGAGTGTAAAATGGTTATAAAATAAGAAAGCAAATCAAAAGAACAATAATAATTAATTTTATTATCCAAAGCAGCAGTTTGAAAGAAAACTGAGCATAGCAAGGGTTCGCCCTTTAAAGAAAAAATGAAAGAAAACATTAAATAAAATACTGATGCTGCAGTTTAATAAGGCGTGTTACTGCATACTTGCTATGAGATGATGAATGAATTGTGGGCTCAAACGGTTCCAAGCTTCTTGGAGATCTCTCTTCAGTTCTGTAAGGGAGCTTGGTGGGTGCGAAAGGGCTGCAATTTGTCTCCCGAACATATGCCATGCATGCTCGATAGGATTTAAATCAGGGGAGTTCGCAGGCCACGACATGCGCTGGATGTTTTCCGTTTCAAAGGAGTCATCAACCAGCACCGATCGGTGACATGGCGCATTATCATCCATGAATAGGAAGTCAGGACCGACAGCACCTCGAAACAAGCGAACATAAGACTCAAGAACTTCGTCTCTGTATCTTTGACCAGTCACAAACCCCGTGTCAAAGAAATGGAGGTCTGTGCGGCCATCCATCATGATGCCTGCCCATACCATTACTTCCCTTGATGGAAAATTATGTCTTTCCGGTATGTTTCTTGGTTCAAAACGTGTTCCACGTTCTCTCCATATCGGTACCCGACGAGAATCACTACTCAGACTAAACCGGGACTCGTCACTGAACATCACATTGGCCCACTCTCCCACACTCCAATGTTGATGTTTCAAACTCCAGTTCAAACGAGCGCGAGGGGAATGCAAACTGCTGGTCTTCTGGCATACAGGCCAGCATGATTGAGTCTCCTGTGAAAAGTTTGTCTCGAAATTCGTATTCCTGTGGCAACTGTGAGCGCCGAACCCAATGCTCTGGCAGTACTGCCCCTCTGACGTCGCGCACTTATTACCAGGCATCGGTCTTGGCTAGGGATTGTGACTATTGGTCGACCTGATACTGGTTGTCGGGTAACATCTCCCGTTCTTTGAAACTTCTGCCACAGTCTTGAGATCACAGACTGGTCCACATTCAAAATTCGAGGCACTTCGGTTTGTGATCGTCCTGATTCCAGCATTCCAACGATTCTTCCATTCGCAAATATGTCCCATTGGCGTCTTTGTGCCATCATTCACCTTGTTTGATGGTTAACAACGTTCCTTCGCACAGTAGTGCACGAAAATTGTCTGAACTGCATATGCTGCGTGAATCGGTTACTCTGCGTTCCGACATGCGCAGGCGTTTCGCGCAGGACGTAGTCGACTGAAAAGTTTTGCATAAACCCAATGTTTCTTCTTCGCCCAATTAATATCCACAAGAAATTTGAATAATTTTACGAATATTTACTCCATGTTTTTCGCATTTTAAGATTTATGCTTAACTTTTGGACACCAATGTATACGTAGCGACCTATCAATAAACTATAGGTCCATATCTTGCTTTTAACTCACATTGTTATTCAACTTGGCATTTAATTGTAAATTTGACGAGGTCGCCCTGTGAGATTTCTTCCCAAACTATAGCATTTGTAGAAATAATTTATAGAGATACTATGTTCAATCCTTCCTATCGAAATCATAGTGAGGTGACCGACATTTTTATACATTTTTAAAAATAACTGTCGCAAATTTCATGAAACTATTTGGAAATAATTTATTTGAACATTTCTTTCAATATATAAATATTACGATGAATTAATTTGTTTAGTTTCGGGTAAACCCAGCAAAATATTCAAATTTATACACTAAATATATGTAAATAAATAAGAGTATATGTCATATTTTTTATAATATTAGTTATAGGCTTTTGATTTGACCGCGTTTCTTGATTTAGCCCAGCTGAAGGAAAAAACTACTACCCAACTACTGAAATTGTGTCAAATGATCATATTATAACTTGGAACTTATTTTAGGGAATTAATAGATCATTCAAAGAGGGAAAGAAGGGAATCAAATTCGAACGGAAAAAAATTGCTCAAAAATGGAATTTCTCAATCTTTTCATACAATCATTATATTTAGTTGTATTGTTCAATAACTCTATGCATTCCCAAATTATCAAAATTTATTCATTTGTATTAAGGATAGATACCTATATCACAGGAAATGTCTTTGCACATTAACTATTACTTGCAGTTTTACAAGTGAACTAATAATTTTTTAAATATATCACAAACCATTTAAATTTTAAAATTTCGTGATTACCCTTATGAACGCGTTAACGGAATAGGGTTTTTTCCTATATTGTTTTTTGTTTAGTAACATCGTAATCAATATTTCTAAAAATCTTATATTACGTCTTGTTTTGAAAAAATGTTATTCCTCAAAGCAGGACAAGACATTTTAATTTTAAAAAAAAGTATATCCCTTCAATGGTTTTATAAGAGAAGCTTGATTATTTGCAAAAACAAAATAACCATTCATAATTTACCTGACATTTATATCTTGTGCTTTAAAAATATTATAAATATCATGATTTTTATGACAATTTGTTTAGCTATAAAGAAAAGTTATTTATTTTCTTTAAAAGCCTATTAAGAAAGTTTATTTTATTTAACATATTAATTTTTTCTTGGAATAGAAAACACTTAGAAAAGAAATTTCAAAACTAATCGTTATGTTACAGTGCAGCAAATGACTAAGACAAAGACGTTCAAATTTCCCATAATTAAATCTTTAGAATAATTTGCAAGGTAAACTAATCCATCTGAAACTATATTATCTCAGAAAATTTTTTAATGTATCGGAAGAAGTTATTCGTTATTTTTCTCTGACTGTTAATTTTTTTAATTCACTTTTAAGTTACATTAGATTAGTATTAACTTTAAAAACATGCAAACAAATGTAGCAAATAACTAAAGCAAAGACATTCAAATTTCCCAAAACTAAATCGTTAGAATAATTTGTAAGGTAAACTATTCTACATGAAATTATAACGTCAGAGAAAAAAATAATAACAATTTATCAAAAGAATTTATGAATTATTGTCATTCATTAAATATTATTTCATTTAAATATTAATTTGTATTCTTTTTTAAATTTTTTTTTATTTGATCAATAAAGAAACAGCATAAATTAAATTTATGCAATGTGAAAAAAAAAAAAAAAAAATCTAGCGAAAATATAATTTTTTTTTTTAATTCTGTATTCATGTCTTCTTAGTTAGATATTAAATTTAAAAATAACAAATTAAAATTGAAATATCAAATGTATAACACTTCTTGTCACTGATTTCTAATTTCATCACTTATATTTAAGCAATGCAGCACAGTGAATACTATTTTTATTACCAGATATAAAGTTGAACAAACAACTAACAAAAAGGTAGGTAGATAAGCAATTTCCTTAACAATCATTAAAAAAGACAAAAGGGTTATTTTTTTATCAATGATTTATTATAAATTAAAAAGTAACGTATTCATGAAATGGTTTTACAGAGTTATGAAATGGGTTTTACAATTACAGAACATATTCACTTATGAACAAATTCAGGTATGTAGGACATCACTATTTGAACCAGCAACCCCACCACTTGCATTTGGGTGCGAGTGGGGTGCAGCAGTGCCAGATGAATCCCAACTGGTGGCAGCATTCCCCTGCGCCTATTAAAGGGGAAAAAAATTCTTCATTTAACAAAATTACAATTTTACAAGTAGAAATGGCACGCTTAAAAAATATCAATTATTATTATTCCAAAAAACATTTTGTTTCAATAAAAGTTAACAATATTCTAATATGCAGCATTACAAATAAAATCTTAATTGTACCTAAATGAAGAGCAGTTGTTTATTTTGCAGTTATTAAATTTATTTATGAAACTAATTCAACGATACTATAAATTAAACTAAACTCATTAATTTTATAAATCACATCGTCATCGTGACAATATATGTTTTTATTATAATATATGTAAAAATTCAATTCTAATGTAATTAAATTTCATGTAAATAATAGTCATAATTATTTGGTGTAATTAATAGTTAAATGTAATTAATAGATTTATTTATCAAACTATTTCCAAATTACGTTAAATTAAACTTAACTAATAAATTATAAAAATTACTTCTTAGAAGTATATATTTTAGCAATAAAATTGTAGAAATTCAATTTTAATCAAGCTAAACCAATTTTAACGGATAAGAGATGAATTATTATTATATATAATTTTTTAATGAATATAACAGTAAATTATAGATTCACATTAATTTTAATAATATTAATACATATATATTCAATTAATGGGTATTATTTCGTACAATCGCAAAATAAAGGCGTACCTAAGAAAATGTTGTTCGGTGCATTAGCAGTGGTCTTTGGACAGCAGTCCCACTTTCCGTCTTCCTTCTCGCAGCAGTCGGCGGTGGCCGGACACAGGTGCAGTTTGTCCGGACAAATCTCCACGCCCATCTCCTTCAGACTCTTGCCCATCATGGTGTTCTCCGGCTGTGTCAGATCGGGCATGTCCTTCAAGGCTGACATCAGTTCATCTGGAAATGCGGGATAACTCATTAAAAAACAATTAAAAAAGAACAGTTTTCTAGTTTAAGATCGTTCCGCTGGTTGTTTTATTCTTTTCAGAATACTTTCATAGAATGTAAAATTCTTACACTTATAAAGAGAGTTATCAAATAATGGCTATAAATGCATTAATGGATCAAGGAAAACATATTTTTATTTCCTGTTGGTTATAGAATATACTTAAGAAATTTCAACTTTAAAAAATATCCTGAATATTATAAAAATATGAGTAGACTTAAAAAGATGAAACAAACAGCATCATATCAACATTAATTAATTGGACAAATGTTTGTAAATTTTCATTAAGTAATAGTAAAAATTTGTTTAAATAGTATTTAATTCAAAATTATTTGTTCTGTATCGGTATTATAATATTACAATTATAATATCGGACAAACAGGCTAGATTTAAATAGATATTTACTAGGCAGAATATGTAAGAATATTTGTAAGAATATTTTTAACTTATTTTCAGAAATGATCTTTAAAAAAATCAAATTCTTAGAGTATAAATTTAGTTGTTGCTGATGAGATTATTAATTTAAGAACAGCGTTTTTTTTTAACTAGAAATCAGTTAATAAAAATACCGAAAATACTTACTTTGTAATGCTGATGTGAGGCCTAACACCAACAATGCTACAGTGAGGGTTAATCTATATACATAAAAACAATAAATAATATAATTAATTGCCTAAAATTAAAAAAAATATTTATTTTATTTCCAGATCAAAACCTTTAACCATTTATATTACAACTTTTTACCATACAAAATCTAATTAAAAGGTATGTTTATTATAATCAGTCAGAAAATAAAAGGTGTATTAAACTTTATGTTTGACAAAATTCTGATATAATGATCCTATACCTACTAGTCTCCTAAAAAGAAATATAATTAAATAACCTGCGTTATTATTATGTAATTCAAATATTTAAGACTTAAATTATAATTGGAAGGACATTTTAAATTCCATGATATCATTTTTTTTTTTTTTTTTTTTTTTTTTTTTTTTTTTTTTTTTTTTGAGCAAAAAGAGTTTTATTCTAACAGATTAACATATAATTGCTTTACAGAATTCAAAATAAATGCATATTAAAGCAGTAGTAAAAGTTTTACGACTTACCCAAAGGAATTCATTTTTGTTTATAAACTCATGTTTGTGAAAATTGCAACACCATGAAGGACTTACGCGAGTGAGCTGAAATTTTCAGGAAATGCAAATTAGCGCATGATATGCAAATGATTAGAATTTCAAATCCATAGCGTAAGCGTATATTGAGCAGCTCCATCTGAATGGCGGATGGATCCGAATAAATAGACGGCTGTAGCGAGGCGTGTATGGTTATCGCTGGTTATCTGCTAGTGGTAAAACGTTAGCTCAATCGTTACTTATGCCTTTCGACGAAAGAGAGCGAGATTTGAACCACTTTACAGAGTTTGAACGGGGAGAATCATGGGCCTTCGTGAAGCTGGGATTGTCTTATCGCAGAAGCCGCTCGTGTGCAGCGCGTAACAGCAGCACAAGTGAAGCGTCTTTTGGAAGCAGTGGACGGACGAGTGTCGAACAACTCGGAAATCTGGGAGGGACCCCGAAATGTGACGTCAGCTCGCGATGATAGACACCTGGTCCGCATGGCGCTGACGGACCGTACAGCTTCCCTAGACAATTGGCAGCACAGTGGTCAATAGCTGCAGGTGTTTCATTGTGTGCTTCATCAATTCGTAGACGTCTGCTGCAGCGTGGATTGCACGCAAGAACCTTTTATACAGGATCCTCTAACGCTAAACCATCGCAGCCTGCGGCTGGCACAAATGGCCGCTCAGCATAGAGACTGGCGTGCTGATTGGCAGCATGTCGTGTTTTCTGACGAATCCTGACTTAATTTGTGGTACCATGATGGCCGCATTCGTGTCAGACGCTATGCTGGTGAACGCCACCTTCCAGAGTGCATTATCGAACGCCACAGTGGACGAACACCCGGAGTTATGGTCTGGGGTGCCATACCATATCCTGGACGATCTCAATTGCTAAGAATTGTGGGCAATCTGAACAGCAATCGGTACATCAGTGAAGTTCTACAGCCCCAAGCTGTTCCCTTCCTTCAAAGCTTGCCAGGCGCTGTATTTCAACAGGACAATGCCCGCCCTCATATCGCTAGGACTGTTCAATCCTTCTTTGCAACGCGGCAGGTACAGCTTCTTCCTTGGCCTGCGTATTCCCCGGATATGTCGCCGATTGAACATGTGTGGGATTTCGTTGGCCGGCGTCTCGTTCGTGATCCTCGTCCTGTTGCCTCTGCAGACGAACTTTGGGTGCGCATACAAACAATATGGAATGCTCTTCCTCAGGCAGACATTCAAAATTTGTTTGACTCCATGGCACGTCGTGTAGCAGCAATTATTGCGGCGCGTGGTGGATACACAAAATACTGATTCCGATCTCTTGTTATTGTTTGTTTGCTTTGAACATTTAATCATTTATTTGTACCACTACCACTCAACTGTGTATTAAATTTCATTCAATTATGACGATTCCTTCATGGTGTTGCAATTTTCACAAACATGAGTATACTTTTTTACAGTCCCTGAGTATAATTATAGTGCAGATAGTCACAGTTCTTTTCTCACTATGATGAATTTAACCATTGCATTTTTCTTTATATACATTTCTTGGTTTCTCTTTTAAAACAACGATGCTCTGATAAAGCAGATTCTTGAAGTGGTTTACTATAATGGTGCATTAAAGAATTAAAAAGAAAGTGATACTATTTAAAAATAAAGTGCATTAAAGAATCAAAATGAATATGATGTTATTTAAAGATAAAGTGCAGTAAAGAATTAAAATGAATGTGATACTATTTAAAGATCAAGTGCATAAAACAGAATTATAATTCATATCACAGGTATATTGAAAGTTCTCCTGAAATACTTAAATCATTGCCAGGCAGAGACAAATTTCTTCAAAATACTTTATATTTCATGTGGATCAATAATATCTAAAGTTTTATTGTTATGTGATCTTATATTTACTTTTAATTTTCTTTGTTTTTGTAACAAAAAACACAATTTTTTTAATGTGGCCCGTTTTGTAAGTTTTGCAGAGACAGATTTCTTCAAAATACTTTATATTTCAAGTGTATCAATAATATCTAAAGTTTTATTGTTATTTGATCTTATATTGACTTGTAATTTTCTTTGTTTTTATAACAAAAAAACAAATTTTTTAATGTGGCACGTTTTGAAACCAATCATATTTGTATTATTTAAAATTAAATTTGTAATATGTATATTCAAATGGAAGAGATATTCAGGAGATGCATTTTTGATTTGATATTTTGCATAATGTAAGCTAAATAAAATTGCAAACAAAAATATTTTCTTCGCAAATGCCATTAAATTCAGATTACATTTTAAATATTTGGCACCCACTCTTTTTATTCTGAAAAGAAATTCTCAATAACATTGTGTTCAATTTCGATTGCAAAATTTTTAAAATTAAATAATTTGTATAATAATAATTTAATTTTAAAATTCCACAAGATATAATAATAAATTAATTAAATCAATTAATTAACAAACAACGATTAATAAATAATTTTTATTATTAAATAATTTTTAAAATAGTTTTTTCAAATTAAAGCTACTTCTGTCTTGAGAAGAAATAGTCCAAATGGTAAAAATTATTTTTAAATGTTAAAAAAGGTAATGGAGTGAACAGTTAATATTAATTTAGTAAATATAAATTTTTTTAACACTTTCATTTTTAACTTATGAGAAAATGTTAGTAATTTATTAGATATGAGAATCGTTTACTTAACTACTAATTTTAGTTCTTTATATTTCTTAGTAGATCTAAGCACATAAGGAAAAGAAAAGAAAGATATTTTTTTCTTTAGTCTAATGCTACACTTTTAAAGAATGTAATCACTGAATTACTTTTTTTTTACATCTTTCTGGGTTTTTCATTTCCCACTTATGCATACAACGAATAACCACTGATGGGTTTGAAACTGTAGGTACAATCCAGAACCAAAACATTATGACCACCTGTCAATAACGAGTTGGCCCACCTTTGGGGCGCAAAACAGCTTCAACCCGCCTTGGCATGGATTAATACCACCACTTAATACCAGTTAGATACCACTTCCCCCTGATCACGTGCCTTCCATGTCATCCAGGCCAGTTCATTGCAAAATGTAGGGGTGGTCATAATGTTTTGGCTCTTGAGTGTATATTTCTCTAACTGAGTTCAAGACTTCTAGGCCATGCTCTAATAATGAAATATTTCAAAAGTATTTTTTCCAGAGGTCAAAACTATTGGGAAAAAACTTTTGGTTTTAAAGTGATTTTTATTATACTTCTATGTTACTGAATATTTTTGATACATCCATTTTATTGTTGTTGTAAATTTGACTTTGCAAGCTAATAGATGTTAATATTAATACTATGGGTTATACCATATTTGAAGAAATATTATACGATGAAATAATTGGGTCCTACGTCACAATATTTAATTAAGAGAAATTGATATTAAATTATTTACAAATAAACGAAATTGTACAGAAGTAAGTTATTGCAGTGATAAAGCAAGTTACGAGTCAATGTTTCATCCACGAGGTGAACTATATAGAGAGTATCTTTATTAATAAGTTTAACTGTTTTTTAGCTAGCAGTGTGGTGCAAAGCATAATCTATTCTAGGCTTGTTAGCTAGGCGTCAGGATTAAGACACTGCAAGATATTTTGTGTAAATAAATCAACAAAAATAGAAGAAAAGCTACAAGTAAAAGAATAGTAGATCCAAATAGAAGAGAATATAAATAGAAGTTATCTAAAAAATTGGGATATAGGATGTAGATGTGTATCAAGATGTAACATTGGAATTCAATAAAGATTCACCGACCTGCCCGAAGGCTTACGGAAGCTGAATGACCAGAAGCGCAGACAGAACCAACTCAGGGCTACCAGGATTCCGCCTTATCCGGCTTCACGGATAGGGTGATATGCAAGAAGTACAACACCCCCACCGCCTTTGGCTTCCCTCAACTGGGCTTGTTATACTCTAATACTGTAAGGCATCAACATTCACGCTATAGAACGTGTTCGAGAACACCTGCCGAGATGTGTGGATCTCTTAGCCGTCTTAAGTGACGTTACCGAGGGGCACCACGAGATCCACTTCACTCCCCATGTAACATTGGAATATTAGACATGTGGTATATTTTATTCCGAAGACAAAGCTATATTTAATGATCTATCAATAAGCTATAGATCCTATTTTGCTTTTACGCAAGATATTATTCAACTTGGCAGTTAATTGTAAAATTTGGCGGCGGTCCCTTTGTAGGTTTCTTTTCTTTCTTGCTCCCAAACTTAGCACTTTTAGAAATACTTTATCGAGATACTATGTTCATTCAATCCATCGAAATCACCGTGCATTGACTAACACTACTGTACATCAGTTTTAAAACAAATGTCATAAATTTCATGAAATTATTTTGAAATAATTTATTTTAACATTTCGTACGATGTTCAGATTTTAAGAGGAATTAATTTAGTTTCGTATAAGCCTAACAAAATATTGAAAATTAGACTCTAAATTACCTAAATAAGCAAAAAAAAAAGTGTATGCCAAATTTTTTATAATATTAATTATTAGATCTTAAAATAGTTTTAGGTCGATTTACCTATGAAAAATAACATTTTCTTAAGGTGTTCTTTAAAGTTCGCTTTTAAAGAATAATATATTTAATGAATGCATCAATATTTAATATTATCTACGCTCAGAATGGCAAGTATCAGTTGAAAAATTATGTTAATGTGGATTTCAATAATATCATTTCTTAAATCCACCATTTGATATTTTAGAGCACAATGTTTTTTTTAAATGTATGGAATTGCATAGAGGAGTGTTGCTCAATATGGTATGCAAAAATATTAGCAATGTAGCACTTTATAGAAAAATAAATTAAGTATAAATAAGTCGGATAGAATTTTTTATATAAGTTAAGATAAATGTAATGATTTAATAATATATATATATAAATATATATATACATGTGACTAACATAAACTAATCATAAATTATTTACATTGTTCAGTTATTTTCTTTAAATTCATAAATGTATTCACAACATTACGAAAATTTGCTAAAGGCTTTAAAGAATTTTTTTTACATATTTCGTTTTACAGAGGTTTTTAAATAATGGATCTTTACACTTTTACTACAAATAAATTTAAGTATACCCTAAATTAATAAACAAAATTGAAAAAATATGAAACTTTCTCAATAAAAATGAACTATATTTAAACTACTCTGTTAACCATCCAAAACTCAACACCATGAACATTTAAAAATGCTGAAGTTTGCTACCACGCGTATACCTAAAAGGTTTATGCAAATGATAAACATTTCAAAGCAGCCTCATATCATAGGAGCCTGTCACACCATTTACAAATGTAATATAAAATTAAAACAAAAAATATCAGATGCAATAAAATACTTTCATCATAATTGAAGATAACTCTTTTCTAATTTTAGTAAATGTAATTCTTGTATTTTTTCCTTACAAATATTTTCCGTTCAACAGAGTCAGTTTTTCAATTATGTCACACAATTTTTTTAGTAATGTCACGTAAAAGTTTAGTTTAGTGTTTTAGTCACGTAAAACACTTATCTATTAAAAATTCTGTTTGAAAGTCATTTATTAATACAGATTCATATTCATTCCAGTTTAATTTTCGATCATTTGATTGTTTAAATCAGTGGTAATCAATGTGATCCCTACAGGCAATTCCAGATTTCGTGGTGGGTGGAAGGAATTTTGTCGGTTACTGAAGCACTTTCCTTTCTTTTAAATTTAATTGATTTTTTTAAATGTTGAAACAGAAGAATTTTCAAATATTGTTTTAAAATGTCTGTTATATCCAAATATGCAGAAAATGATATTCAGTTTATTGATTACCTTTCCTTACTTCATATCTTGTGAAATCAATTTTAAAGTACTGTTAATGATATTAGAACAAAAGAAAGAAATTTTTTTAATATTTCAAAAAGGAGAGACTTGTTTGTTCCTTATAAAAATTGATCAGATATCCAGTATTTTGATTCACAGCATCAACATCAGGATATCTTTAATAATTTAATTAATTAAATGCAACTTCATCAGACTTCATGCTTGTGTGCATGCAAAGTATAAATAAAAGTTAGATTTAATTACATTTAGGTGTTTTATAAATACTTATTCTGCCAAACTTAGTGAACGTCCGACATAAAATATTTTATAAGAAATTGTTATTATATACTTTAATTTACTATAATTCTGCTTTATAAGTTTTATAAAGTAAAGTTGCTTAACTACTTTATAAATCATCACAACTGCGGAGCCTGTCGGTGATTAGAATATGTTGCTAGAATATGTTAGGTATAAAAAAATTGAACTATCTCTGGTTTAAATGAATCCCTTTATCCAAATAATCAATTGCGTCTTTCAGTTTTGGACACAAATTATATAGGTTAAAACAATCTATTCAAATCAATCGAAATTTTAGAAGAACTAACTATTTTATTCATGAGATACCGCTATATATAGCCAACCAATCAACAAGGTGTTGTAACACTTATGGTTCTTACGCAATCTGTGATCGAGCATTTGGAAGAAATTCCTGATATTGCCATTCGTCAATTTCTCTCCAAATGTAGGCTTGATGTGTTTGAAAGATGTTGCGTCCGTTGTGAGTTATTTGAAATGTATCAAGAACATCTCTGGAGACTCCTTTATCCTCAATTTCTGTCATTTATACATATTAGTTACTGCCTTCTTAGCTTTTCCCTCTATTATTTACAATGTCGTTGAATAGCGGCATCTCTCCGCTATGAGAGTTCTGCAAGCTTTTGATTTGACCAACTGAAAGAAAAGCTACTACCGAATTACTAAAATCTTGTCATATGATCATTTCATAATAGAAACTTTTTTAAGGAAATTAATGGATAGACAGATTAATCGATCAAAGGGAGTAGACAGCTTAAAATTCGAACGGATTGCTCAAAAATCAAAATTCCTCCCCTCTTTTCAGACATTCATTATATTCAGTTGCATTGTTCAGTAACTCCAAGCATTCCTAAATTATCAAAATTTGGTCATTTGTATTAAAATATGTATATCAAAAGAAATGTCTTTCCAAGTTAACAATTGCTTATAGATTTTTCTAAATGTATCAGAAACCATTTAAATTTTAAAATGCTTGCGATTTACCTTAAGAACTTGTTAAGGCAATAGGGTTTTTTCCTATAATGTGTTTTCTAATATAACAAACTCTATAAGTGTTTTTAAGTTAAGTAACATCCTAATCAGTGTATCGAAAAAACTTATATTATATCTTGTTTTGAAAAAAAAAATCTTATTTATCAAAGCAGAACCAAACATAATAATTAAAAAAAATTATATCACTTCAATGGTTTATAAGTAAAACTTGATTATTTGCAAAGAAATAAAGATTAGTTATATTCCTTACATTTATATGATGCTTTTTAAATCGATTAAAAACGCCATTGTTCTTATGTCAATTTGTTTAGCTATAAAGAAAAGTGGTATGGTCATAATATTTTTTCTCTTAATAGGAAGCACCTAAATAAAAAAAATTCTGAACTTATCGATATGTTCTTGTGCAGAAAATGACTAAAAAAATCACGTTCAAATTTCCTGAAACAAAATCTTTAGAATAACTTGTATGTAAACTAATATGAAATTATGTTATCAGTGAAAAAATTAATGTTAATTTATCTAAATAGTTTATAAATTAATATCATTTTTTGTATATTATTTTATTTAAATATTAGTTTTTAATGTGTTACAAGTTTCTTTTTTCTTCAGATCAATTAATTGAAAAGCATAAATTATATTTATGCAATGTCAAAGAAAAGAGTTTAGCACTTATAAGATATTTGTTTTTTTTATCTCATTGTTTACTTTTTAATTCATTTTTATGTTAGACTAGTTAATTTTAAAATATTAAATGTATAACTATTTCTTTCACTGACTTTTAATTTAATCATTTACTTTTAATTAATTCAACACATTGAATGCTAATTTTAATACCAAATGTATAGTTGAAAATATGTGTATTTATTCCTATAGAAAGGGCAGATAAAAAAAATTGCATCAAAGTCATTAAAAACAAAAATCTCTATTTTCTTAATCAATGCTTTATTATAAATTAGCAAATGCCTTTTCATGATTATTTTTTACATATAGAGTTATGACTAGATCTTTACATTCAAACAACACTGTCAGTAATGAACACATTAAAGTAGATAGATCACCACTAATTAAACCAGCATCCCCACCATTTGCATTTGGGGGCGAGTGGGGTGCAGCAATGCCAGATGAATCCCAACTGGTGGCAGCACTCCCCTGCGCCTGGAAAAGAACAATAAAATCTATGATAACAAAAATTACAAACAGCAATGTTGGTGCCATATATATGGCAATAACGATTAGTGTTATAGCAAGTAAAATAAAAAAATTGAATTTTTACGATAGAGGTTGAAGGTATTTAAAATATGTATCATAAGTAAGAAAACAATGGTTTAAAGTATTACAAGCAGACAGAATAGCAAATAAACTGAATTTCCTCTAAAATTTGTGTTTTTATTTATGAAACTTTTTCAAAACTTCTCCTGTGAGGAAACTTAATACCCAATGCATTATTTTTTTACATTAAAAATGTATTAAATTCAATGTTAATAGAGCTAATTTTAAATAAGCAGAACTGAATTAGAATGAATGGGTAGTATTTCTGAGATACATGAAACAATCATACCTAAGAAAATCTGGTTGGGTGCATTAGCAGCAGTCTTTGGACAGCAATCCCACTTTCCATCTTTCTCGCAGCAGTCAGCGGTTGCCGGACACAAGTGTAGTTTGTCCGGGCAGATCTCCACACCCATCTCCTTGAGTCTCTGGCCCATCATCGTGTTCTCTGGCTGCGTCAGATCGGGCATGTCCTTTAAGGCCGAACTCAGCTGATCTAGAAATTCGGATATTTCATTAAAAATGAGGTGCAAAATGGAGTATTGTGTATCAGATTTTGGGGATCCATGTTTCTTCCTGTGTAACGCTGCATCTGCTACGTATCAGTCATTTAATTACCAAATGAATTCTCGGAGTTTCAAAATAAAATTATAACTAAAACTACCCTTCTTAATATTAAAAATATGATCAAATTCTGCATTCTAAACTAAATGGTCACCAATGCAATATGAATTATTTAAAATGATATTTTTGGTGCAGTTCATAAATTCATAAATTTTAATTTTCATTGCAAATTTAAGTTTAAGAAATAGTCCCTTTAATACATAAATTAAATTTTTGCTATTTAGTAATCGTTTTGCTCTTAAAATTCTTACAAGGTCTTTTAAAAGTCTCGAAACGTTGTTGAAATAGCTTAAAGTATCTATACTAAGCGTAACCAAACACAATTTTAAAGGTTCTCATATAGGCGTTTGTTGTAATTTAATAAATGGATTAAATATTTTCTGTTATCAGTAAGACTCAAAAGGATTTAATTGATAATTATAGCCCTACCACAAATAGCGTAGAATAGTAAACATCTGATTTAATGGCAGAAACAGACGAACCGATTACCTTTCAAGGTGCTAATTAGTTAGAATCTGCACACAGCTGCTTTGAATTAAAAAAGTATAATAATTAATGCGGGTTTTTTTTTATCTAAATTTTCTTTTAATACTGCGTAACCTAAAATTTTAATTGAATTTTCTGTCATTAATGGCATTTAAAATAACATATAATTTAAAATAACATAGTTATATATATGCAATTTAAATGGCACTTTCTTTCCTATGATGCCGATTTTTTTAATCCACTTAACTTGGGGCTTTCAAATTTTCATACTTTCGGTGCTAGCACTATAGTTATATATATGCAATTATTTATTTTTATTGCGCAAAAAATATTATAATATATAAAATAAATTTATATAAAATATGGTATAAAGTTTATATAAGGATTATATAAAGATTCTGACTTTCAAAACTAATAGATAATTAAAATTCTCAAATGATAATTATAATTAGTGATAAAATCATTATTGAATCAGTAAATCGGATAATGAAAATGCAAAAAAATACTTACTTGGCAATGCCAATGCGACACCTATTAGCATCAGTGTTGCAGCGAGTGATAATCTATATATAAACATAAATAAAATGATTAGAACCAATGCTAATGCATGACATAGTACGTAAATTACCATTCAACAATGCTTTTAATTTTCATTTGATAGTAAAGTATTACATTCTCACTTTCCAATATTAAAAATTATAAAATTTCACGGAATAACATTTTTTTTTCTTAAAATGCATCTACAAGAAAAACTAAAATATTCTGCAAAATGAACCAAAATTATAAAGCAAAGCAAAAATATGTCATATATTTTACATGTGTGCTAATTCACAAATGAATTTTAATGAATAAAAATTTAGGAATTACATAATAATTAATGAAAATGAATACTTATTAATTTAAAAAAATAAATTTAATAATTATTTAAAATTTTATTTAAATTAATGATTATTTGAAAGAGACGAACCTTTTTAATGAAATACTTTATATAACAATAAATAACTTTATGGCATATATATATATATTAAGTATACAATTTATGAGCTTTTTTTATCAAATTTAATGAACCAAAATTACTTTCATGTTCAATATCAATCACTTTAGTCATATATTAAAAGATTTATATGAAATATTGAAAGTTAAGTGAAACCCAAATACAGATTTTTTTAAAGCTTCATTAATTAGGCAAGCTAAAATTGAATTATAGTTATTTAGAGATACTATAATTTGTGATAAACCACAGAAAAAAATTTAATTAAAATTCATTTTAAAATTTTAAATAAATTGTATTTCTTCAAATCATTAAGTTTCGAAAATTAATAATTATTTGAATCGAACGAACCTTTTCGACGAAATACTTTCGATATCTATATATAATTTGTATGGCAAGTATATGGATATATATGCCATAAATAGTTATATAATTTATGAACATATTTTTATCAATTTTAATGAACTAAAATCACTTTTTGTGTTCAGTGTCAATCACATTAATCATATATTAAAAGAGTTATTTGAAATATATTAGTGATTCAACTAATCACTATAAAATGCAAGTTCCACAAAACTTTCAGTTCGAAATTTGACTAAAATTGTTCTATCACTAATATTTGTACCAATACCTTCCAAAAAAAAAATGCAAAATTAAAATAAAATACATTAGTGCATTAAATAAAAAATAAATGAATGAATTAAATAAAATGTATAATTAATAGGCTTGAAATATTTTAGATCAACTATAAATAAAGAAACAACTATACAACGGTTGTTTCATTCTAATGTTTTTATGAACGTAGGTTGACAAATAAGAAATGCATAAAAATGTAAAGAAATTCAAAATTAAATCGAATAATGCAATAGCAAAATATGTTCACTTACCCAAAAGAATTCATTTTTGAGGTCGAGGTATACTTTTCCAGCTGTATGTAAGCACAATGATGAATTTAACCATCACCATTAGCTTTATATACATTTCTTCGTAAAACGGCAACACTTAGATGAAGTGCATTCTTGAAGTAACTCAAGATTACAATGCATTAAAGAATTAAAATGAAAGTGATCGTATTCGAAGATTAAGTGCACTAAAAACGATTAGTATCTAATCACAGTTATATTGAAAGTTATCATGAAATATCAAGATTATTTATGATCATTATCGAGATATTTTCTTAGATGTCAATAGAATTTTGAAGTGGATGTTTATGATTTCATGCTTTATAGTTCTTCAATCTCCTATTTATTTTTGATTTTCTGTTTTTCTGTTATTTTTATATGATAATAATAACATATTTTGTATTCAAGTAGAATTATATTCTTTAAAATTAAACAATTCATATCTATGTCAAAAGTGTTATGAAAGTTTTCCTATTATTTCTTGATTATTGTCCATTTGAAGATAATCTTGATCAATCGATCAATGCCATGTCAATCGTTGTCAATGGCATTCTATCTCACACTCACTTTTGATTTTTGTAATAAAAATATCACATATTTATAAAATATTTTTTCATAGCATGTTTTAAATTTAAACATAATTATATTGTAAAAATTAAATTTTCATTTAATATAATAAAACGGAAGAAATAGGCAGGAGATAAAAAAAAAAACAAAGGTTCGGAAAAAAATTTATATTGGGATACAAACGAGTAAATAAAATGAATAATATTTTTTTATAAAAACTGTTAGTTTTATTTTATACAGCTAAGCTTGTTCCTGGGGCCTGATGGCCGAGTAACTAATGCTCTAGCACTCAGTGCCTCGGGTTCCATGGCACGAACCATGGCAGATTGTAGTAGTTTGGAATCCATCTTAAACCGCAGTTGTCTAATATGACAGTAGGTAGTAGGCCGTAAAAAGAAAGTATCTCCTGTCTTGAAATCTGTTAATAGGCAGAGGGCCTTGGCCCACCATGGGGTTGTTGCGCCAATGAAGAAGAAAATTGTTTGCATAGGTATTGCGTGTTTTTTTTTTTTTTCAGAAGTAATATATGTGCTTGCTGGGGCTAAAAGTTGCTGTGCAACAGTGGTAGATTGAGTCATTAAAGTACTATAAAGTACAAAAAAGACAGCGAAATAAAATATTGTGATGATAATGATAAGATGAGAAAAATAATTGTTTTCAAATACCAGAAATTTTTCCCTAAGGTTATTTGCTACTAAAACAGTGGACATATAGTAAATTCAATGTTATTAGGTTTAGCCACGGGATTACTACTTTACGTGCATATTCAGCCAATGTAATCACCAGTCTGTAACTTAAGGGTTTGTATTCTAAACCTTTTCTTCTACAACACAAAGGCAGGGAATTCTTCTTGACAGATTTATCATGTTTATCCCCATGACAGACAGCGTAGCTCAGAGTTCGGCTTCCTTTGTCGAATTTAGACTCCAAGTTTCTCGTTATCAATCCCCTCTAAAGAAAAGAAGAGAAATAAAATTATTAGTTCCCTTATTACTTTCTAAACATTCCGTTTAAGAAACTAATAATGGAACTAATACGAAAACAGTTAGTTAATTGAAGTTAAGCTAATAAATATTTGTTTAAACACTTATATTTTTATTTTATTTTAATATTTATAATTTTTTTTGTTTTATATTTTTATTTAATTACCGATTACTGCAAAAATCAATGGTTACAGTGAGAATCTAATATTCAACACATATTTTAATAATTTGTTTCTTCAAGCAGCTTGAAGCACAGTATTCAACATCGACTATAAAAATATGTTGTTTTTGGTCTGTTGCATTATTTTTAATCAAGCAAACGATTAAAATAATTTCGAGAGTATTTTGGTGTGTTCAAGTTTCTTTTATGTATTCTATGAACGGTCCAAAGACGAAATTGAACATAAGCCAATCTTTCTTTAACTGCAATCGTTATTACTGAGCTACGAGATAGGTATGGTGCTGATTCAATAATACTTTTTTTTGTATTCAAAGCTATCGTGAAGCTATTTATAAATTTACTATATTTTAGAATGTTGTAGATTTTTTAAAATTTATAATAAAATAACACTATATTAAAGACATTTTACGAATGTTTAATTGTTAATAAATAAATTTGTCACATATAATTCAGGAATTTTCATTGCAACTATTTCTTTTCAGTAAATTTGTTTTTCTTAATCAATGTTATTGTTTAGATAAAGTTTAAACAAATGTACGACTGCAGGACTGACTGAATAATAATAATTAATATTAATTACTGTCAGCACTGATAAATAAAATTGTTATTTTAATGTCTAATATGAAAAACATACTACAATGAACATACATTTTTTAAATTCATAATTCAGATTGTAAGAAAGCACAAAAGTTTATAAATATATGGAATGCTAGAACACATAGCCATTTAAAAAGTTATAAACAACAGTTAAAGTTAGAAAACAACACTTCTTTCGAAAATAATCTTAAAATTTTTTTAAACACACAAAAGTAAAATTTACTGGCTTAATTTTCTTATGTATGTCAAGATGAAATGTATAAATTAGCAAATTATGAAAGTAAGAATTGAAGAATGTCCCTCCCCCCCATACAGGATTTTTTGTTTGGTAACTGTTTACAATTATCATGTAATTTCAGAGAGATACTAGTGCAGTCAGAGAAACTTACTCATTATACTCCAAATACTTTCTATAGAGGAGAGACCTAGCTTCAATAAACTATACAGTCAATAAAGAATTGATCCAATTCTGGCCTTCATGAAAACAATTAAATGGCTTGATACTGATTCGTAGAACTGGTGGGTAAGGCCAGGAATCCCTCTCCTGCCTCTGTAAGATATCTTGACAAAACACTTTCTAATTGCTTTATTATTTCGGCTGGTGGGGATATTGGTGCAGAATTTGCTGACCAAGATAATATTTGACAAGCATTAAGATAATCCCTAGAAATGATTGCTAGAAATGATGCTATGACGAATATATATGAAATAATATGATGAATATATATATGAAATAATATGATGAATATATACGAAATATATGATGAATGTATATGAATATGTATGTACATGTATGTATGTATATGTATGTATGAATGAATGAATGTATGTATGTATGAATGTATGTATGTATGAATGTATGTATGTACGTATGAATGAATATGTAATATGTTGAAATATATGAAGATATGATGAATATATATGAAATAATGATGATATGATAAATAATGATTGCTAGAGATGATCACTAGAAATAATTGCAACTGATAACTACCAAGATAGGAGGAAGGAAGGATGGAATGGGAAGATGCAATGGACATTTCAATGATCCTTAAGGTTACTGCAGCCCCTGTTACATTTTGGACTGTAGATAGTGACAAATCAATTGTTAAGAGACTCATAATATTTTCGATATCTCTCTAAGTGCATTGTAGACTTAATGTTATATATTCTACCGTATTATAATCTTTCATGTCACTTTATCAAAAACTGCTGACATCGCTGTTTTTTTAGTTTAAAAATGATTGTCGCGTTCTGACAATTTTCAGTTTGAAGTAACTCATTTGAACTTTTCAAATAATCTACAAATGTGAAAAGAAGCGTGTGAGAAGGAACAAAGGTGAAATGTATTATAAAAGAAAAATAGAACTGTAGACAATGTAAAACAATACAAAATTACTAATTTTTTTCATTTCATTTCAATAAATTATTGATCCATAAAGCATTGATAGGTCATAACTTCATTTAGAAATTAAAATTTTTCAAACCTGTTTGTTATAAATATTTAAAACTGTAAAAAATTCAAGGAAAAATATCAATAATTAATATTACTATCAGAACTGTCGAATAGCAATTGTGAAATGATTCTTCTAATATATGGTATTAGATTTAATGGTCGAATTAAATATAAATATTTTTTTTAAAATCATACAGATAATAAAGTGGAGATTATTTTATAAATCTATGAAATAAAATATATTATAACTTAATAAGATTATATGAAAATATTTCTCTTTTTTTATGTATTTGAAAAAAATGAGTGAAATGTAGAAATTATTAATAAATTAATAAACATATACAATTTCAGATAGATTTTCTATTACTTATTGTTTAATATGACACAAAGAACTTTTATAAACAGTTAGAAGAGATATAGCATTTTTGTTCCCAGGGGAAAATAAAGAATATTCTTTAACAAGTGCACAATAACAACCTATTACTTAAATCTGACAGCAGATAAGCAGTTTCGTGGATATTTATGTTGCATGCAAGTAATGTTTTGTACTAAGAGAACTATTTGTCACTCAAATCTGACAACAGATCATGAGTATCACGGATAATGAGACATCATGAAATCAGCAATTGTCTGTTTGACCTTCACAGGTCGAAACAATTACAGATGGGATATGGACTAGGTGATGAGTTGCTGCATCGTAATTGGTGATAGACCATGGGCTGATGAAGTGTTCACTCCAGTGGGAAGTGAGGGAAGGAGATCCCCCTCCTCATCTTGATGGATTTTCTTAAAGAGAGTTTTTGGGGTTTTGTAGAACGAAGAGGAGTGTTCAGCGACGAGTCGACAAGAAGTGTTTCTCTCTCTCTCTTTTTTTTTTTTTTAAGTGATTGGACGGGCAGGAGATTTCGCCTGTTTACAAAGTGAGCCGCTTGTGGTTTCGTGATAATTAAAGCCTGCAGCAGACTCGAGAACTCTGAAAACTTGTGAATCAATTAATATCTTTAATTTATATTTTTTTTATAAATAATAATTTATAAGTATATATATATATATATATATATACAGTCCAGTCACATTAATATGACCACCACCTATTTTCGACGTCAACGTGAAATAACCAATCACAAAAGATAGATGGCAGCACATTGCAGTGGAGTGTATATAAAGGATGTCCTAGGGCATCGGAAAGCCTTTCAATCGTTGGCGTAATGCAGAAACGTAGCGATTTATCCGACGTCCAAAAGGGCTTGATTATTGGCTTTCGGGCCAAGGGTGGTAGCATTTCGGAAACAGCTAATTTTGTGAACTGTTCACGTGCCGCCGTGGTAAAAGTATACCGTGCATGGCAAAATGGCACTATCGAAATTTAGCGGCGGGGCACATGTGGTGCACCACGGGCTATAGATGACAGAGGCGAGCGAAGGCTGCGGAGATACGTTCGGGTGAATAGATCTGCAACTGTTGAGCAACTGACCGCCCAGATGAACCAAGGGGCTACCAAGAGTGTATCCTCAACAACGGTTCAGCGAACGTTGCTGGGCATGGGCCTCCGCAGCAGACGCCTGGTTAATGCACCTATGCTGACTGCTGTTCATCGGCGACGAAGGCTGGAATTTTCACACCAATACCTAAACTGGAAGTCCACAGAGTGGCGACAGGTGGTTTTTTTCCGATGAATCGCGTTTTATGCTCGCGTTTTATACATATGGACGTTGGCGTATACGGCTTGAACGGAAGACGGAAGGATCCTAGCTGGAGGAGGGAGCATTATGGTTTGGGGAATGTTTTCCTGGCATTCACTGGGGGGGACTCATCATTGTGGAAAGCAGGATGGATCAGTACAAGTACTCATCTGTCCTTGCGGACCATGTCCACCCCTACATGAGAATTATTTTTCCTCAGAATGATGGCATCTACCAGCAGGACAATGCGAGGTGTCATACAGCTCGCAGTGTATGTGGTGGTTCGAAGAGTACCAGGATGAGTTTACCGTACTCCCCTGGCCAGCAAACTCACCGGATTTAAATCCAATCAAGAATATGTGGAACCACCTCGATCGGGTTGTTCGCGCCATGGATTCTCATCAGCGTAATATAGCGCAGCTGGCCACGGCACTAGAGTCCATATGTCTCAACATCCCAGTGAACACCTTCAGAAACCTAATTAACTCTTCCTGCACGTCTCGCAGCGGTCCTCTCAGCCAAATGTGGTTATTCTGGCTTTTGACAAGTGAAGACATTAATGTGACTGGACTGTATATATATATATAATGCTTGTAAATAAAAATTAGAGTGTTCCCATGAATCTGAAAGTGTCCCTCTTCTTGAAGCCGTTATAGGCCTAGTAAACTAGAGATTTTACCGAGCTCTCCTTCCTAAAACTAAATCCTGGATGTGTGCCTCATCCTTGTATACATCTATGCTGTTCTAAAGAACTATATATTTCCTTATTGCCACTTAATGATTTGCGATATTGTCCCTTAATGTTTGCATGATTTGCATGATAAGAGTTTTTTCTTAGGAAATTCCTTTAGTATTAATTAAATATTTCTTTTTTTGTCTTACAGTGCACCAAAAATTTAGAAATCCATGATTTCTTTCCTCGTTAATTCTATAATAGCTCTTTTGTAACATTTATAAGATTAAAATTCATAAATAATTTATACCATTTCATATTTTTTAAATAATTCCAAAAGCAGGGCCGTCCGTTTTAAAAAAAATGTGTAATTTTAAACTTTGGTAATGAAAATTGATTAATTAAAAATTAAAAATATTTTTAACCTTAATAAAAATATATCATTCAACATAAAAATTTATTATAACAGTTGGATTAATTATAAAAGTAGGATGGCTACAATATATTTTTTCTTCTGACGGGAAACATTCAGGTAAAAAATTTCAAACCTAATGCTCAATAACATTATAAACAACTATAACAAAAACTTCCATATATCCCAAAACCGTAAGAAAAACTAGTAAAGTTAATTATTTGGTGAGAAATCATAATATCATTGTAGGAATAAAATATTTTTAATTTAAGTATTTTTTCTACTCATGTTAATATTTATAAATTACCATCTTCAAATATTAATTTTATATGATTATTCAAATTCTTTTTACTTTGAAGAGAAATATTGAAACATGTTAATATTTTTTGTGAAAAAACAAAGAAAAATGCCTAACAAAAATATTTCTTATAAGGGGCCTGGTATTTTTTCTATAACTTTATTTATTTCATTTACCAATATATTACATTAAGTCGGTGATAGTTTTTAAAATTTTCAATGATATAATTATTTTTATCACTTCCTTTTACCTTATTGTTTAATTAATTTTTCTGTACCATTAATATTTGAAATTTCATTACCTAAAATTAAAAGACATCTTTAGCCTTCTACCTTTAATACAAAGAAATACTAGTTAAAAAGTTTGACCAATACAAATAAATAATGGATAAAATGTTTGTTAATACGAGTAAGTCATTAAAAGGCAAAATTATTGTTTTACTTCTAAATATTTTATTACAAATTAAAAAATTAATTTTTAAGTAATGGTTTTACAAAGAAAATGCATGGTTTTTAACTAGACATGATCTTGTACAGAATATCTTTAGTAATACATGGTCTTCTACAGAATATCATTAGTAATACATGCTCTTCTACAGAATATCTTTAGTAATGCATGGTCTTCTACAAAATATCTTTAGTAATGATCCCAGCCAGGTAGGTAAAACTCCACTTAATTGAACCAGCATCCCCACCACTTGCATTTGGGTGCAAGTGGAGTGCAGCAGGTCCAGATAAAACCCAGTTGGTGACAACATTCTCCTGCACCTATCAATGAGTAAAACAAATTCATCAATTAACAAAAATTACAAGTACGAAGGAAAATGGCATATTTATGCAAATAAGAGTTAATATTATTAGAAGAAAACTTCTAAGAGCAATTTTTAAGTAAGCATAATTACAAGCAACAAATAAATAGCACATAACTGAAAAACAAATGTTTAGTTTAAAATTAATTCATTGAGAATTTAATATATATTAAGGAATCATATTACCTAAGAAAATCTGGTTAGGTGCATTAGCAGTAGTCTTTGGACAATAGTCCCACTTTCCGTTCTCCTTCTCGCAACAGTCAGCGGTGGCTGGACACAAGTGCAACTTGTCCGGGCAGATCTCCACGCCCATCTCCTTCAGTTTCTGTCCCATCATCGTATTTTCTGGCTGAGTCAAATCGGGCATGTCCTTCAAAGTTAACATTAGCTCATCTGGAAATTCGTGTCAAAGACATTTATAAACAGTTAATCATAGAAACCTGACCAGTTTCTCGTCAATACACTGGTCATATATTCGAATAATGTTTTGAAAAAATTGAGAAATTTGTAAATGATGCTTTCTATAGCTAAAGATTTTGGCTGGATTTCATTTTGTTTACTGAAATTGTAGACATGTAACAATTGTAACTGCTCGAAATATTTTATAGGAAAGGAGTAATTGTGTAACTATATACTATAACAGTGTATAATGATACTATAACAGTGTAAAATGAACACCTTCATAGTACATTTCACGTGTGTTTATCCTATTAACCTTCTCTTTGAGTTAAAAGGAATGTCTTTCCACCCAACAAATGTGATGGAATTTTCTTCCAAATGGACATGCAAACGGGAACAGCCAGGTGGATAGCTTGTGAGCTTTCCGTGACAATAATGAGTATTTCGAAAATGGATTATATTTCGAAACATGGATTATATTTCGAATCTTGGCATGGTGCATATTTCGAAACTTGACAGACGATGTAGAACAAGAAACTTCTCTGTCTTGTATGGACATCTTAAATCAGCAGACTTCAATGTCTTTTCCTCGGACTCTAGGGAAAGAAGATGAAATTGCAAACTCTACTGGTGCAATACTTGTGAGTACACTTTTTTAATTGTGGAGCAAAAATGATATACAGTATAATAGGTATCCCATGGTGCACTCTATATAATGCTTAATCTGCCAAATGTCTGCTATTTAATAGAAAATCGGTGGTGTGTGTTGAAAAATACCAACAATAAAACTACATTACTAAAAATTATGAAAAAATTGTGTTCAAATTTAGAAATCGGAAATTAATGGTCACCATTGTCATATGAATTAAATAATACGTTTGGTGCTATTTAATTCATAATTCATATGACAGGTTTTCCCATTCATAAATATTTATCTTTATTTCAAGTTAAATAATTTACAGGAAACTGTTTATTCAATATTTTTGATTAAAAATAGTTTGATGTAGAATCTATCTATATTTATTTGAAAATTAGTGATAAATTCATTACTAACTATTATGAATAACCATTTTTTCAATGAAATCAGATAATGAAATTTCGAAAAAATACTTACTTGGTAATGCTGAGCAACACCCTAACAGCAACAGTGCTGCAGCGAGAGATAACCTACATGTAAACATAAGAAGTATGTTTGAAATGAATAATAACTTAAATCATAATACAGTTTTTGTAAGTTACGACTTTTTACATTAACATCCAATAATTCTTTTAATTTCAAATTGTTATTTATGAATTATTTTTCGGATTTTGAATACGGGAAATCGCGCTATTCTTCCGAAGAACATTTTATATGAATATTCCTCTTCAAAAGAAGATCTTAACCTTTCTATGACAATTAAATAGGTAAATACAAATACCTATCCCTGCATTTCTTCAGATTTACATGTAAGTTATTCATTCGTATTAAAAATTTAAGAATTATATAACAGTGAATGAGGCCTGATGACAGAGTGACTAGTTCTCTGGTGCTTCGTACCACTAAGGCTTATATAAAACAATATCTTTAAGTAAGCAAAGCCTAAGAGCTGAGAAGACTCAATACTTTAAAAAACAAGCAGTAATTTTTATGACAATTATATTCATTTTTAATATCGTAAAAAATTGTGAAATTAAAATAACATGTACATGTTTAATATTTGCATGATTTTTTTTTTTAAACGTTTGCATGTCGATTGGATATGCACTTTTTAATTTTGCCCTATTAAATTTAAGTATCCAAAATGTCTGCATAATTTTCAATCAATGAATTTAGCCACATATTAAAAACTCTTTACTTTGTTAAAAATTTAATTAAAATATATTTGTGATTCAAATACTCATTAAGAAAACATTAAAACTAAAAGCCTGAAAAAATTATATTAAAATGCACTTACACCAAAAACGTGTTCTAAATATACATAATAAAAAACCGACATTATTATTAGTGAATGAAATATTTAAAAGAAGTTTAGAATATCAATTAAGAAACAATTTAATATCGTTCGTTTCTAAGCAACGACAGATTTCTAAAATATATCCTTAAATAAGTAAAGCCTAAGAACTAAGTAAACATAATTCTTTAAAACAACAATCAGTAAGTTTTATGGCAATTATATTCCTTTTTAATATCGTAAAAAAATCACAAAATTAAGATATGAATGTAATAATTAAGTATATATAAATATTAATTAATATTTATATATACGTTTTAATGTTTGCATGTCAATTAGCCATGTTTAATTTTTCCCTATTAAATTTAATGGTCCAAAATTTATCCTTAATTTTTAATCAATGAATTTAACCACATATTAGAAACTCTTTACTTTGTTAAAAATCTAATTAAAATATATTTGTGATTCAAATATTCACTAAGAAAACATTAAAACTAAAATCTTGAAAAAATTATATTAAAATGCACTTGTACCAAAAATGTGCCCTAAATATATATGTAATAAAATAACTGGAATTATTATTAGGGAATGAAATATTTCAACATAGCTTGGAATATCAAATAGACATTATTATTATTGAATGAAATATTTAAACGTAGCTTGGAATATCAAATAGACATTATTATTAGGGAATGAAATATTTAAACATATCTTGGAATATCAAATAGATATTATTATTAGTGAAGGAAATATTTAAACGTAGCTTGGAATATCAAATAGACAGTATTATTAGGGAATGAAATATTTAAACGTAAATATCAATCCTTTAACATAGAATATCAATTAAGAAACACTTAATATCTTTTTTCAATTCCTTCTATTAGCTCACACTCTCCCTACATATATCTTGTTTAAATTTTCAATCGTTCATGAAATACTTTTTATTCATCCACTCAAGTTCAAATACATTTTTTTTGAACTTGTAGTGCATGACACTTGATGTTAATAAAGTTTTTTCAAATATTAATTCAGTAATTAAATTTAATTAATTAATTCTAGTTGTTTTTTTTTAGTTTAAAGTTGCATATATCTGAAATCAAATGAAAAAAAATGAATTATTGAAAGTGAATTATTTATAAAGGTCTTTCTGCAATATAGTTGAAAAAGAGTAGGAATTGATTATATTACTTATTTTTTCTGAGCAACGGCAGCTTTATTTGAAGGTTTTAGAAAACAATATCTTTAAATAAATAAAGTCTAAGAGTTGAAAAGAATTCAAATCAAAAGCGTATTATTGCAAAAGCAAAAAATTTCCACTTGTTTGTACTTGTTCAAAATCCATCTTAAGGTGTAGATCCCGGTATAGTATGACTGTAAAACGTCGGACTAACAAACCTACCCCGTAAGAAGGCAGCATCACAGAGTCAAGTCAGACTTCTACTTGCGGGTGCTCCATCATGACAGAAGCTGCCCAATCTTTCCATGAGACCACTTTTCCCCTCCTTCCATGAAACCACAGGTTCTTGGACTTGATCTAGATGTTGCTGTCTACCAAGTGAGAAAAAAAAAATTATTTGCCTTGAAACAAAAATTTCTATGTAATTAGTGCTGAGTTTGAATAATAATAATAATAATAATAAAGAACATGCAATTAAAAGTTAAGAAAACAATCAGTAAAAGAAATAGGGCTTTTTTTAAGTTCCTGGCACTTCCTCAGCAGAACGAAATCCAAAGGAAGGATATTCCACCCAACAAATTTATTATCCATATTCCTGGCATAGCCAAGGAAAAATCTTAATTGGGCTTTGCTTGTCATGTTTCGACCCATACTGTTAGAAATTAGAAAAGGATCTATCCACCCGATCACTCTATCTTTGTCGTTCTAAGGTAATTTTTTTCCTTTGCATACTTTTTTTCTAAGCATACCATTATTCTGAACCACTAACAAACACCCATGCCATTATTCTGAACCACTAACAAACATCCATGCCCTTATTCTGAACCACTAATGAACACCCATGCCATTATTTGAGCCACTAATGAACACCCATGCCATTATTCCGAACCGCTAACAAACATCTATGCCATTATTCCGAACCGCTAACAAACATCTATGCCATTATTCTGAACCACTAACAAACATCCATGCCATTATTCTGAACCACTAATGAACACCCATGCCATTATTTGAACCATTAAGCATATGGTTACAAAGGCCAGAGAGCTAGTCACTTGGCCATCAGGCTGCCTCCCATTTTTGAGGAGAAATGTTCAGGTGGGGAAAAATTACTTGAAAACATATAAAAAAATATTAAAAGACAAACAGGAAAGACGACAGTTACAGAAATTTATTTTTATTTAATTATTCAATTCCTTCTATTAGCTCACACTCTCCCTATATATATCTTGTTCAAATTTTCAATCGTTCATAAAATACTTTTTATTCATCCACTCGAGTTCAAATACATTTTTTTGAACTTGTAGTGGATGACACTTGATGTTAATACAGTTTTTTTAAATATTAATTCAGTAATTAAATTTAATTAATTAATTTTATTTTTTTTAGATTTAAGTTGCAATAGATGGCGGCAGATAAACTTAAAAAAATGAATGAAAATTATTTATAAAGCATTTCTGCAATGGAGTGAAAAAAAGTAGGAATTGACTTTTTTTTTTTTTTTTTTTTTTTTTTTTTTAATATTATTACTTGTTTTTCTCATTTAAAACAGTATATTAAAAAATTGAATTCATAAAAAGGAATTTTTATTTTTATCATATAGATTAGTAACACTTACTTTCTAATTTCATATAATTGTGAATGGATTATTGAATAACTAATTTTTGTATTTAATTTGTTTTTTCCGGACGTAAAATATTAATAAATCATCATCACCAGTGGCGTAACAACCACATGGTGGGCCAAGGCCGTCTGCCTACTGGCAGATTTCTAGGCAGGAGATGTTTTCTTTTTACGGGGTAGTGTTGTCAGCTCAACGCTCTACAGCCATATTAGACTGGAGCCTAATGTTTAAAGTGGATTCCGAACCACTACAAACATCCATGGCGCCATCGGGACTCGAACCCGAAACCTGCGGCACCGAGCGTAAGAGTGCTAGTCTCTCGGCCATCAGGTCCCAAACCATTAATAAATATTTTTTTGATATTTTGTTTTTTTTTTTCTTTGGTTTGATGCTACATTTTTAATCTTGAATTATTTTTCTAAATTTATCTCTTTTAGTTTACTTCAATATTATTTAATAATTTTTCACATTAAACTGATGGATATCTTTAAAAGGTGAGACCCCCCAGTTTTGCTGGAAAAAATATCTTCTTCTTCTCTTTGGTAAAAAAGAAATTTACACTATAATTTCTTTGCATCCAATATTGTGCCCATATCTCTCTTTATTTTATTTATTCATATTCTAACTTCCTTTTTATATATATATATAGGCTAAGGCCGTCTGCCTGCTGGCAGATTTCTAGACAGGAGGGGTTTTCTTTTTACAGGGTAGGGTTGCCAGCACAACGCTCTACAGTCATATTAGACAGGCTAATGTTTAGGCCTAATGTTTAAAATGGACTCCGAACCACTACAAACATCCATGGTACCGCCCGGACTCGAACCTGAAACCAGAGGCACCGAGTGTAAGAGTGCTAGTCACTCGGCCATCAGGTCCCAAAACATTAATAAATAGTTTGAATAATAATAATAAATGGTATATATATGTATATATATATATATATATATATATATATATATATATACATATACCATTGCTTTTCTTTAATTACTACTGAAATTGGGAACCAATGACCTCCATAGAACATATTAACTATATGTGAATTGTTATTTATTAATTTTATTTCTTGAGGAAAGCATAAGAAAGATCCAATCAAAATCATAAGAAAACTCGATATCTTTACAATCTTATTCCTTCATATCAGAATACATAGTCAGGAATAAGGGAATCGACAGATAAGGTGGCCTAAACAATTAAAAGCGCCTAAAAGGGGCAATGCACCCTTTGAGAACCACTGGACTAAACAAACGTTTGAACAGGATGTAAATAAACAATAGATAAAAAAAATGTAATATTTAATATTGAAATATCACTATCAGAATTAAATATGACTGTCACTATCAAGTACAGGACTACTTCAAGAAATCTATAAGATATAACTTTCACTACTATTATTTTTTCATTGAAATTTTTTAAACACTTGACCGTAATCTAGAAGTACTTTTAAATTGATTGTCAAGACAACTATTATCACATTCTACTTCAAATTGTTCAAATTAATAGCAATAAAAGAAACGTATATATAAGGAGGTTGGCGCTGATTCCTGCATAAATCAGTAACTTATTTCTTAACAAAGTATTTTGAGAAAAATAAATAAGTTGCAACCATGAGTTCTTTTGTGTAAGTACATTGCTTTGTGGAAATGTTTATGCATTTGAATTTCTTATGTTATTTTGTAATTGCCTTAATTACAAAAGTATAAATTTCTAATTATAATAATGTCGAAATGTGAAAAAAATATATAGTGCGTTTTTATATAATACTAAGATGGTAAATAAATGTTTATTTTAATCTTTGAGTAATATTTTATTAGCTTCTTAATAATGTATTATTTGCTATAAATAATAAATAGCATGGAATAGGATTGGCAACTCTATGTTGTATATTAATTTATAAATATACGTCATGTATTTTTTTTTCTTTTCCTTTGATGATCAGTATTGAGTCTTTATTAGCTCAACAGCTAATTCTATTTATTCTTTGAAATAATAAATGTTCAGTTTGCTTTTCAAATAAAATTAATAATTGTAAGGATTATTAATATTTAAAAATAAATTATGTTCCCTTCTATTTGAAAAAAATTAAAGTGAAATTTTATATTTTTATAAATAATTTGATCAATTTTAAAAGAATGTTTTTTTACATATTAATAACTTCTATATCAAATTATTAACGCCTTTAAATTTTAAGTGAAAAAAAAATTAAGTAAAATACTATGCCACTATTAAAAAACATTTAATTACTTTAAATAGGTATTCGAAAATCAAATTTATAGTCAAAGGCTTTTACAATTATATTCTTTTTTTTTTTTTTTATCCATCCTCAATTTAAATTTTTTTAATTAAATTGCTGAATTAATTATTTTAACTATTTTTAAATTATCAAATTAATTTTTTTTCAATGATTAGAGACTTTCACTAGATTTCTATAAATATGAAAAGAAGAAAAGTTATCTTGAATTATTGTTCTTTCTCAAAAAAAAATAATAAATAAATAAATAAAAAATCAAATCTGTGAGCATCCAAATATGTAGTTGAATGCTACACAATTAACATTTTAAAAAACAATCTAAATATTATTTATGCATCAAAACATTATTATTATTGGTTTATATAGTTAGAAAGTTAGAAAAAGTAAATTAATATCACTTTTAAATTTGAATTTTTTAACATCATTATATAAATCAATCGTCTTTTATATCTTATTCTTTTATGATAATTAAAACTTGTTAGATAAACGTCTTAAAAAGCAAATTTTTAATATTTTTTAAAGAAACTTTTAGAATTCTGTCAATGCTTCATAATTGTAGAATAAAAGTTTTATCTGTCATTTTATATGAATATTAAAAGTATATTTTACTTTTAAATAAAGATGTTCCTTCAAAAAGTAAAAAATTATTTACATTAATTATTAATCATTTTACAATCATAGCAACAACATTATTTCTTAGATTAGAAATAAATTAATGATTAATTTATTTATTTATTATTATTTATAAATTTATGAATTATTTCTTACATAATATAAATATAGTAAAAGAAGTCGTATATAAACATGGTGAAAGTTTTTTATTATACTTGCATTAATCTAAGTGTTTATTAATTATTCCATTTAAGTTTACATATATATATGTAAGTA